>CM062815.1:408605428-408919111 GCA_031772625.1 Pinus tabuliformis | reverse complement strand
ACGATTCACATTGCTAATTTCCCCCTACATCTACATCTAGCTCCCCATACCACGCAATTTCGATTTTGTAGCTCCCTGAATCGCCCCGTAATCATAGCCACCGTTAAAATCACTTTCACTGAAGAAACTGAACCGCTAGTTCCTCTGTTAGAGCACAATGATGAGCTGAACAGAGCAGAACCAAGCAACAACAGCAGGTGCAACCCCGATGAACAACGAGCAGACGAAGATAGAGCCACCCTGCATGGTAAAGCGATGGCTGGCAGCCAGCAAGCTGAGGAAGGTAGGCTTAGTAACATGCAGGCCTCAGGCAGTTGTCGTGGCGACACGTCAAGAATGCGTGTGGGTGCATGCAGCATTGAGGGAGTCCATCCAGCACATGGTCGTGGCACTTCGGACGAGGATTGATGATTCAGACAAATATGCGTGTCAGATTGTGGGAAGAAACAACCCCAGACAACCTCTAAGATTGACAATTGACAGCCAGGTGTCGAGTTTGCCAGGTGGATGTTCTGTCTTGTTAACTGGACAATTATGGTTAAGCTTGTGTTTAGGACTCTGCAATGTCTAAAATGTTTTTTGTTGTTTTGTGATCAAACTGGTAACCCCTTCGTGGCTATTTTGTTTTTTTTGGACTGGTTTCCCCTCTGTGAGGCTGTTTTGCTTTCTTGGACTGGTTTCCCCTCTATTGGGGCAGTCAACGCTAAACAGTCTTACTGTGTGATGATTGAGGCTCAGAACTTCTGAGGCCGGGCCTCACTGTAACTTCTTTTTTTGTATCATATTCTAGTTTAAAACTTATATATATATATATATATATAATATAAATAAATATATATAATATAGGCTAAGGTTTAATTGTTTGAGTTTTGAAATCAAACAATATGAAATTTATTGTCCAATTATACATTTCTATATTTAATAAGGTTATCCTTAAATATATCATATTGAAGATAAAGCAATCACGGATGCCTTTAAACTATAGTAAATGGTTTTATTACATTTATTAAATTACTTAATTATTTTATCATCATAATATGGTTTTAAATTATTAAGTGATATTTACTTACATGTAATTTATTGAATATAAAGCAATTATTAATAGTTAAAAACATTTTTCACTATTTTCATCACATTCATTAAATTATTTAACATTTTTCATCATCATAATTTAATTTAATTATTGGCTTATATAAATTACATGTAATTATAAGAGAAATTAGAAAAAATAGATTAAAAAAATCCATAATATTTATAAATTAATGATGTAAACACAATGTTATTAACTTTATTTGAACGGCACCCAGTTTTATTTCACAAATATATCACTTTATGCATTTTTTTAACACTCCGAAAAAATATCACTTTATAAAACTATTACACTTAATAAAATAAAAATATATAACTTTATACAACTATTACACTTAATAAAATAAAATAACAAAGTAAAAATATATCACTTTATACCATTTTGTATATAACCATGGTTCCTCTCTCCAACATGTTAACATGTTACCGTACATTGTATTCGAGGCATGTACGCTACATCTATTAGTAAAAGATGATGTATTCGGTTCATGAAAAATGAAAATGAAGTTTCATCTTAGTGAATCATTATTTAATATGAAGCTCATTATGCTTGCGAATATTCTTAAAAATCATAGACGCTTGCAAAGAATAAAGCGCGATATGCCAACAATAACAAGGAGGCACTGTTGTGGCGCTAGTCCCTGCCGGTTAACAGAACAGTTTGGTCAGTTATTATTATGAGATTTAATTTGCGTTATCATGAGAGCTGGTTTCCATTACTAGTGTGTTGTAGGCATGCTTACTTGTATTAAGATTTAATGAATTGGATGGCCAATTGTTGTATGAACTTTTTGACTTTATGCGAAGAGTGAAATATAATGAACTTTGCCTTTGTTAAGTAAGAATTGTCATAAATGTCATTGAACTGATAAATCCTTGTAATGTTGAGTTTGTATTTCTTAAAATAAGATTAGTTTTAGATATAATTTTCCAATGTCTCATGATTTAAAAAACGCTTAGATTAATAATTAAAATATAATAAAATTTAACAGTGAATCATAGAAAACTTGAGGGAAAAAAACTATAAAAGCTAATAATAATGCATTATAATGTACGAAGAATTAGAGAGTGTTAAAGTAAGTTATGTATTTTAATAACCACGGGGTATAAAATATATTTAAATGCATAATAATGAATTATAATGTACGAAGAATTGGAAAGTGTTAAAGTGAGTTATGTATTGTAATAACCACGGGGTATAAAATATATTTAAATTCATAATGAATGACTATAGGAAAGTGTTAAAGTAAGTTATGTATTTTAATAACCATGGTGCACAAAACATAGAATTTTCTTATTTATTTACATTTGAATATTATGGAAATATTCATAAAATGATAATGACCAAATAAACATTATTATGAATATAAATTTGTTAATTAAATTCGCGGTGGAGAGTGTTCAATATTTACATAGATCATTCTCGAAGGTCAAAGAAGAACTTAAGCATTTAAAAATTATAGTTATGGAGTCTTGAACCCATGATTGAAAGATTACATATCTAGTAACATGTTTGGACATAAATGATACCATTCAGGTTAATCTCAATGATTGAGGAATTATTCCATGGTCAAAAGAACAAAAGATATATTTATTTAAAAATATTGTTTATCATAACTTTAGTGTGAACTTTAAATTTGTCCAATTACTAATTAGCAAAGAAAATAAACCCTGCATCTAATTTCTAATTAGTAATTTGTTGCATCTAATTAATAATTTGTTGTCATGCAAAAGGACATGACTTTTGGCTTTTTTTATAGTTTTGGGTTAGTAAATATACCATCTAACTACAATAATAAAATAATTTTGATAAGTTTATTTTATAAATTAAAAATTAAAATAAACAAATTAAAATTAAAAAAACATTTAAACTTTACGAGTTGAAATCTAAATTGATCATGATCTCCAAGAAAAAATTCATTATCTTTTGGTGTTCTATACTCTTCCTTTCTGCAATATCATAATATTCAAATTAAAAAATATAATTTATAATTTAAACTGATAAGCTAATAGATTGTGTAATAATATATTGAATATATATAAAAATATATATTTTTTACACAAAGAACATTGGTTTTGGAGCATAAGCAGTGGCAGTAGAATCCAAATTCAAAATATAATCCAGTTCATGTTTATCAAAATCGTTCTGTCATTTTTGTTGCAAAATACATTTATGTCAAGTCAAAGAAATGGCACTTTATAAGCTGGATAAAGAAGTATTCTCAGTACAATGTCAAATTTTGTGCTGTAACATTTTGTCATTCTGTCAGTACAATGTCATTCTGTCAGCAATCACAACACTTCATTCCAAGTCTCCATGTTTCAAAAATTTCAGTTGAAGGGGATCCCATGGAATTTGCAGAAATTTATGCTTCTTTATACGAGCTTAGCTGCTGAATTTTAACAACATCATTTCCAGACTTTCCTAGAATGGCTGCAACTGCGCGTTCAGATATTACAACTTCAACTGTAGTTTTTGTGATAAGCTCACCAGCTGCTGTGACACTGCCAAAGGTGATATACAATGTCAGGGACATTAGTACAGAAATGGTGATCAGCAAAACCCCCATGATAGCAGCAATCGACAAAGTTTTGCAAATCTTGTGTACCTTCCAAATCCGGCAGAACTCCCTTGACGAAGAATTGGCTCCTCAAACTCAGAGAAATTGCCAATACTGTTTATATCGCGATTTGACTGAATTTTGAAACAAAGCATATAGTTAGTACTACAGGGGTTGGTGTTTGCAGACAGATTTATGCTTAATTATCTTAAATAGAAATTTAATTGCAGCAAAGAATCTGCTTTTATTCTAAGAAATCAAAATCAAAAAGTAGCAACAGAGGGACAGTAGAGGAATTCTTGGCAAATGTTGGAAAATGTCGGAGGGAAATCAAGAACTGCATACAAAATGGGTGCACTTGTTTGCTGTGGAGTGCCTGAAATTTCAACCACTGCTTCAGATGTTCCTGGTCTAACTTCAAGAAGATTAACTTTGGCATGAGAAATCTGACCATACAAAGAAAACATGATCAGTAAATAAAGGGTCTTCATAGCAAGGTATCAACAATTGAGCTTGAATCACTAGCCATTTAACACATTGTTATTTCCTCTAGCATTGAAGCTAAATTTATCGTTAATCTCATACTGCTGCCATGTTATCTCATTGCGGCGAAATGTGGCAACAATTTTAAATATACACAACAGGTCCCGTCAAAAATTGATCCAGTACAAATACCAGAGCAGAAATAATGTCGAATAGTTGATAACAGTCGTCAAAGACAAAAAACCTTGTTTTAATTAACAGTGGATGAAAATAAATAAAAATGTTTAAACAAAGCTGACCTTTGATGACCATGGGGCTGGTGAAGACTGCATAGCCGGATAGCTTGATGATGAATGGCCAGAATCTTGAAACGGGATGCTAGAAGAGAAAGATGTACGAGGAGAGCGGTATTCAAACCTTGTTCTAGTACTTGATGGTGCCAGAGACGAAGAAACCATAGCTGCAGTACTGTACTTGTCATGGTTTAAATTTTCTTGCAGTCTTGAAGTTATCTGAACTAAAGGTTCTCGTGCAACCCTTATATCATGTACAATGTGCCAAAAGCTTGTTTAACATTAAAAAGAGTATTTGATTGACTAAAGTTGTATAAGAGTAAGAGACATCCCTAACATGACTTGTCTAACTTCAAGGAGATTAGCTTTGGCACGAGAAATCTGAATATACAAAGAAAACATGATCAATAAAGGATCTTCATAGCAAGGTATCAACAATCGAGCTTCAATCACTAGCCATTTAACACATTGTTATTTGCTCTAGCATTGAAGCCAAATTTATCGTTAATCTGATACTGCTGCCATGTTATTTCATTGGGGCAAAAGAATATTCAAAATAGAAAACTCATAAGGTATACAGGAACCAGTATGCGGCAACAGTTTTAAATATACAGAACAGGTCCTGTCAAAAATTGATCCACTACAAAATTCTGAAAATGACAGAAACTGCCATTTGCTAAAATTCTGAAATTGAAACATGATACATTGAAGCATAGTAGAGCAGAAATAATGTTGAATAGTTGATAACAGTCGTCAAAGACGGAAAAAACCTTGTTTTAATCAACAGTGGATGAAAATAAATAAAAATGTTTAAACAAAGCTGACCTTTGATGACCAAGGGATTATAACCTAAGTCGAACCAAAGTTTTGGGGTGGAAAGGTTTTGGGGTCTTATTGCGGGTTTCGCATTGTTCGAGGTGAATGGCAGGCTTTGGCTCAGTGTTTGACGTTACTGCGGTACACATGGGAGTCCTTTTCAACGCAGACGGATGTACATTCCCACGGCTACATAGGTACATCACTAAGCTGGAGTATGTATGTGCCGCATATTGTGTTTTTAATGGAATGTATTATGGTTTGGAGAAAGGAATAAAGACCTGCAAGTATTTTTCGAGGGCCTTCTGGAGACTTCGTTAACCAATTTCGTCATTTGCACATTTCTTGTTTTTGTTTTTGGGTGGGAGTGTGAGGATTTTTACAGAAGCTGTCTTGTTTCTTCGAAGCCTGAGCGAAGTCTGGCCAGCTTTAGCTGAAGAAACCATTGGTACACCATTGTAGGGTTTCTTTTTTCTTCTTTTGGGGTGAAACTGTGATTCTTGGTACAGATTGAGCGGCAATCTTTTGTAATTTGAACTGTTTTTGCACATGAAGATCTAAATAAATTGGGGTTCATGGGTATTTAGATTGAAGCTGGAGTATGTATGTGCCGCATATTGGCTTTTTAATGGAATGTATTGTGGTTTGGAGAAAGGAATAACTGGACTTTTCATGGTTTAAATTTTCGGGCAGTGTTGAAGTTATCTGAACTAAAGCTTCTTGTGCAACCCTTATATCACGTACAATGTGCCAAAAGCTTGTTTAAGATTAAAAAGAGTATTTGATTGACTAAAGCTGTATAAGAGTAAAACACATGCCTAACATGGCTTGTTGCAGCTTTGCAATCTTGACGAGATCTCTTTTGATTTGCAAAAACAATTTATTAGAAAGTGAGTATTGTATATACCTGAACCAACTGATCAGTTTCGAAAGCACACCGAGGAAGGTCTTCTCTTTGTAATATTCTAATATTGGCAGCTGTTGTGTGCCTCATATCAGAAGTCACTGCAGCACCCCTGCCAATTAGACAACAAAATTTCAAAATAAGATCAAGCTGCTGAAAGGTACTTTATCATATGCAATCCTATTACTGGTTACAGAACTGTATCTGCCATCAAACTTCAGATTCACGCTAACTAGCTAAACATGACAATGCAGAAGGAGAGATCAAAACCGTGAGGCTACAAAGTCATAAACTTCTGGAACAAGGCTTGCAGCGCCTGCTTTTCAATGAGATCTAATACAAACATTGGCTGAAAATATTCGACAGTGCTGAGGATGTAGGCAATTATGAGATTGCCATTGTCTTAGTATACAACAAAGGGGCAAAATGGTGCAAGAAAATGCAAACAACCGACTAGAAATTTTAGGCACGGGTTTCATAAAAACCTTTAAGTCCCCTTGCCGAAGTACTCCAAAGGTAGCTTCTCCATACACGACACTGTGTGTGAAGTGGACTTCAAATCATATAAAAAATGAAATGGGTTGAGGTAAACTTACTGCTTTGAAATCCAGCATTGAGTGCGAGCAAGAATACCAATGGAATGAGTGGAAGCTACCAGAAATGTATATCGGCCATTGTGTCCTTCGTCCTTTGTAGATTGGAAACCATGTGACCATTCTTCAGATTGTAAATTGCAAACCATGTCAGCACTCTTCAGATATATGGCATATTCAGATGGTCTCTGGGATAAATTCTTTCCTGGTAGTGTTAGCAGATTTTATGCAAAGCAGTTACCCTGTAGCATTCGTTTCGAAAATATAACTCTACGTTTGACTTTGAATCAGATGTATTTAGGAACATGCAAAAAATTTAAGCAAATTGTAGAGGTAACAGTAAACAGAAACTTAGGTAAAATAAAACAAAACCTTTCCATCGCAAAACTTTCGTTCGACTTAGGTTATAATGCTATTATAATGAAAAATCATGTCGGTCAAGCAACGGCCAGCAATTGATCGATCCCATATAGTCGCAGGGAGGTACTAATAATACCAAATGCATTATGCCATAATTCCATTTTCAAACAACATATATTCATTTTAAAGTCCATATAGTTTGGTGCTATTTATAAAGTCTAGCTTCAAGCATGTTGCAGAATGCGTTCGATCTCAAATACAAGACAGAAACACAAACAGTACAAACAGACATGTATAAAGACTTTCTAGCTCTCTTTCCTGAATCGTTACCTACACTATGCAAGAAACAAAAACTAACATAGCATTCAGCCATAACATAGGAAGAAACAGAAATGAGTAGCCGATTCAATATACAATTTGTCATTTAACTTGAGTGGATAATAAGTGCATGTTTAATCAATCTATGGAATCTTTGGTGTTTGCATTCAACAGCTGTAGATACAAAATTATTGCTGATCTGATGTTGCATTTGTTGTATTCAATGATATAATTTAAACCAAACATGGTACTTTTTAAGATGCAGCAAAAATATAAATAAAAAAGGTGGCAAGACAATCTCTGGTTGTCAAGCTTGAAGCATGATGCAGAATGCGTTCCATTCGAGATACAGAACAGAAACAGAAACAGTACAAACACAGATGCATAAAGACTTTGTAGCCTTTTTTCGTCAACTGTTGCGTTACATGTTCTTTGTAAATGAGTCAAAATTGCAAGTCAAATACTTGTATTACAGTAAGAGCATAATATGAAGAAACATATTCATATTACTTTTGCATTTGTTCTGGACGTGAAGGCCACCATGTTCCTGCATTTTGTAATCTGTATAACAAATAGTTAGTTAGAATAAAATGATAACATTGTAAATTGAAGAGAGGACATATTTGAGACAAAACATGTTAAGGAGTTATGTGAACTAAAGCTTCTTGTGCAACCCTTATATCATGTACAATGTGTCAAAAGCTTGTTTAACATTAAAAAGAGTATTTGATTGACTAAAGCTATATAAGAGTAAAACACATCTGTAACATGGCTTGTTCCAGCTTTCCAATCTTGACGAGATCTCTTTTAATTTGCAAAAACAATTTATTAGAAACTGAGTATTGTATATACCTGAACCAACTGATCAGTTTCGAAAGCACACCGAGGAAGGTCTTCTCTTGGTAATATTCTAATATTGGCAGCTGTTGTGTGCATCATTTCAGAAGTCACTGCAGCACCGCTGCCAATTAGACAACAAAATTTCAAAATAAGATCAAGTTGTTCAAAGGTACTTTATCACATGCAATCCTATTACTGGTTACAGAACTGTATGTGTCATCAAACTTCACATTCACGCTAACTAGCTAAACATGACAATGCAGAAGGAGAGATCAAAACCATGAGGCTACAAAGTCATAAACTTCTGAAATAAGGCTTGCAGTGCCTGCTTTTCAACGAGATCTAATACAAACATTGGCTCAAAATATTCCACAGTGCTGAGGATGTAGGCAATTATGAGATTGTTGTTGTCTTAGTATACAACAAAGGGCCAAAATGGTGTAAGAAAATGCAAACAACCGACTAGAAATTCTGGGCACGGGTTTCATAAAAACCTTTAAGTCCCCTTGCCGAAGAACTCCAAAGGTAGTTTCTTGATACACGACACTCTGTGTGAAGTGGACTTCAAATCATATAAAAAATGAAATGGGTTGAGATAAACTTACTGGTTTGAAATTCAGCATTGAGTCCGAGCAAGAATACCAATGGAATCAGTGGAAGCTACCAGAAATGTATATCAGCCATTGTGTCCTTCGTGCTTTGTAGATTGGAAACCATGTGACCATTCTTCAGATTGTAAATTGCAAATCATGTCAGCAGTCTCCAGATATATGGCATATTCAGATGGTCTGTGGGATAAATTCTTTCCTGGTAGTGTTACCAGATTTTATGCAAAGCAGTTACCCTGTAGCATTCGTTTCGAAAATATAACTCTACGTTTGACTTTGAATCAGATGTGTTTAGGAACATGGAAAAAATTTAAGCAAATTGTACAGGTAACAGTAAACAGAAACATAGGTAAAATAAAACAAAACCTTTCGAGCCCAAAACTTTCGTTCGACTTAGGTTATAATGCTATTATAATGAAAAATCATGTCGGTCAACCAACGGTCAGCAATTGATCGATTGCATATAGTCCCAGGGAAGGACTAATAATACCAAATGCATTATGCCGTAATTCCATTTTCAAACAACATATATTCATTTTAAAGTCCATATAGTTTGGTGCTATTTATAAAGTCTAGCTTCAAGCATGTTGCAGAATGCGTTCGATATCAAATACAGGACAAAAACAGAAACAGTGCAAACAGACATGTATAAAGACTTTTTAGCCCTCTTTCCTGAATCGTTACCTACACTATGCAAGAAACAAAAACTAACATAGCATTCAGCCATAACATAGGAAGAAACAGAAATGAGTAGCCGATTCAATATATAATTTGTCATTTAACTTGAGTGGATAATAAGTGCCATGTTTAATCAATCTATGGAATCTTTGGTGTTTGCATTCAGCATCTGTAGATACAAAATTATTGCTGATCTAATGTTGCATTTGCTGTATTCAATGATATAATTTAAACCAAACATGGTACTTTTTAAGATGCGGCAAAAATATAAATACAAAAGGTGGCAAGACAATCTCTGGTTGTCAAGCTTGAAGCATGATGTAGAATGCGTTCCATTTGAGATAGAGAACAGAAACAGAAACAGTACAAACACAGATGCATAAAGACTTTCTAGCCTTTTTTCATCAACCGTTGCGTTACATATTCTTTGTAAATGAGTCAAAATTGCAAGTCAAATACTTGTATTATAGTAAGAGCATAATATGGATAAACATATTCATATTACTTTTGCATTTGTTGTGGACGTGAAGGCTGCCATGTTCCTGGATTTTGTAATCTGTATAAAAAATGGTTAGTTAGAACAAAATGATAACATTGTAAATTGAAGAGAGGACATATTTGAGAGAAAACATGTTAAGGCATATGTTGATGTACCTTCCATTTGTTAGTTGACATGTAATAGCTCACTATCTTCATTGAGTGTGAACTTGCTCTGAATTTTGAAGTCACGTAACATGTAAACAGTGGTAGCTTTCTGTTGCAAATATGTTTCATATGACATTGATTTTAAATCGGGAAGTAAGTCATGTAATAAGGGCTCCCTGATAATGCACTGGACAAAGTTATTTGTAATGGATTCTATTACAACATTTATACAATGCTTGTAGAGGAAAGGGCAATTATCATTGCATTGAGAACAGAAAATTGTTGCATTGGCTATTGCTATGGATGAATTCACTGGGGAGTTACAAATTGCACAAATAGGTTCGAAAGGAGTTGAATGTGGATTTGTTGCGATCAGAATACCTTCGACCTGTTTATAAAACATTCAAGCGTTAATTTACATTATTACATGGCAAATGCAAAGGCAGCAAAAACATTATTATTGCTATACTTACAGCATAGGTAGATGTAGTTAGTTTTCTGAGATTTTTGAGTGCATCTGTGTTAAGTTCAGTCATGAACGTTGACTTCGATGCTCTGAATATTGTTTCTTTTGTGTTTACCTTTTTTGTTAAATTTTTGAAAAGGATGAGCGGAAAGTGTCCTTTTTGCAATTGTTTTTCCATTGAAAGGAAAAATTGTTCATATGTGTCAAAGAGTTGCAACTGCAAAACATAAATTGTTATCTATTGAAAAATACAAAAAGTAATATGCAAATACATTGTTCGTATGCATTGAAAAATTGCAATTACAGTGGACAAATTACAAAAACTATAGACAAATTACAACAACTATATATTGAAGTGATGCATGTTATCTACTGAAAATTAGCAATAAGTAACATCTGAATACATACAGTTGCATTGTTGTTTTCAGAATCTCCATCTTTGATATGGAGTATGTAATGCAATCCAACTCGTTTGGCAAGTGTAACGGCGGCAGCTATTGTGCCAATTGGGTACATTTCTTTTTTGTTTGCAAATTGCCTAATGGTTGTATCGGGAATGAAGCAATATTCTTTGCAAACTTCAGGTACAGTTTCTATGATACTTGATTCATTAAGCAAAATTATTTTGTCACAGTCACCGCGATCATAAACAGTTTTAGGCAATATCCTGAAATTTGTAATTGAGATGCTGTTGCCTTGCAAAATTTTCTGTTGATGTCGCTCCACCAAATGTGCAGGTACACTCAACGTTATAGTCATCATTCCTTGAGCATCTGTCAAATCAGCTCGCAATACTTGACGTGATTTGTTTGCTTTATCAAGGAATGCAGTATAGACAACCATTATGTCTCCAACAAATAGCTGCCCAATTTTACGACTATTGAGATCTTCAATTGATACTTTAATTGGCAGTATCTGTTTTTGCCTATTAAAATTGCTTAGTTAGAAATTGCTATAAACATTTGTAGAATAGTATGTTTCTCCTAAAGACTGAATAAGTAGAAATAGATTAGAGTGTTGTGTTTCATATGCATACCTTTTTGATGTATCATTTTGTACATTTGTTGAATGAAGTTTGGCTGCGATTGTTTCAGTTGAACTAACACAGGCAAACGCACGGTTCAATATGATGTGGATATTATCACATGTATTTTGTGATACGCAATCAATAAAGAAATTGTGATATGTAACCTGTACATGTCTTCTTGCTGCATTGTTTGGGGGGACTTACTACTAGTGCTTTCTTCACTCGTCCAAAATTTTCTAATTTATATACATTTAAATATAGATATGTAAAAAGAGAAGATATATATAGTAAACATTAATCTGATATATATACATTTAAATATAGATATGTAAAAAGAGAAGATACATATAGTAAACATTAATATTTTAAATAGAAAATAACATATTTGTATAGTTGTCATACATACCTTTTCAAAGCAAGTGGTTGGTTTGCCTTTTCTAATTGAGTTATGCGCTCTATTTCTTCAATTGTTTGTTTTCCTTTTTCAGGATTTATGCTATGTTATAGAATAGCAACATATATTTAGTTCAATTTGAAAGAGCATATAGAAGTAAACAGTTAACAAGGAACATTAAAACCATAGAACCATACATATGTAAAGATAGAATGCATATATAGTAAACATTAATATTCTAAATACAAATTGGCATATTTATATAGTTGTCATAGACATACCTTAGTGAACATTATTATTCTAAATACAAATTAGCATATTTGTATATTTGTCATAGACATACCTTTGCAAAACAAGTGGTTGGCTTGCCCTTTCTAATTGGGTTATGCATTTTATTTCTTCATTTGTTTCTTTTCGTCTTTGAAGATTTAGGCTATGTTATAGAATAGTAACATATATTTAGTGCAAATTAGAAGTAAAAAGTGAACAAGAACATTAAAACCATAGAACCATACATATGTAAAAATAAAAATAGAATGCATATATAGTAAACATTAATATTCTAAATACAAATTAGCATATTTGTGTAGTTCTTATAGACATACCTTTGCAAAACAAGTGGTTGGCTTGCGCTTTCTAATTGGCTTATGCATTCTATTTCTTCAATTGTTTCATTTCCTTTTTCAAGATTTATGCTATGTTATAGAATAGTAAGACATATTTAGTGCAAGTCAAAAGAACATGTAAAAGTAAAAGTTGAACAAGAACAGAAGATCCATAGGAAAGGAAAGGCAAAAAGAATATACTATGTTTGTTTATGTTGCATGTTGTTGTTCTTTTTTCTTGGTCGTTCTGTTCAATTGAAAAGGGTTTTACTAGCAGAATCTGCATCCATAAATAGATGAGGTCATATCTGCAAATTTATGATAGGATACTTGTGTTGGTTAATTGAAAAGGCTGTCTTTGGCATAACTTGCATTGATCAATACAGAACGCCATATATGTAAATGTACAATAGAATGCATAGTATGTATGTTGTTATCATTTCGTTTAGTACAAAAAGAATATTGTAGTATGCTTTAGTAAAATAGAAATGGTAAAACCAATGAGGTATTGAAAAAATGTCAAAATTTGCAATTTTGTAAACTGTTTCATGTGTATATCATAGCTGAAGGACAAGAGATATTGTATCATGGTCAGACCAATATGTATCCAATACGAAAATTCTATATTTTATATTAGCTAGATTTGCCCAAACATGGTCAATCAATGATTTGTGCATGCTATTAGTTTTGTCAACTAGGAAATGAAGATTATAGTTTTGCATGTAGGTTTCTAGCTGCTTTGTTTTTTGATTGCAATGTACCATATCAATATTGAAGTCGCCTAATATAACTATGATATTGTTTAGATTTAAGTGGTATAAAGATTTTGCAATGACATTGAGGATATTGTTTAGGTTTGCATGTGGCGATGCATATATATTGAGTATTGCAATTTGTAATGTGTGAACTTTTATTTTTGCGAGCAATGCTTCTACAAAGCAGTCTTCAAAATGGGTATGTTCAAGGATAATGATATTTTTCTTTATCAATATCATTACTCCATGCTTAATGCAACTTGAGATGCAATTGAAAATTTTGAAGTATTCATTTTCCATACACAACAACATATGTGTTTCTTGTAAGCACAAGATATCAGATTGCATTGTGTCATAATCATTTCATACGTTAGTAAGATGCGCATGAAGATTGCGAGTGTTCAATGAAAGAATAAAGATGGATCGCAATGATTGTATTGATGAAGAGTCATATTCTAATTGCCATTTTGCAGTGGTTTGCAAACGTTGCATTTCACAATTTACTTTTTGCTTGACCTTGAAATTATTGTGTTTAAGAGGATTAAGCAAATACAATGATTCTATGTTTCTGACACGTGATAGTGTTGTGTATACTAGGCCATGCACTTGTACTCCAGTAGGGCCGAATGCAAGCCTATCCAAGGTTAAGCCTTGTGATCTATGTATTGTGCGTGCACATGCAAGTTGAATTGGAAATTGTTTTTGTATTTTCAATGGGGCCATATTTGATGTCATAGGCATTGCTTTTGATATTCGCAATATTGGTGTCCAATCATGTGCTATCTCTGAAGTATACAAATGAGCTAGTTTTCTAGATTGTCGATGACCAATATTAGGATCATGGAACTTAATCCATAGAACATCGACCTTATCTGTATGGGTATATGCTTTAACTATTCCATCTGCACCATTCACTAGCCCATCTGGTGCATCATAATTGCAAGCATACATTTCAACTAACATGTTCAACTTTATCAGAAGGTGCGGAGGCAAAATAGCCGTATGTTGATGGGTTGGGAAATTGTCGTTATTCTCCTCATTTTCATCAATTGCATTAATTAAAATTTCTTTGCCAGGCATCAGCATCAACATTTTCTTGTTATGCATTGCAACATCTTTGTTTTTGTAAAATAAATAGGGAAATGTTGGATCATTTGGTACAGGGCGCATGCAACTTGTATTCATGTATTTTATATCGTCAGATGTTTGACAATTTGTTCGCATTCTATTTAACACTGATATGAATCTCTTATTTGTTTGTCGCATCGTCATATGCAATTGGAAGCACTTGACATTATCCTTCCAGAAATCATGTGTTATTGTTTGATTGTTGATTGTTGGTTGTTCAAAAATAAGAGAGTCTTGAATAGGTTGTGCTTGATAAAAATCACCACAAAATATGATGTCAATGTTCCCAAAGTATTTCGTTTGGACATGTTTTATGTTTCTGAGTCTATTGTCAATAGAATATAAGAACCGACTTCCAATCATCGAGATCTCATCTATGAAAGCTACTTGCAATTCTTGATATAGCTTTGATAAGCTGTCCAATACTTCTTTGCTCAGTGAGAACAGTTGAGACTTGTTAAAAGGCATTAGCAATGCAGAATGGATTGTTGTTCCACCTGCATTATATGCAGCTTTTCCTGTGTATGCTAATATTAGACCTTTTGGTTTCATAGGATCAGTTGTGTTTTGTGAATCATAAATTCGTATAAGCATTTGGAAAATCGCTTTTGCTGTGAGCGTTTTACCTACACCTGCTCCACCTGTAATCAAAAGGTAAATTGGTTCCTTGGGGTTTTTTTTTTTTTAATTGCAATGTCTTTTACAATTGCTTGTTGCTCTTTGTTCAAGATTCTTCTAAGTTTGTAATATTCATTGTTCTCCATTAGAAATGGATGGGCAGTAATTTGAAATCCAAGATTGATTTCTTTCTTCATTTCAAATTGTTTTGGAAATTGCAAGTCCGATTGCAAATCATATTCCTCATAATGGGAATTGTTCTCCTGGTTTTGCATATTCATTTGGTTAGTATTCAAAGAACTAATTTGCTCATTTGTTGCAGTCTCTAAATCACCCCATGTTGGATTGATGTTATATGTAAATTTGGCTTCATTGACTTGAATTGTTTTTCATGTAATGTATATGCAGAGAGCCATGTAGGCAATTCTTGTTTCAATGTATCTTCACAATTTTCAAATGGCATATATAACAATAATTTCTCTCGACAGAAGTTTTCAATATCATTGTGTTTGTTATATTTGACAAATCGTATAACATTTGGTTTTTTCCTTTTAGATATGGGTCTGCCATCTTTCTTGTAATTTGATACAAATTCTGCAAGGCAGATTTTGCTAATGGAACTTGGCCGTCCAATGTAGTAGTCAACAATGGAATGGCACATAACATCTTATGAATCATCAGGTTCTTGTTTCAAAAGAATAGGCGGTTTAAGCATAAATGTGCGTTCATCAACTGGAGACGTGTTTAAAAATATACATTCCCTTGAACTACAACTCAATGGCAATGAAAGTGCTATATGCACTGCTTGTTGAGCTGACATTTGCTGTAGATTGAGTAATGTATTTCCAAGTTTACGAATCATTTGCATAGCATCAATTTCATCTTTCTGATGCTCTTTGCGTATTCTTCTAAATGCATTTGTCATAGACTTGTCAATTTTGGTCATATATGAACTACAATATGGCGCTGCAACATATGAATTTAGCACAAATTGTGCATCTGTATTTGCATTCCATAAAGTAGGCATAGTCTTTGCAAAACTGTTATTCCAAATGTGAGAAGGTTTTCGTTTCAGGAAAATTGTTGGTTGCTTTATTGTATGTTGTAATAGTTTTATGTACTCATTTTCTAGTAGCCCTATTTCTAGGAGGAAATTGTCATGTGTTATTGAATCATTGTAGTTTGTTTGCTCCAAGAATGCAAAAAATGATATTGATTTCTCTACGTTTTTTTTATTTTATGCATTGGTTGGTTCAATGATCATTGTTGATTTCATTGGTGGCATGGGGAAGTTGTATCTGCAATTTGAATTTTTTCGCTTCTTACAACTTTTTGTATGGTGATGTTTATGCAATTTAGCAACATCTGGCTCCAAATGATCTGTATTACAAGTGATGTAATTGTCAAGAAACCTCTCAATTTCTGAATTGCTTTCTTTTCCATATATTGGAGCATTCTCTATCCATAACAGTCCATGTTCATGTTCAGTTCCTCTATTTTGGAATTCTGTTACGAAATAGTAATCAGATATTTTTCCAAAGAATGTAGTATCTTGACATATCAATTGCTTTATAGCATTAATTCTATGTCTATAGTATTGGCTACATGTGACTGGATATTTTCTTATAAGGTAGTCAATGTCATCATCTTCTAATATATCAATAGCATTTTTATTTGCTTTATTTCTAAACAATGTGACGAGTGTATCTACTAATGGTTTCCATCGATGTTCTGCACTTGTGAATGTCACAAAGAAAGTTGGAGGCCCCAGTTGTCGTATCATTGCAAATATGTTTTTCCTAATTTGTTCCAAATGATCAGAAGATATGCGAATGTTTTTGAAATCTATGTATCCAATGTCAGACTTCAATAACTTTTCCAAATTTGCTCGATACTTGACATCTTTTGCTAATATTTTCCTGCCTTTTAGTTGTCCTTTTCTTATTCGTACCCATATGCAAGAAAGCACTTTATCAATTATTATTCGCATTGTCTTGAAAAACAAATTTGTTGTATGATATTGGAAGTCACCACTTGCTTGTAACAATTCCCATTGTACAATTTTTTGGTAACTAAACCTATTTGTGATGTCATGATCACGTGCATTGCCATAAAATAATGTTGGAAAGTTCATTTCTTCTGCATAATAGTCGTTGTCCTTCAGCAGGTGCCAATTCAATAATCTTGTCTTGCAAATCGTAGATGCGTTGTGATTCTATTAATCCATGCACCAATGTTTCAGTAGGTGTTTCATTATTTGCATCACTATCTGTATCACTTTCATTGTCACTGTTTGAATTTTGTACAATGTATCCATTATTCTCTTGTAAAACATGGGCCCAATTCTCATTTATACAAATGTTGCTAGCTTTATAAAGACTTCTGGAACATAGTTTGTTCAATGCTTTCATGACAATAATTGGACGTACTTTACCTGTTTGGTATGCATTTTTGTATTGCAATCGTCTTTTCAATGCAACTGCAATTGTCATTGTATCATTTAGATATTGTGGCAATGATTTTTGCACAATGTCCATATGAACTGGTACATTGATAATTGATCCTGTTAAGCCAATTTGTGATCGTCTATGTCCCCATTGTCTGATTTGTGCAAATGCAATTCTCAATGACACAAGTCTTTCTTCTAGGTCTGAAAGTATATTTACAGTTGGCAATGAAATGTTACGTCTTATTTGTTCAGGTGTTGCAAATTGTGGTAGCTTTCCATTCTCGAGTGCTTTTTTGCAAGAAACACATATGTTTTCATTGCTAAATGTCCTATTGTTCAACATCAAATTCATATGCTTTTCTTGCAAATCTATAGTGAAGAATCTAATATTTTTTGCAAAATGCAATTTGTTGCAAACTGCACATGTATTCCTAGGTATGTCTTCGACTTTTTCCATATAAATTTGTATTGCATTTTTCTTGCTTGTAATTCTTGACTTCTTATTAGAAAATGGTTTTTTGCATTTGTCATTGCATTTGCGTTTTGTACGTATGAATTGCTTTAGCTTGTGATAATTCAGCCTACAATCCTTAGTTGGTTGCATTTGATCTAAATGACATGCTATCTCAAATGCAATATTATTGCTAAAATGTACTTGAGATATACATTGCTCTTTTTCTAGTATATGCTTATGACGCAATTGATTACAAACGTCATTTGCTTCCATGTGCAGTTGTTGAGAATTGTGAACATATTCTTGTATCATTGCATGGTAGTGAATATGTGATGTATTTGTCATGAATGACAAGATGTTAACAATATCATTGCATCTCGAATAAGCGGAACTGTAATTGACAAAGTTATTAGCAACAGAGGACCATACTTGGATATTGACTTTGAATATCACAGATATCCATTGTAGACAGAATGGTCCGCCTTCCACCTGTCCTTTTTCATATGGCATTGCCATATTTATCAGATATTGTTGCCAGTTGCTATTCATTGTATAGTGTATCGCATCAACTACTAGGTATTGCTCTAAACAATGCAATGCCTATTGATTCTTATGCATAAGTGCATTGTAAAAAGATTGCACAATGTAAAGTCGCAAACACTCTGCATTGAATTCTGTTGCTACTAAATAGCAAATTGCATTAAAGAGACTGTCACCACAATTAGATGTCACTTTCTTTGCAATTGTTAGTCCATTTAAAAGCATACTATTTTCAATATGCATCCAACGGCTTTCAATATCTTTGCAAATAGGTGACAAGTAGATATTAGACTGGTTGCAAATGCAAATTGGAAACTTTTGGTAAACCAATGGTTCATAATGACCACTAACAGGATTTGCATCATGAAAGAGAATGCAATATGGAATTGCATTTTCATGTTGATTAAAGAGAAAATATCTCATTTTTCTTGTCAATGACCAAACTGCAATTGATATATCTAGCCATTTAGCTAACCAACGTATGCAAAAGGTATCACCCCATAAACCTCAGCCAGACTCCTTTATATTTGTAGATACAGAACAACGCATTTTATGAAGATATGTACCAACATCATTAACACCATGTAACTCGTATAGGAAGTCAGGTGCCAGTTCATACTCATATGACTGTATTGCTTCAACGTCATTGTTCTTTAAGCAAAAAAGAAAGTGGTCTATTAACCCATTTCGCAATTCATTTTAAGTATAACGAAAATGTAGAAGCATTTCGAATGAGTCAAATAGACAATCTCCTACAGTATATGAAAATGCATTTAGTCTAAAAAGACCATTTCTTTTTAATACAATATCAATGTTCTCAGGCAAAATGCATTGCAATCTGAATTTGTAATTGTCAACATCTATTATTTCTTCCATCATTTGCAATTGCTTACCAGAGTTTCCTTTTGCAATTGTCTTGTACAGCTTTGCAAAAAATATTGATGAAGTTAGCAAAAACTGAAGATGATTGTTTTGAACAAAATGTAGGTATATTAAAAAAATAGGCTATTGCATTATGTTGCTAAACAAATATCAAATTTCTAGCAAGAAGCCATATTTATAAATAACAAAGAAATTGGAAATGGAAACAATGCAAATACATAATGAAAAAATGGAGCATAACTTTAAGAATATTTGTGCAAGTTAACAAAAGGAAGCAATGGAAAGACAAAATGAAGAAATGCAGCATAACTTTAAGAATATTTTTGAAAGTTAACATCATTGTCAATTGCATTTGTGAAATAAAATAACTGTGAGGCTATTTATGAGTTTTACATAAGTGGTGCACCAATTCAACTGTCAAAATATAAAAAGTATTGTCTCCAATTTGTGCTAGGTTGCAACTCCAGTATATTTCAAGGTAAAAAGTTTCCTGCTATTCGGTATCAGAGTATGGTTATACTATATGGATCTAAACAGAATTCAAGGATCAAGGAACCCAAACAAGGCATTGAGAAACAGATACGAGTAGTGCATAAGCGTACTTCCCTAAGACTTCTCAAGAAGATCCATCATTATGTGATGCTGGAGGTATGATTCATATAAATGATGAACATGTAATATGTTCAAAGGACAGCTTTGGCAAACACAACAACAATCTGCGTGAGCAAATTGTCCCAAGATTGTTGCCAATTGTGGCACCTGAAAAAAGATGCCCAAAAATTATAGATCTTTGATGATTCACAAATTGTGGTGAATTGGATGAATGGAACAAATTCATTGGATCATTATAAATTTCAGCCTATATTTGAGGAGATTCAACTTGCTTGAACAGAGTATTTAACACATTATCTTTCAACATGTTTACAAAGACAGGAACATGGAAACTGATGGACTGTCAAAAGCTAGATTACACTTGGTAGCACGAGCTTGGATCATTCAAAAGAAAGTGGAAGGGCAGCTCATGGAATGTCTTGACACACTTTTCATATAATCATGGGACTGTTTAAATGTGAATATCTATATGTATATTTTTTTATGGCACTGTTTATGAACATATCTAGGAGCTAATTTTTTATGAGACAAAACTGGTTTCAAACCTGCGATATATGTCAGAATGACCATGATAGGGTTGTCATATTGACATTTTTGAAAACTGTTTATGAAGCAAGATATCTTCTCAGCCATACTTTTATCACTTCCTATGCTTAAGGATATCTCTATATGTATATTTTTTTATGGGACTGTTTATGGACATATCTAGGAGCTAATTTCTTATGAGACAAAACTGGCTTCAAAGCTGTGATATATGTTAGAATGACTATGATAGGACTGTCATATTGACATTTTTGAAAACTGTTTATGAAGCAAGATATCTTCTCAGCGATACTTTTATCACTTCCTATGCTTAAGGATATCTGTGAAATGCAGAAACATATATAGTAAATGTAATTTTGTTTTCATAATAAAATTATTTTTTCTCTCTGAGGAGAATAAGGTAGTTGAACATCATATCAGAACCAATCTGGTTATAACTAGCTAACATGAGATTTTAATCTAAGGTTTAAATAGACAAAATGTCTTGATACATCATTATACGGAGCTAGTTGGATGCATTACCCAACTTCTACTTGTTGGGATCATCTCAAATAATATTATTGTTATGATTATAATAATTAATAATATTAATATTAATATTAATGTAAACACAGAATAATCACTTTTTTATAATATTAATAATAAAAAATATAATATTGCTATTAACAAGACTTCCAGTGTAAATTGACATCTAACTTTAACATGGTCAACTGTTTGTCTAACATTGTACCTTAAAGTTAAGATATAATTTGCCAACATAAGATAGTACAAATCATTAGAATCGAGAATAATTCCTTAATTAATTATATGAAGTGCTCTGAAACTGGAAAGTTGAAACATATGCCAATTCAAGTTGTCTGCGGCACTCACGCCAATTAACATGATCGCAATACATCCACTTTGCCATGGATGATAAAAGTACAAAATGGTTATGCGGAATGACCCCTTCTCAACTACAGGGTTTACCCGGACTATGGCAGAAATATGTATTTTGAAATAGCAGAAGAAATACCAGGAGGAACTATTAAGAGAAAAAGATAATTAGAACACTGAAAGCATAAGGATTTTATTTACAAAATCATTTAACACTAATTTCAAGCTTCAATCTAAATACCCATGAACCCTAATTTATTTGGATCTTCATGTGCAAAAACAGTTCAAATTACAAAAGATTGCCGCTCGATCTGTACCAAGAATCATAGTTTCACCCGAAAAGAAGAAAAAAGAAACCGTACAACCCTGTACCAATGGTTTCTTCAGCTAAAGCTGGCCAGACTTCGCTCAATTCGTATAAATTTCCACGGATCTGAATTGTTCTAAAGTTTCGAACAGCCACGGAAACGCTGTAGAAACTTCTAGATCTTTGATACTTTTCGGCTTCGAAGAAACAGGACAGCTTGTGTAAAAATCCTCACACTCCCACGCAAAAACAAGAAATGTGGAAATGACGAAATTGGTTGACTCGCATGTCGTATGGCTCGGCATTACAGAAGGAATTTCAGATATTTTTGCTTTCTGAAAAGCGCAGTAAAAATCACTTATGGAAAGCAATTTCATTCTTGCATATATGGTACGAGGCCAAATAAAAATTACTCTTCGATTTGGAAGCAAACAATGATGCTAGTTTATTAAAGGTCAAAGTGCAAACCAGAACAGGTGATGAAGCCTACATATTTTAGGAATAAACCCAATTGGGTATGGTCAGACAAAACACTTGAAAATTCAATGCCCTGAGCCTGCGATTTTCACTTAGGAAAATGAAACTCTTATGCTCGGCGATTTTTCATTTGGCTTTGGTCAAAAACCCTAAATAAAACTCTTTTGAACAACAAACTCCCATTTACTAAATTCAATGCCCTAAGCCTGCCATTTTCAGTTAGGATGGCTTTGGCCAAAAACCCTAAATAAACATTTTTAGCGAACAAATACCCAAATAAACACAACACCCATTCGCAATGGTTCCACTAATTTACATTTGTGGATTTAACCACCAAAACTATTCGATATTCACAGTCGGCGACATGCATATCAAAGGAAGAGTTATTTCTCATTACAGGCTTTTGAAGACAGCACCCATGGCGATTCTTACCTGGACTTGAAAGCAGGTAACGCGCTTTTGCAGCAAATGCAGAGGAAACTCGTAGCTCGTTCCGCGTAAGGGCTAAACAGAACGCTGTCTCGGCTTCCACTAAAATGATAAACCCTAGCCGATTCGACAACTCTTAAACAGGTCCAACCTGCAATAACAGAGGTAATTTCCGTTACCTCGATAATAAATACAACAGCCATTTGCAATGCTTCCCCTAATTTACATTTGAACATTTAACCACCAAAACTATTCAATATTCAGAGTCACCGATTCTAACCTGGACTTGAAACCAGGTAACGCGCTTTTGCAGCAAATGCACAGGAAACTCGCAGGTCGTTCCGCAGAGAGAAGGGTTAAACAGAACGCTCTCCCAGTTTCCACTAAAACGATAAACCCTAACATCCGCTTTTGCAGCAAATGCACAGGAAACTCGCAGGTCGTTCCGCAGAGGCTTTTGCAGCAAATGCACAGGAAACTCGCAGGTCGTTCCGCAGAGAGAAGTTTGCCAAACTCGCAGCTTTGGCAAACCGCAGCTTTGGCAGCTCGTTCCGCAGGGGTTAAACAGAACGCTCTCCCAGCTTCTACTAAAATGATAAACCCTAACATGCCGACACAACAGTGCCATGCTAGTCCCCAGGTGTACCGCACTAACGTCAAACATTGAGCCGAAGCATGCCATCTGGTACCAGCCACTTAATTCCTTACAGACGCATTCACCTCGAACGATGCGAAGCCCGTAATAAGACCCCAAAACCTTTCCACCCCAAAGGGACTAAAAACTTACAACAATGTATATCGCGCAAAATTAGAGATAAAACCCTACCTACATTAATACAAATAAATATTCAAATTTTATTATAATAAAAAGAATTTTAATGTTATTTCAATGAAAAATTGAAGATATACCTTCGTTGTCAGTTTTTACTTTCAAATTTGAAAAAAGAGTTTCATCATTAATAGTTATTAATTATGTAATTAATTTCATTTGTAATTATTTTCTAATAGAGACAGCCGTAACATACAAATGTATCAGTATTAAAATCTAAACAACGACGATTCCAGATTTGAATTCCAAAATAATTGAATGAGAGAAAAAATATATATGAGCCAATACGGCTTAAATATCTATATTTTTTAAAACAATCACGGAGTAACTCGACTATAAACCTAGAGTAACTGGACCATAAACCTACACAATGCAAAAATTAAAAGCCTAACAAATTGACAAAAAGCAATTAATAGAAAAATTGACAAAAAGCAATTAATAGAATAACGTCGTACCTGCAACGAAGCCGAGGGTTCGAATTCCTTCTCGTCTAGACCATATTCATGCACAACCCAGCCTGTGCGAGTACTATGAGAAACAAAAGCGTCTTCCAGTGGCCTTCCAGTAACCAGCTTCCGTCGCTGGGTTTGTTCTTAACCCGTTTGGATACTTCTTGTCCCTTGGGCTGAAAAAATAACATTCCAGATCTGTTCCAGGCAAAAAAGACTTCTCTGCGTATCAGAAGAAATACCAGAGATAGTTAGAACACTGAAAGCATAAGGATTTTATTTGCAAAATCATTTAACACTAATTTCAAGCTTCAATCTAAATACCCATGAACCCTAATTTATTTAGATCTTCATGTGCAAAAACAGTTCAAATTACAAAAGGTTGCCCCTCAATCTGTACCAAGAATCATAGTTTGACCCGAAAAGAAGAAAAAAGAAACCCTACAACGCTGTACCAATGGTTTCTTCAGCCAAAAAAGAAACCCTACAACGGTGTACCAATGGTTTCTTCAGCTAACGCTGGCCAGACTTCGCTCAACCTTCGAAGAAACAGGATAGCTTCTGTAAAAATCCTCGCACTCCCACCCAAAAACAAAAACAAGAAATGTGCAAATGACGAAATTGGTTAACGAAGTCTCCAGAAGGCCCTGGAAAAATACTTGCAGGTGTTTATTCCTTTCTCCAAACCACAATACATTCCATTAAAAAGGCAATATGCGGCACATACATACTCCAGCTTGAATCTAAATACGCATGAACCGCAATTTATTTAGATCTTCATGTGCAAAAATAGTTCAAACTACAAAACATTGCCGCTCAATCTGTACCAAGAACCACAGTTTCACCCGAAAAGAAGAAAAAAGAAACCCTACAACGCTGTACCAATGGTTTCTTGAGCTAAAGCAGGCCAGACTTCGCTCAACCTTCGAAGAAACAGGACAGCGTCTGTAAAAATCCTCACACTCCCACCCAAAAACAAAAACAACAAATGTGCAAATGACGAAATTGGTTAACGAAGTCTCCAGAAGCCCCTGGAAAAATACTTGCAGGTCTTTATTCCTTTCTCCAAACCATAATACATTCCATTAATAAAAAGGCAATATGCGACACATACATAAATACTTGCAGGTCTTTATTTGTTTCTCCAAACCACAATACATTCCATTAAAAACCCAATATGCGGCACAAACAGTTCAAAAACCCCAATTTATTTAGATCTTCATGTGCAAAAACAGTTCAAACTACAAAAGACTGCCGCTCAATCTGTACCAAGAATCACAGCTTCACCCGAAAAGAAGAAAAAAGAAACCCTACAACACTGTACCAATGGTTTCTTCAGCTAAAGCTGGCCAGACTTCGCTCAGCCTTTGAAGAAACAGGACAGCTTCTGTAAAAATCCTCACACTCTCACCCAAAAACAAAAACAAGAAATGTGCAAATGACGAAATTGGTTAACGAAGTCTCCAGAAGCCCCTGGAAAAATACTTGCAGGTCTTTATTCCTTTCCCCAAACCATAATACATTCCATTAATAATAAAAAGGCAATATGCGGCACATACATTTCCATTAAAAAGGCAATATGCGGGACAAACAGTTCAAAAACCCCAATTTATTTAGATCTTCATGTGCAAAAACAGTTCAAACTACAAAAGACTGCCGCTCAATCTGTACCAAGAATCACAGCTTCACCCGAAAAGAAGAAAAAACAAACCCTACAACGTTGTACCATTCGCTCAGCCTTCGAAGAAACAGGACAGCTTCTGTAAAAATCCTCACACTCCCACCCAAAAACAAAAACAAGAAATGTGCAAATGACGAAATTGGTTAACGAAGTCTCCAGAAGGGCCTGGAAAAATACTTGCAGGTCTTTATTCCTTTCTCCAAACCATAACACATTCCATTAATAACAATACATTCCATTAATAAAAAAGGCAATATGCGGCACATACATACTCCAGCTTACCCGCGGGAATGTACATCTGTCTGCGTTCAAGGACTCGCGTCTGTACCGCCAAGCGTGCCATTCACCTCGAACGATGCGAAGCCCGCAATAAGACCCCAAAACCTTTCCACCCCCAAAACTTTGGTTCGACTTAGGTTATATTGTTAATATAATCAAAAATCACGTCGGTCAACCAACGGTCAGCGATCGATCGATCGCATATAGTCCTCGGCAAGGACTAATAACCAATGGTCGGCAATAAATGCGTTGAGGATACATGCATTTTCGCACCAGGAGTTGCAGTTCATTGCAAGTGCACGAATTTCGTTTAGAATTATTGACCAACTAATAGCTGGTCAACCCAATCTCGAATGTGTAACCGCGTCGGGGGTGGAAAGGATAATAAGGTGTATGAAAGAATCTACGAGGTTAGTCAACTTCTATCATAGGTCTTTTCTTCTATTTGTGTTGTATGATCATTATGTTAAATTTCTATCATAGGTATTTTCTCGATATTTGTGATGTATGATGATTATGTTAAAAGTGCATTCCTTTCTTAATAAATTTTATAAAAGTTTATAGATTTTTAGTTAACTTGGGAAGCACATAAAACTTTTTGGGAGAAAATTTGATTTTATATTTTAGATTAATGAAGTGATAGAAGATAAATTTAATAAAAAAATGAGTATACAATTCAAATTATTGCGATTTGATTGTTTTTACAAGGTTTAGGATAGTTAAATCTGATTAATTTTTGGACATGTACAATATGTAAATGTTAAAATGATCTAAAAATGACAAGAATAAGAACAATAATCACAATGGTCAAGCGTAATTCAGTTGGTTGGGAGAAATTTGTTATCCTTTCGACTAAGGTTTAATTTAATTCTTGCATATGACATATTGAGCTCATAATCAGTATATCCTTGTAATGGTTTCAAGTCTTGTTACCTAATAGTCCCTCAAGGACCGGGACATGTATATTCCTCATATGGAATTTAAAAATATCTCTTCATTGCCAAAAATATCAAAACTTTGAGACATTGTTTATCTTGGTTTATTGGCATGAAGTTGTAATATTCTTATTGAAAATACAATAGGTAAATCACAAGAGACCCAAATCAGAGTTGGAACTTGTACAAATTCATATTTACATGTAACATTTGAAAAATGTTGATGGGAAAAATGATCATATTGTCTAATCATTTATGTTCGTTATTAAAATTGAAGATACATGCCTGAAATATACTTGAAATCTACCTAGAATTTTCCCTAAATATGCTTAAGAAATCAATGAATATGCTTATGACATCCCTGAAATTTGCCCAAAATGTCACTAAAATATGTTCAATACATCACAGGTACAACTAACGAGTACTTTTGTCCCCCATAGTTTGGGGATGTTTCTTTTTGTTTAATCCCCATAACATCGAAATAATAGATACAAGAATTTTTGGGGTAGATAAGTCCCTGTGCAACATAGATAAATAGTTTCCTTCCACTTAACTTGTGGGTATTTAACTAATGGGGGTATACCAGATAGTGACAACATTGTACGTCAATGTATATGGGCAATACAACATTGATGTCACAATATAACCAATATTACCATATGATGTTAGCATTATACTATACCCATACATGAGATTGCACACCCCTATGCATGTAATGTACAAATCAACATAAAAATTTATAGCTTGGAGAGCATCAAGGATGATATATATCCTCAAGATATTAAATTCCCTTGACATTTACTATGTTGATGATCAATAATTTGATTTCGCATAGTTCATTTTTTACTTCATTCTATTCTTCTTCTTCTTCTTCTTTTTTTTTTTTTATAGCCTTGGATAATAAATTGTGACATAATTGATCCTTGGCTTTTGATGCACAAATATTCTACTTTTAATGGTTTTCCTCGTTATTTGAATTTTTTTCATCTGTATTTATCTTTGATAGAATATATTGTTGTCTTCCAGGGTGCATTACACAGTCAACGACAGTTTCTATAGCAAGTATTAACCGGGGCTGGGGCGGAAAAGGGAGGTACGTTTTTTCCTGCGAATGTCGTTCCTCTCCTTTCTTCTCTCGTAATGGAAAACCAGGCTCAAGTGGTATCCGGGTGATCACGCGGCTAAGAAATGGTAAGTGGTTTTGGTTTGATGGGAGCGATTCCATTGGGCTCCTGACGTGTGGCAAGGGTACGACTCTAAAACCACCATCCATCGCGAGTTATTGGTCGCACATCTTGGCCGGGCGATATTTTGCCAAACCGTCCGATTTCACAATGTGAATCAATGGTCAGATTGGAAAGTGTTGTTTTGGTGGGGCCACCGGTCTTATCAGGAAATCCGTGACAGAGAAATGGCAGGGTAGAGGTACTTTACATTAGGTTTTGGAATTTTATTAGTCAAACTCAGGTTTTATTTGAAAGATTATCATTGTATGGAGTGAAGGGTTGGGTCATTATTGTGACAGCACGCCCTTGGTTTTCTTAAGTCCATGACGGGTTCATGGCTTGTGTATATTCTGTAAATTTACTAGTGGTTTAATGAAAAAGAAGGATCGACTCTTGCTTAAGCAAAATATATATATATATATATTGTTGTCTTACACTATTTCCTTTGGGAGAATATGGTCAAACTATTGGCGAAGTTGTCATTGATGGCAAATGGTATTGAAGGTATGCTTGTTGAAGGTTTCCTATGATGATCTAAGCCACATCTGAATATGGTCTGATGTTATGTTTGTATTGTTGCTAGTATGTTGTATTCTACTTGATTAGTGCTTATCAAATGTATGTTGTGTTGTGAATGCTCGCTCAAATGTTGTGATGTACTGTTTGCATATGTTGTGATTTTAAGGGCTATGTTGTTGAATTGGTGATTTTGACAAAGGTATGTTGTTGAGTTGTTGATGATGATAGAGGTATGTTGTAGAGGTGATGATGGCAGAGTTGCAAAAGGATGTAATAGATTTGTTTAGTATGGCCTTGAAAATGCTTGGTGATTAGAGTGTTTAGTTGAGGTGTTACAAAACAGAGGTGTTGTAGAGGTGCACAAAAATGTTGTGATGCAAAAAGATGAAAGACTGGATGAAGAATTTTTATTTTTCCTTGATTTAGAGGGCAAACACAGATTAGATTCTAGCTACCAACGTCCGCAACCCAGATTGACAGTGGAATGCTAGCTTTCAAAGCCCAGATTTGTAGTAGGTAACCTCCGTGTTATGTGGCATGGATAAGGAAAATCTAGTGTTATCTCAATAAAATTACATGGTTTTGGCATTATGTTGGTTTATGTAATCATTATAGTTGGTTGATATTACTCTTTGAAATAATATTTGGTGGAGTATTAATTTTGTTTTGATATTCAAAACTTGAGAGAACTTGGAAACGAAGAGGTAGACCACAAAGAAGCAACCTTGGAATACAAAGAGGCAAGCTACTCATTGCATATTTCCACATGGAATACTAATAATCAACAAGTTATGTTTATAAAAATGTGTGCTTTTGGAAGGATGTAATGTTAGAGAGTTGATTGAGTTATGTGAGAGACTTAGTTCGTGAGTTACCTGGTACAAAGAGAAAGAGGAAGGAGAGCAAATGTGATGTAGAAATAGGGAGACGAAGCAAGTGATAAGCAGTTGTAAAGAGAGCAACAACAAAGTGTAGAACATAGACAAAGAGATGGAGGTATGCAGAATTAAAGACCAGGTAAACCAACACATTGAACCTTTTATGTATTAGGGGATTGTAGTCTCCTTTCAAGTATTTGTCTGAAATAGAGTAGGTTGGAGCCTATTGTAGAGGGAGTAGGAGCTTCCTAGCAAGTAGTATCTTGCAGAAATAAATCAAGGTAGAAGCATAATATAGGTTAAAGCCTACAAAAAACTATTGTAAAAGAGGGAGTAGGAGCTTCCTAGCAAGTTGTTGCTTGCAAAGTAACAGAGAGGTAGAGAGGAATTAGGAGCTTCCATTTGCATCACAATAACAAAAAATTTGTGGTCTTCCCCTTTTGTTTTCTACTTATATCTAGCGTCCACATGTGTTGTGTTTATATTTTTTATGCTATGGTTTATATGTTAAATGGCGTTTACATGTTAAACTTGTTATTCATATGCTTTATTATTAATTATAAAATCGTTCAGATAACTTTCAGAAATAAAAGTACAATTTGTAAATTTATTTCCATAAATATACTATATCCCCCCTCGAGTAATGTTTCCAACACAAACTTTTTTTTTTACCATCTCAAGTTGGAACTCAACTTCTTTAAAAAAAAATATGATGACTTTCTTATATCTCATCTTTCTTGTTTTTATCATGTTGAAGTGTAATACTAACAATCAACTTATTTTCTCGTTCTTCGAACCTTGATTACTTTACTTTAGGTTGGGGCAAAAAGAGGGTCAAGAAGCTGGAAGGGGAGGGCCTAGGGTATTTAGAGTTTCCCTTGAGTCATTTTCCTTTTCAATCACATTATCGATCTTAAGGGATATGGTGATCAATTATCATTCAACTCAATTAAATCTTGTAATGGATGGTGGGTCAACATCACTGTGTCATCCTTGAGAGGTTAGTTTCAAGGCTTCCTTGATCCCTCACATTTTATATGACTTTATTGGTGTTTAGGTCATTTTAAAACTTTTTCTAAGACTCATTTTCTATTATTTCATCTATGCATTATGATCTTTGATTCGACCTCATGTTGGATCTTTTTGTAATATAACTTCATTGAAAATAAATTTAGGTTTTCATTGATTGGACAATTTTTATTATTTATAAAAAATATTTGTTTCCCTCATTTTTTTTATTCTCCTATTTTTATTTATTTTCCCTTCTTTTTTCTCTTTTAAGATTTCATTTGCAATAGTATCAAGCTTTTAGAATTTCAAAAAGGGTGTAATTTTAAGCATTTATTATTAAAAAAGTACTATTGATAGCCCCTCGTTTTAATTTGATTGTCAATTTTAATATTTTGGTTGTTAGGACACTGGTTACTAGACCATGATTTCAAAAAATTCATTAATTTAGCCACAAGAAAAAGAGGGGTTGCTAATGGAAGCACTCAATTTTCAATTTGAGGGTTGATTTTATGATTTTGATTACAATAGTACTAGTTGCTAAGTTCATGGTTTCAAAGAGATATAATCTTAACCTCAAAAAAAAAATTGTGTTGCTATCAGTGCCGCTTTTCAATTCAAGGTTTTATTTTTTGGTTTTTGTTAACAACATTACAAGGCACTTAAGGCCATGGTTGCAAAAGGCAGTAATGTAACCTCAAAATAATGGGTTCTATTGGTAGCACCACCTTTTATTTAGGGTGCGATTTTAGTGTTTTTAACTAAAACGTGAGTTTTTAGGGCTAGACATCTTGTTTTGAGGTCACAATTTTCATCAAGTTGGTAACTATTTTTACCTTTCTCTTGATAAGAGCTTGAGATTTTTTTGAACTGATGGAATTTCTTACCCATTTGAACATAAAACTAAATCATGATCTTACAAAATTTAATACATAAAAAATTTAAATGCATGTACAAAGGCATCGTAAATTCAAATAGATAATCCCCATAAATAGAGTGTTAGGGATCTTTTCAAAAGTTGGCTTGGACACATAGATGTAAAATGGTCACATTTAAATGCTTGGTGTATTGTGGACTTGATCCAGGTCCACGTGTGAAGAAGGACCTTTCCAAGACCTTTTACTTTCGTGATGTGCTAAAATTGCTTTTTAAAATAACATAAACAAATACAGTTGTAGATTATAAAGAAGAGCAACATAACAATCATCAGCACATGAAAACAAAAGTCATTGATAACAGAGCTCATCCAGGAGGGACTACGTCTCCGGGTCCCGTGTCAAGATGGTGTAGGCCGCTGCATTTTGTGTTCTCAATAAGGTGATATACACAGAAGATGATGTCTCGATCATACAAGGAAGAATGCCCTCACACAGGAGTGGCTCTAAGAGATGTTCCACAGCTAGAACTCTCAATCAAAAGACTCCTATCAGTATGACACAAAAACAAGCATGGTGCGCATCTCGCCAACATGGCATAAAAGGGATGTCAAAGCAAAACACATGCATGATGTCAACAAGAGTATCCCAGCAACATACAACAAGGGATCTCAAAGCATAACATGATAAGTTATGACAGAAAGTACATCACATAAAAAGATTCTACATCAAATTAAGCAAGGAATCATGACAACATGTAATAAACAAGATCCTGCATCAACATCAATCATGGATCTGTACAACATAATGTAGAAAGAAGAAGTACATGAACACATCATATACCTCACAAACAAGGGCCATCTGAACAATTGGATGTCTCACTGCTGAAGTTGCTTGGACCATTGCTCTCAAGGCATCGATCTCATGAAGATGGTTGCTCGCACATGAAAGTGGACATCTGCATTGGCACTTAGAAAAGTGACTAGAAGAAGAAATGATAGAATAAGAAATATGAAGCCACCATCAGATTTGTGGCATCGAGTAGTGCTAAATTGACTGTCCAAAATCTGAGTTCTGAGAAGTTGAGAACTCTGGGCTCAAGGAATCTTCTAGATTCCCCCGAGATTCCTCAAAGATCCTGTTCCATGGATGGGCTGTAAATCTGCCACTCAGATGACAAATCTGGTCTCGCCATTGTGATCCCTATCGAAAACCATGAAAAACAAGTATAAACTTGACTATATTCTGAAATGTCAAAATTTTACCTCCTTGGGAAAATTTCATGGCTCATGGTTCCACGTGCATTTTGGAAATGACTGGAAAATGCATACCTCCGATGAAGAAATTAACAACACCATTGTGTTCGTGGCGGTGGGAGGTGTAAAAACCATATGAAACTTGTCAAATTCTGACAAAGTGAGAATTTTGCCCTCCTACAAAATTCATGGTTCCTGCGTTAAAATATTAATTAATCTGTTGCCTTGAAATTCATTCCTGCATTCTGCCTCAAAATTTGTGCCTGCAATCTCTCTCCTCCTCTAACTGTGTGCAGAGAGTAAAATGATTGTTTAAATAAAATTCCATCGGCGGATTTCCCAATGGGAGTAGTTGGCACATCGGTAATATTAGGCGGATGGTTGAGGAGAGGTCGGGAGATCAAATCCCACCTCTCTGCATATAACACTTTTAACCATAAAGTATTTAAAATAGGGGGTGGCAGTCCCCTTAAACCCCGCAATATACCTTATCGGCGCATTTCCCCAAAATCTTGGCGAATTAATCGCAATCGACGATCGGCAGTTGAACTCAGCGATTGGCGCGGTCATTGGCATATATGTCGGCGTGATCCATGGAGTATCGTTGATATATATGTTGGCAATCGGCACCGATGATATCGGTGGATTAACAGGAGTCGAGGCGATGCATATCAGCAATCGGGGTTGCGATATACATATGGTTTCGGGGTGCGGGCCGGGTCCATCGCCGATGGCCTGCGCTTGCTCCTTAATACAACAGCTATATATATATATATATATATATATATATATATATTGGGATCGACGGTCATAACCTCCGCCGAACCCTCCACAACTGTCCACCCATATATATATATATATATATATATATATATATATATATATATCAATCATATGGTTGCGATTTTAAAGGGGTTCGACGGGGTTTGTTGATGTCGATCCCGCAACCATGTTTGATTGTTTTTATATATTTATTTATAAATACATATTAAACAACACTTGTTATATGGTTACCCGGATGCGGGTGAAGGTACAGATAGTATGGCAAGGCCACATGGCCAGCGAGAGCTGCCACGAGCCAGCCCGTGGAGGGACGAGGCACATCACGCCGGTGAAATAAATGAGGGAGCTCCTGCTCCAGTTCGGAATTGAATTAATGTTGGCAGACGGTGAGAGAAGAGCGCATTCATGGCGCTCAGGTTCCAAGAGAGAGCCATGGATATTAAGGCTGGAGCAAGGCTGTTGCTGCGACATTCTTGGCAAGACCAGTTCCAGGTGCAGACGTGCTGGAACATTCTCTGCCCTCTGGAGACTCTGGAGATTGGGAATTGGATCAGTGAAGCGGAAATTCTGGTTATTTCCTCCGTCCATATGGCCAGAACGAGAGAAAGACAACCATGTCGAAGAGGGCCTGGTCGTGGGGCACCTTCTCGCCCTCCCGCAGAGGCAGAAGCGCATCACCATTGTTGTTGTTGCTATTGTTTTCGCAGAGTCGGAATTCCCCACCTGCAAGTATCTCAGTTCATGGACACCTCCGACCCGAATGAGGGACTGCCAGGGCCGCCTGCGCTTCCAGCATTTGGCACAGCAGTATTTAAGTTGGGAAATCTTAATGCCCATATTTCAATCCTCTTTGCCAGAGACGCAGAGGAGGAACATGATGGAGCAAGCAGCAGAGAATTACCCTCTGCGAATCAATTGGACAAGGTCGAGGAACAAGCAATCGAGGCAAAAGGAAAAGCGCCCATCCAAATTCAGACGCAGGAGGCGTCGTCGTCCAGAGCGGGAGCGGAAGAGGTCCAGGCAGACCCCCAGGAGGGCTTTGGGTACCCGGTCGTGGAGATGGAGCCGGAAGTATGGGAACCAGAAGAATAGCGCCACCATCCATCCTCCTTTCAGGTCCTGTTTTGTGGTCTTCTGTCTCGGTCGCTTGGTCCTGTTTTGTGGTCTTCTGTCTTGGTCGATTATTATGAATGGGTCTGGTAATCTTTATGTAGGTCCTGCTCTGTTTTCAATTATGTCACTTAGTTTATTATGGAAGTCTGCTAATATCCAAGGTCGCCCCTGCGTGGGTAGTGTTTTTGAGTCTCAGCCCCTGCGTGGGCATTGTCAAAGCTAAACAATGTTTTTTGATGAGGTTTTGGGGCATCCAACGCACAATGCAAGAAAATGTCAGCTGCTATACCACAGTGCCATTACTGGCCTTGGAAAACTTGCTTCACTGCATGTAATTTCTCTCTGTATATAATGTAATTTCCTAGAGTAGTCTTACTGAGAAAAAAAAAAAAAAAAAACACTTGTTATATGGTTATTTATTTAACGATTTCCTGTGATTTTTGTCTCTTATGCCAGTTTAGGAGACAAATGAGAGAATGCCAAGTGTCAATGGTTGATGGGATTCCATGTGGCATGCTGTGGGCCCAACTTTTCCCCTGTCATGTCAAACTTTGAAGAGCTCTATCTTTTGCATACGAGCTCGGTTTGACAAATCATTTGCACCACCACAATCAGGATGATGAGGTATTTGATTTGGTCCTAGTTTGAGCATAATCCAAACACTTTGATTTTTGAGCCATCTTTGTCCTGCGTGTCTCTCTGGAGCCACCTGGATCAATCCTCCCCACTGAGGAGCTTTTGGTCCTCCAAAAGCATGAAATATAATCTACAACTCTCTTTGTACCTTGTCTGCATCACAAGAATCCTGAAAAGGTCTCGCTTCCATCTCCTTCACCTTTGTTCTTCGGAGCCTTAAGCGATGAACCGACACCTGCTACTTCTGCAACTTGTAGTACATTGCTTGCAAATGACATGCTTTGAATGACATGACCAAACTAAAGACCCAAACGTCCCATACTTGCCACGAGTTTATAACTCATACTCAGTGGTCAAGTTTACAACAAGATGGACGTAATACCCTAGCTATGACAACAAGGCCAACTCATCATGGTTGCTTCAAAAAGTGATGGAAAACACATCATCACTGCAACACATGATTTACATTCATAAGGCCAGACACTATTTTTTTGACAAGTGACGAAAACATAACATCACTTTCAGAGTTTTAACATGCAACTCAAAATACGACTCAAAACATGACCAGACATCATTGTTGCTGACCAAGTGATGGAAAACACATCATCACTTTTACACTTTAAAATGCAACAAATGATTTACAAAAGAATGACCATGAAATGAAATCATGTCAAAAAAACCATTTCTCACTGATCAATGTGAATGGGTCACCTCCTTGAGGTGGTTTTGCTTGTCGAACAACTACTCTTCCTGGTTCACACACTGACGCTTTGTCTTTAAGGCGCTGCTCTGGATGGAGCTTCCAACAAGTGGCTCTCTGATGGCCATTTCTATCACAATGACTACAGTAGGCTTTCTTCCTTCATACCTGCTTAACTTGTTTCTTTTCATGTGGTTGAGAGGGCCTTTCATGCCTCATGAGTGTTGCCATTCTTTTCCAACACTTGGAAAAGGTATGGTTAGGTAAACCACAAAAGGTACATGTTTTCTGATGCCTTGATCTTCGTTCATTATTAACAACATGATCATAATCAAAATGAACATTCGAAGATCAAAAGTGATTATACCTTCCTTTGCTATCTTTGATGTCATTATGGCGATAAGAGCTTGCCTCCGCTCTCTCCCTGCAATAGAAGCTACCATGGGATGATGGGGATGTTTTCCCATCATTCTCTTTCCTCGACGATGTCTCGGACGAATCTAACACCTTTGAGCACTCTCCTTTAGTGTACCTCGAGCCTGCAAATGGATGTTCATGCACAACGTCCAAAGGTTGAGTGATGCCTTGGTTATTAGCACCAAGTTCTTTCTCCTCGTGCCTTGTCTTTATAAGGAGCCTCGTGTTTGTCCCTGTAATTGGGATCTCCAAATCTCCAACAAACATCATACTATTAGAAGATGAAATCGAAAGGAAATCAACATATTTTACCTTCTCTTTCGATTTGGAAAGAACTGATGAGGGCTTCTCATCATTTGTTGTTGGTGGATCGCATTCCCCAACTTCTTTCCTGACATACCCAAGTCTTGCCTGACGGGGTAATTCCTATACTTTGATGGGATTGACAATGCCTTGGCCATTTTTTTTTTACAAGGTCGTCTACTCATATATTATAAAAACTGCAGTAAGCAGGAGATGTTACATAATATGTTAAAAGAGGAATTAGAGAAGAAGTCCAAAGAAGGGGCGCAACCCTTGACTTCTGAGAGTTTAGCTTGAGGAAAGAGTGCTGAAAAAGATATCTACTATACTGTCTTACAAAAAGGCCATCTATTAGGCAGACTTTGCTGTTCATGAGATTAACACCAGAATTGGTTCATTGTTTCCTCCATGTGATCTTCTTTCTGCTGCTCCTTTTGGCTGTCCTTAGTAGAAGCCTCTGCCTGCATGCTCTCCGTGAGGTTTTTAATGTGGTTGATTGCCTCCTCCAAATGCTCGCACCTGTCCTTAAGGCTCTCAATTTCCTTCTTACGTTTTTCCAGCTTTTTGCGCTTGGATCTGCTGTCTGCAATGAAGTCCTCACGGAGTTTGTTGTGATGCTTCATAAACCGGGCAATCAGGAAGCAATGCTCTTTGCAAAGTGTGCAAGTGTCATTGCCCAAAACTCTGTCAAGAGGATTCGCACGGGGCGCCTCTCCCCCCTGAGCCTCTGGTTGTTGTCTTTCTGCCATGACTGTGAACAGACTAGTTAGTGGAGAAATGACTTGCAAGAAACTTGATTTATACCTGGATGCTGTGTAAAGGGCCGGAGTATTGATAATTCCCTGGTGACTTGCTTGCTGATTGCTTGTGGGATGAACGGGCGCGGGTGGCGACTGATTACTTCCGCTGAGAGAACTGCAATGCTCGGGAGACACCTCTTGCCCCAACTGATTCTTGTAAAACAGTGAAGTTCTAGAGGAAGAAGGGGAAGGGGGGGGGGATATAAAGGAGCGGGAGGGATCCTTCATGATGATGGGGCACGGGATATTTTCCTGAGGAAGCAGAGGGCGGATCCAGCTGCGGATATGTGATGCAGACTTCAAAGGTGCGGAGAGGACGTTTACCGGAAAGGATAAGGGGGAAGTCACGAGAAGAATGGGGGAGAGTTGCTCTGGGATCAAGGAAGGAGGGATGCGTCGGCGAAATGAGGGAAAAGGGATATACGAGGGTAGGAGAACCCGGAGGGTGATTGTATTTCAGACAAAATCTGCAGAAGCTTACCTTATATTCAGTCTGACCCCTGGTGATCTTATGGTATTGCTCTTGCATAGATTCTGCCATTTTCACTGACTTGTCCTTGTTGCCGGTTGACCGCTTTGCTCGCTAGGGAATCCGCCTCTGCATTGTTTTCTCTTAACACGTGCATAAAAGTGATTTCCCCCAAATGTCTGAGATTGTCTGTTATCCTCGCCTTGATGCTATTGAGGCTAGCTTTATTGAACTCTTTACCTGTGTTCATTGCTGCGATTATGATAGCCGAGTCCCCAAGGATTATGGCGTCCCGAAGTCCTAACCTGTGAAGAATCGAGGTGCCTAAAAGCAGACTATAGGCTTCGGCTACGTTGTTGGTGGCGATTCCGAGTCCCCATTCATAGCTGTTGATGATATTTCCATTCTGATCTTTGATTATTCCTCCCGCACCTGCTCTCCCAGGGTTGCTCTTTGATGCTCCATCAAAGAGGAGTAAGGGACAATTCTGGGCTATGATCCATTTATTTATATCTTCTTTATCGCCCCTGAGTTTCCAATTGTGTCGCTTCTGCGAAGCTTTAAGCTGGGGGAAGAGATTTTGGGAGTGACTGATGTTAAAACTGTTATACCAGTCTGTCTCTTCTTTTGTCCATCCTTGTTGATCTGGGAGAGCTATATGGTTAGCACTGATAGCCTCTGATATCCCTGCAATTGTCTTGGCGATGATCCTGTCTATTTTAATCTGCTCATTTTTGAAGACATAATGATTCCTGGCTAACCAAATGTTCCAGCACAGCGTAGCTGGAATACATTTCCATATTCTTAGGATATTTTTCTTGCCTTTCCTGTTCAGGGGATATTCTTTCTTCCAATTTCTCTGAAGGTTGTTCACCTGATCATAGCTTCTTCTGACTTCCAGAGGGCTAATTAGCTGTTTCCAACAGCTTTGCGCGAAGGGGCAGCGAAGGAAGGAGTGAAGAATGGATTCTTCCTCTGCTTGAAAAAAACAACAAATCGAGGGACCTTGTATTCCTCTCTTTCTCAGATTCTCGGCTGTAAGGATTTTCCCTTTTAATAGGGCCCAATTGAAATGTTTCACCTTGGGGATGCATTCGGTCTTCCAAGCTGCCTTATGAAGATTCCAATTTCCTGTGGGAGTCATGTTTTGCAAAGATTTATAACCCTCTTTCACTGTGAAGCTTCCACCACAGGTGTCCCAAATATATCTGTCATCCATCTCCTTATTGATTGGGGCGGAGCCAGATAGAGAGAGTTTCAAATTGTGCCATTGGTCTCTGAGATCCAGAGGGAGGTTTAGGGCCTTCCATTCAAGCCATCGATTTTGGGACCAAGAGGAAATGTCGAACAGAGAGGATATATTACGCTCCTCCATCCAGACTTGAAGAGGTCTTAGTTCTTGAAGTGAATTTCTTGGATTGGAGCCCATAATTCTGTCAAACCATATTTTGACATTCTTTCCGCTACCTGGGATTTTGGAGGCATTTCCTCTGAAATGAGGTAGGACTTTTTTAATCAATCTCCACATTGGAGTGCAAGGCCTGTCCACAATTGGATCCTGTAGAATGTTGGAGTTCGGACCGCTGAGATATTTCCTTTTTATTGTCTCCACCCACCACGAGCCATTTCCTGAGAGGATCTTCCATATCAGCTTGAGCCCCATGGCCTGATTGGAGAGACTTGGATTTTTTATGGATAATCCTCCTTTTTCATACGGAAGGGTGACTTGATCCCAATTAACTAGGCTGAACTTCTTTGAGTCCTGTTTTCCCCCCTGCCAGAGAAAACTTCTCATAATGAGTTCCATGTGCTTATGAGTGCTAGCTGGGGCCATGATTACCGCATACTGGTAAATTGGGAGGCCTGAAAGGACAGCCTTTATAAGAATGGTTCTGCCAGCAAGGTTTAGCCAGGAGGCACCCCAACTCTGAAGAAGGGCTCTCATCTTCTCGATATGTTTTGTCCAGACTTCTGCTTTGATGTGTTCTTTTGCCAAAGGGAGACCCAAATAAGAGAAGGAGCTCCAGCTTCTTTGCAGAGGAATGTCAAGAATCTGGGAAATTCTTTGTTGGATCTGGAGGGGAACATTCCATGTGTAAATTTTGCATTTTCTGTTGTTTAGTTTTCCCTCAGATACAAGGAGGAAGGCATCCAGGACTCTTTTGAACCTCCTAGCCATCAAGCTGGAAGCTCCCCCAATTAGCAGAGTATCATCCGCGAAGAGCGAGTGATTAATCTCCTTTATTCCTCTTTCAATGCGAATGCCCGTGATTTCTTTTTTGTTGCGAAGGTTTTCTAGTTGGGCACTCAGAGACTCGGCCATAAGAATGTAGAGGAAGGGGGAGAGGGGACAACCCTGCCTTAGCCCCCTCGAACTTCTGAAGTAATTGCTTGGGCGTCCATTGATCAGAGGCGCGGTCCAAGGATTAGAGATGCACCCGTTGATGATGTTGACGAAGTTGGAGGAGAAGCCAAATTTTTTAAGAACTGCTCTGAGGAAGGTGTGATCCACCCGGTCAAATGCGTTTGCCATATCCAATTTGATGATCATTCCCCTCTCTCCTCTATTGAGGCTGCTATGAATGGCTTCCTGGACTAGAATGACGTTATCAATGATCTGCCTACTTGGGACAAAGCCGCCTTGATTCTCCGAGATTAGGAGGGGTAGGAATTTCTTTAATCTGTTGGCAAGAATTTTAGTGATGATCTTGTATGAGACATTGTAGAGCGATATGGGGCGAAATCTATCGAAGGTTTTTGGGTTTGCTTCTTTAGGTATCAAAGCTATGTGTGAGGATTTTGTATTTTCCCCAACCTTGTGATTTCTAAAGGCATTCTTTATCATTCTCACAAGATCCTTCTTTATAGTTTCCCAATGTTGCCTGTAAAAAGCAACTGTGAAGCCGTCCGGCCCCGGGGCTTTGTCTTGTTGCATGCTGAAGGTGGCTTCTCTGATTTCTTCTTCTGTGGGATCTTGCTCCAACTCCTTGTTGTGGTTCTCTGTTATTTTACTCTTTATTATATTAAGGAAAGCCTCGCTGTTATGTTGTTGGATGTCTGCTGTGAGAAGGTCCTTAAAATGTTTAAAGGCTGCGCTTTTTATTTCTTCTTGTTCCTTCAGCTCAATCCCTGCTACTTCGATTTTGTCTATTTGGTTGCTTGCTCTTCTGATTTTGATATTATTGTGGAAAAAAGAAGTGTTTTTATCCCCAGCCTTCAGCCATAGGCAGTGGGATCTTGTTCTTTGGTCCTCTTCCTCCACCCGATTTTGCCGATAAAGTTCCTTGTACAGAGTTTTTTCCTTCTCGAGGTCCTCTGCTGAGTATCGAGTTTGCTCCTTTTCTTTGTGCCAGCGCTCCATTTCTGCTAGCAGTTCGGTTTTCTTTTTCTTTTCAATTTTTGCCTGCTCCCTCGCCCACTGCTTTATTGCTGTCCGAAGCTGTTTCAGCTTTGTTTCCCATACGAAATAGGGCGACCCTATAACTTCTTTGTCCCACTGATTTTGTATAAGGGTGCGGAAATCTTCGTGGAGATCCCAATTTTTGTTGTATTTGAAAGGGAGGGGGCCGAGGTTTGGACCTTTATCCAAAATGAGGACCACTGGCTTATGGTCCGAAGCTGAACCGTGGATTAATTGACTCCTGATTGATTGGAAGTTGCCTGCTACACCTTCCTGGATTAGGAACCTGTCCAGCCTCTCCTTGATATTGTGCGTGCCTGTTCTTTTGTTGGACCAAGTGTATTTCCCATTTGACAAAGGGGTGTCGATCAAGTTGAAGAGCTGTATTATAGATTCTAACTTGTCTCTTGAGGGATCTACGTGATAACTTCCTCCATACTTTTCTTGCACATGCCTTATTAGATTCATGTCTCCCCCAAGAATTAGCCTGCTGCTTTGAAGAGAGGTGATGTCCTCTTCTAAGGTGTTCCAGCAACTTGCTTTATCCCTGTAATGGTTGGGGCATATATATTATATATGTGGTAAGCTTCCTGCGAGCTTTTGTACTTTAGATCTGTTCTGATCCACCAAGTGCATTGGTGTGAGTTGATGATTTCCCATTTGTTTTTGTTCCATAAAGTTCCAATCCCTCCTGATGCCCCATCGGAACCATTGGAGAGGCCTGTGAAATTTTTGAATCGTTGAGTTTGGTGAAGAAAGCCCTGCTCGGTGAGTTTGGTCTCCTGGATTAGGAGGATGTCTGGCTGTTCCTGATTTAGTAGATCCTTGATGGCTTTCAGCTTTAAGGAGGAGCCCATCCCCCTACAATTCCAAGAGACCAGATTCATTATTTACCAGCTGTGGGGTGGAATCCGGCCTTCTCCTTTGTTTTTTCGCCACTTCCTTTTAGCCTGCCTAAATATGAGTCCATGGGTTGCTGAGTTCCAGTTGCCATCTCCTTTGCTGCTGTTTCATCCCTGAGTTCTTTGTTCGTTTTCCTGCCTACTTTTCTCGGGGGATCAGAGGGCTGATTGGCTTCTTTGGCTTTGTTCCTTGTGAGTATTCTTTCGATGGTTGGGGGGGGGAGAGGGAGGGGGATTTGAACAGGGAGAGGCAGGGCGGGGGGATTGGGGTGGGGAGAGAGGGGTTTCAGCTGCTAAAGATTCGAAGGGGTTAGAGGTTGAGGGGAAGGGTTAGGGAGGGGGAGGAGGGGGCTGGGGGAGGGGAAGCTTGAGACCGGGGGGGCTGTGGAACTAGGGCCCTGGTTAGACAAGGACTTTTTCCTTTTGACTTGTTCCCATGGTCCCTCTGTGTTTTCCTCGTTATTTTCTATTTCCTTTGCTTTTAACTTGCTACATCTATTTGCAAAATGACCATACTCGTGACATACCTTGCATTTGAAGGGGAGCTGTTCATAGTCCAGCTGCTGAATGTGCATCCACTGGTCCACCTTAATCTTGATGGCTTCAGGTAGTCCTTTCCCTAAGTCAACTTCGACACAGATCCTTGCGCATGCGTGCATGTTCTCTCTTGGTTCCGATCTGTCTATATATTTTCCAACTGCATTGCCTATGGCTTTTACCGATTCATCCCCCCAGCAGTGAAGTGGTAAATGAGGGAGGCGCACCCAGACAGGAACTGCGTTAGGGATGTCCATTTCCGGATCGAAATCCGGGGTCCATCTGTTCAGATAAAGGCCTCTTGTATCCATGAAGTAGGGGCCATTGCGGAAGATGAGGTTCTTGTCTTCTTTTGATTCGAACAGGAAGGTGTAGTACCCACGTCCACAAAATCTGATGGCGATCTTTCCCTGTATCATTGTGCTCCAGTTACGCTCCACCCATTTTTGAACAGTTCTTGGGGACGGCCAGAGCCCAGTGAACTGGCCTACAAGTCCTCTTTCTGCAAGGGCTATTGCCGATTTCCTTGGAAGAGAAGGAGGGAGATTCACCTCGGGTATTTCATCCAGCTTTTTTATGAACTTTGTTTGAGAGGGTCGTGGTCTTGCATCTGAAGGTTCGGACAGGAGGGAGGCGAAAATTTCTTATTGATTCTCTGAGGCAGGGGGAGGGGAAGCGGATCCTGCCATTGCAGGCCCGCTGAGAGCGAGAGGGGTCAGACTGACGGCGGCAGGACCCGAGGGGATCCGAGCGAAGACGCAGCGGGGGTCGGGGCGCGAAGGCCCGACCAGGCAAAGCCTGGGGGCGAGGGCAGAGGCGCACGGGAAGTTCAGGCGGGAGCAGGGCCTTCAGCGGGCATCCGAACTCCCATCGGCCGAACCCTTGGCCATTAACGCCCAAGCCTTTCCCTTCATATCCCATTATCTTCAACAGTTCAAAGCCAATTCCTGTGGTGTGATTTTCAAACACAACGAAATCATCATCAGGGAACATACATGAAGATGGAGAACTACTTTTTACCTCACATGGGTCTCGCTGCAGCTTTTCCAAGGCCTCGTCCTTTGCTTGCAGTTGCAGTAGCAAACTCTGCTTCTGCTCTTTCTCTTCATGTAGATGCATCTTCAATTCATCATTCTCTGTTTGAGGATTATGTTTGTCTTGCTTCAGTTCTTTCATGGCCTCCTCTGTGGCTTTCAACTGAAGTTGTAATCGCTCCTTTTCCTCTGCTTCTTTATGTAGAGTTTTATACATAATTTCCACTTTCTTGGAAATGTTAAGCATGGTCTCGTACATTTCTCTTTCATCCTCTGTCATTGCACGTTCCATTGTTCACACTCCAATTCAAATCAATGCAAATACCTGCTCTGATACCACTTGATCCAGGTCCGCGTGTGAAGAAGGACCTTTCCAAGACCTTTTACTTTCGTGATGTGATAAAATTGCTTTTAAAAAAAACATTAACAAATACAACTGCAGACTATAAAGAAGAGGAACATAACAATCATCAGCACATGAAAACAAAAGCCGTTGATAACGGAGTTCGTCCAGGAGGAACTATGTCTTCGGGCCCCGTGTCAAGATGGTGTAGGTCGCTGCATTATGTGTTGTCAATAAGGTGATGTACATAGAAGATGATGTCTCAATCATACAAGGAAGAATGCCCTCACGCAGGAATGGCTCTAAGAGATGTTCCACATCTAGAACTCTCAATCAAAAGACTCCTATCAGTATGACACAAAAATAAGCATGGTGCGCATCCCGCCAACATGGCACAAAAGGGATGTCAAAGCAAAACACATGCATGACGACAACAAGAGTATCCCAGCAACATACAACAAGGGATCTCAAAGCATAACATGATAAGTTATGATAGAAAGTACATCACATAAAAAGATTTTGCATCAAATTAAGCAAGTAATCATGACAACATGTAATAAACAAGATCCTGCATCAACATCAATCATGGATCTGTACAACATAATGCAAAAATAAGAAGTACATGAACAAATCATATACTTCACAACCAAGGGCCATCTGAAGAAGTGGATGTCTCACTGCTGAAGCTACTTGGACCATTGATCTCAAGGCATCGATCTTGTGAAGATGGTTGCTCGCACATGAATGTGGACATCTGCACTGGCACTTAGAAAAGTGACTAGAAGAAGAAATGAGAGAATAAGAAATCTGAAGCCACCATGAGATTTGTGGCGTCGAGTAGTGCTAAATCGACTATCCAAAATCCAAATTCTGAGAAGTTGAGAATTTTGGTCTCAAGGAATCTTCTAGATTCCCCCAAGATTCCTCAAAGATTTTGTTCCATGGATGGACTGTAAATCTGTAACTCAGATGACAAATCTGGTCTCGCCATTGTGATCCCTGTGGAAAACCATGAAAAACAAGTATAAACTTGACTATATTCTGAAATGTCAAAATTTTATCTCCTTGGGAAAATTTCATGGCTAATGGTTCTGCTCCCTATTTGTGCTGAAATCATGGTTCCACATGCATTCTGGAACTAACTAGAAAATGCAGATCTCTGATGAAGAAACGGACAACACCATTGTGTTCATGGCAATGGAGGTGTTAAAACCATAAAAAACTTGTCAAATTCTGACAAAGTGAGAATTTTGCCCTCCTGTAAAATTCATGGTTCTTGCATTAAAATATTAATTAATCTGTTGCCTTGAAATTTGTGCCCGAGTCTCTCTCCTCCTCGAACTGTGTGTAGAGAGAAAAATGATTGTTTAAATAAAATTCCATCGGCGGATTTCCCAATGGGAGTAGTTGGCGCATCAGTAATATTAGGTAGATGGTTGAGGAGAGCTCGGGAGATCAAATCCCGCCTCTTCGCATATAACACTTTTAACCATAAAGTATTTGAAATAGGGGGTGGCAGTCCCCTTAAACCCCACAATATACCTTATCGGCGCATTTCCCCAAAATCTCGGCGGATTAATCGCAATCGGCGATCGACAGTTGAACTCAGCGATTGGTGCGACCGTCGGCATATATGTCGGCGTGATCCATGGAGTATCGCCGATATATATGTCGGCGATCGGCGCTGATGATATCAGCAAATTAACAGGAGTCGGGGTGATGCATATTGGTGATCAGGGTTGCGATATTTTGCTTGCATTGTTTTAGTTATTCCTAGTTTTGGTTGATAATGAATTATATTAGAAAGGCGACAATTCGTATAACTATCATTATGGCTAGAAGGGGGAGCCAAGGATCTATTTGATATTCCCACATTGCTTATTGAATTTAGGTACCTGTCTAATTCTAGTTGGCTCTACTATATTTTAACTTTTGGACCCCTTGTTTAGTTTACTTGTGGGTTGTGGGTTGTGAGTTGTGTTCGTTTTATAGTTGTAGATGGCATAGGTTGCATTCATTAGGGTGGGTCTAGGTTTTTTGATTATTTTCCTAAGCAATAATTATGGATTCTTCGATGTCCCAATGCCACCCTCCCCATCCACTAATCCCATCAACCTTTGGTTTTTCCTTGAGCGTCTCCAAGGCGTCTCCTGTTTCATTTAATAGTCATTTGTATTATTTTTTCACCTCAATTCTCATGGTCATCTCTTACACCCATAAGCTAAGAAAAATGGGAGTTTTCCACTATTTAAAGGGGTGTAGGCCCTCTCATCAAGGTGTCACTCGATGTACCCAAGGATTTACAAATGAGAGCGCTACCCACAAATCCAAGCAAAGATATTTGCAATCTATCTCCCATGATTCTCAAGTAGTTGTTGGCAAGCTAATTAACTTTATCATTCAAATTCACCATCAAACCTTTGCCAATCAAATTGCAGTCAAATTCAAGAAATGAGTGGAGGCTATTAGGTTTCCATGGTACAAGGATACAAAGGTGATATGTGCTATGGATTTTTACTAAGTAGCTAAAATGTTAGTTATTAATATTTTAGAAATGCAAATATAGCTTGATCTTGATTCTATCCCTGAGTCTCTTAACCATCTTAAGAGGCTTGATGCCAGATTCATTGTTCTCTGCATGGTGGTATTTAGCCTCAACTTCAAAGTTTATGGTACTAGTGTTGGAAAAGAGGAAACAACTGAGTTTTTGGGTTCCAGTACTAGTTATAATCCCATCATCATTAAGGATGAAAAGATGGACAACAACCTTGCTTCATGGAGGACCAAGAGGCTTCTTCTCTGGCTAGTTCTCTTTTTGGAACTCCTTGATAAAATAAAAAAAAAAAAAAAAAAAGTGTTTGTGTCTTGCTTTTGTATTTACATTATTATATATATGGTTAGCTTGTATTTTACCAATCTTTCTACTTTTTTAGACAATCATAGACCCTAGATGGTCATGACAGTAGAATTTTTCATACTGTATGGGTCCTTTTTTACTCTATGGATGACCTTGGGGCTAAGGATTGGTTTCCAATTTGGTAAACCTCAACCTCTTTGAACTATACTTTTATTGATATAATTTAATTTTTGTTAGCTTACAACAAAAAATCAATGAGATGATCAAAATATAAATAAAATTTGGACTTACTAAAAATGACAAGGGAGAACTTTGAACAAATTGGAATGATATGAAATGAACTAGAATCTAAAGAATTGACCATTTGATATTATCACCATTTTTTTCTTGTGGTTGATCCAAAATAGTAATAAATAAGTATCTACATTCTTAAAAGAAATTTTGTAAAGCATGTAACATTCTAATTTCAAATAGAACTCTGAAGGTATTTTGAAAAACCTATGGACCTGTTGACGGTGTTGGATACTGCCAACATACAGGGGGTCTCCCCAATATGAAGTCCCAATTAGACCTCACACCATTTGGAGTAAGAGCACCATCTAGAGTATCGGCTTGGCCATAGTAACAATAAGGTTCATCTTGGTTTCAACAGATAACATAAGATATTATATGCATAAACCTTAAATAAGCAAGTAAGTTGACATTATGAAACACCGATTGCAATGTGTAAAAGGAGACCTTCATGAGAGGGAGACAAAAAGTAAGCCTCTAGAAGGAAGTAATAGTACTAACCTAAGAGAGACACATGAGCAAAGAAATATTTGTTAGTTATCTAGTGAAATAGTTCACTTAGACGTAATGATCATTAAACCACATAAAACACACCTTCAACAAGATAAGTACTGAGGCCACCAAAATAGTTCAATTTCCTCAGCACATGTGAATGAAACATCTATAGCAAACATCTAAAGAATAGTCCTAAAACATTCACAATACATGCATGAAAATGTGTTGGTTCATCAAGCTTCAATTATAAGGTAAATATCCAAGTACATAGTTACAATGATGAGACACTAGTTCCAATAGTGGAACATTTAGTCACTTCTTGCTTCTCTAAAGAATAGTTTTCTCTCCTATGCCAAGTAGAGAATTCAAGACTAGCTCTCCAAAGCTTAAGCCTCCAAAAGCCTCTTGCTTTAGTTATGAGGTTGTTTTTTTAATAAGGGGAATGACCTTTCATATCCCCATGACCCTTGTATTACCCTCGTGACTCTTGGATTTCTAATGTGTCCTTTGGACTTCTAAACAACTCTTGAACTTCTAATTACTTTTGGACTTCTACTAAAGACATTTTCTCCATATATGATTAAGTGACTTTTCATATTCCACATATTCCACATATGACTCTTGGACTTTCACACATTACATTTTTACCTTTTCTTGAGAATACATCATTACATTCCACATGATGATGTGGCATGATACATGGACACACGTTGACCATTATGATGACACTTGTACAAGTTACAACATGATAATGATTACATGGACTTCATGATGAGGTAGCAATGCTAAGTTGTCTTGCTTGTTGTTTCGTCTTGCATTCTTGATGGTGGATTTGATTTATGCTTCATATTTATGAAAGAACTATCTTGTTGCTCATCTTCACCCTCTAAAGGGTCTTTGATCAATATCTGAATCCTCCAAGTCATCATGCAATGTCCTTTTCTATCTTGTTCCATGATTTGCTTCATGTCTTCGTGATAACTCTATTTTGTTCTTCTTCTCTGCAAGTGTTTCTTCATGTTTTCTCCTTGTTGTCTGCTCTCGAGCATCACCTTGTCATGATAGGAAGGTACTCTTTCCAATGAAAATAATTCATTACGAGGCAATATCAATCTTAAAAACATATATTCTATCACTACATAGCTCATGATAAGCCCTTGAGAAGGTTAAAATAAAAATGCTTGATTAGGAGGGTGCATTCAAAATCATCAAGGCTCACATGGGTCATTCAAGCTGCACTTGTGCACTCAAGAAAGAGAGAGAGAGCTCAAGGGAATAGGAGCACACTCCAAAGAGATGGAGTGAGGCTTCAGGCCTTCGAGGCATGCTCATGTGTTCAAAGAGACTAAGAAGGCGCACTCTGAAGAGACGAAGGAGTGAAGCTTCACGCCTTCAAGGAGTGCACATGCACTCAATGAGAATAAAAGGACACAAGGGTGCACTTTGAAGATACAAAGGATAAATACTCAAGCCTTCAGGATGCACTCATGCGCTTAAAGAGGGCACATTTATTTGTGATGAAGGAGCGCACTCAATATTTAGGCTTCGTGACTATGTCATGCACTCAAAGGTTAGGATGAAGCTTATTTCTTTGTGATTGTGCCATGCGCTCTAAGGATTCATGCTTCGTGAGTGTGTCATGTGCTCTAATAGAAGAACGAAGCTTCACGCTTTGTGAGTGAACCATGTGCTCAAGGAGGGAATAATTCTTTGTGTTGAAGGAGTGCGCTCATAATCTCAAAGTGTGCTCCTTGTTCTAAAGTGTGCTTAGGCTCTCATAATGTTCCTTTTAAGGAAAGAAGGTCCTTGTTTGTCCAAAGTGCACTTTTTAGAGGATAGAAGTTTCTTATTCTTCTGAAGTGTGTTTTTTCACAGAGCGTTTGAAGTGAGCTTCATTGTCTCGAAGTGCACTTCATTATTTTGAAGTGCACTAAGGCTTGGAAGGGTTCATTTCTCTCCAACAATGGCCACTTTTTCATTTGGAATTCGCTTTCACTGAGGGAGGTAGCACAAGGCTAGGTGACTCATCCTTAGGAAGTGATAATGCACTATGAAAGAGAGGAGACCTTAGAAAATACTTAGTGCATAAGTATGGGAGGGAAGATATGTAAATGAGGCTCATGAATAAGATTCACTTATCACCTAGTAAGAGGATTAATGCCTTTAGAACTTATGTTGTGTTGAAGGACCAAGAAGAACTCTCACAATGGCTAAGTGTGGGACTAGTAGAGTAGGAGAAAGAAATGTATCATAACATGACTCAAACATGGATCAAACACATAAATGCCATCAATATAAGCCAATGGAATGCACAAGACTCATGAAAAATAGTCACACCTTAAAACAACAACAATGTGACACTTATTTCTAAGTGCGACAGTTGAAATGGCACATTACAACACTTAGAACCCAAGTTATGCTAATTGTGGTGACTATGACCAAAAGGTGTGCTAATATGTAAGATTGTGTCTGTCATATGTTCCAATGATACATAAAATTGTCTAATACAAAAAAGTGTTCCAAAGCTAACTTTGGTAATGTGAAAAGGTGTGACACATGCAGGAGTGAAAACGCTAAAATAACACTTGCGAAATGAGGAAAACATAAGACGACACTTGAAAATTGCAAACGACCTTGAAAGTGACACATTCTAGAGTGAAGATAACATGAAAACGATACTTATTAAAGTGAAAAAAAAAAAGAAAAAAATGACAGCCACGAATGTGAAAGTGACACTTGTGAAAGCGAGAGTGCGCAAAAGTGACAATTGAGAAAACTCTTTGAAATAAAAGTACAAACGCAACCAATTTGAGGGGGATTGTCAATAAAAGTGTGAGATGACTATTGACATGAGTTAAACATCACACAGGCATTGCCTTGATGGATGGTGTTATGCATGTCCAAACTTACATAAAGGAAGTGTTCTCATGAACTCATCAAAGACTGAGCATGTGTGTGCAAGTGACTTGACAGTTTAAAACTAGGAAAAAGACTTAAACGCTTTACAAAACATAAAATGACCATGGAGTAATTATAAGACGATAGATCATAATATCCTTAGTAGGCTCCAAAATTCAAGTATGAGCAAAATTTTGGAGCGTGTTGATCGCAGTGATAACACTTGAAGGCACACTGGTAGAACTCCAACTTCTTTGTTTAGGTTTAATTCTCTAAGTGTGAGGTCTTAGTCTTTCAGGAAGTATTGATTCATCTTGTGGATTACCTTGGCTTCCCTACTTAACCTGGTTAGAGATATATTCCTCTCCATTCCTTTACTCGGTTAAAAAACCCAAAAATGTACCATATCGCAATTTTTTAAATCTAGGAAAGGGTAATATGTGCAGCAAGTTTAAGATATTCGTAGTATGAGTTTCATCTTTAGTGTTGCTTCCCTACTGGAAAGCTTGGACATTACCCCGATAGAGTCACTATAGAAGCACAAGCATTTCTTCATTGCCAGCGAGCTTGAAAAATACCCCAGAGAAGTCACTTGATTCACCTCCCTGCGCAGGAAGCCTTTCTCTTCTTTCACCCTTTATTTCTTTATTTAATAAGACTATGCTTCGACACTTATTTATTTTCAACGTGCAGAAGAGGGATCTCGACTTATTGAGAGAAGAGGAGGTTCCCCCTTCAGAGAAATATTTATATAACCTCTGATATTGGTTTTCTCGCTTTAGATTTCCCCCCTATCCTTTCTCTAGTTGACTCGATCAACAAGAAAAACACTATTTACTTACAATGATAAGTTGAGGAATGAGGATTGTAAAATCGATATGGTTTTTATAGTTCAACCAAAGGATTTTCGTTCAAGTGGATCGTATTTTCCATTCAAACATCGTTGACTTTAAAGATATGTAAGCCCAATATAGAGAAGAGGTAACAGATTGGCCAATCATTTTTCATCATCACAACTGCCCCTTTTCAAGTTTGCCACATTGTCTTTTGAGCTGAAAAAGAGCATATTTCATGCAAATTTTTACAAAACAAAAGGAAATTACATGAAAAAACATCAAAATAAAATTGAAAAACAAAACAAATGGAGGAAGAACATAAAACAATATGCAAAATATACAATCAGAAAACAAACAAATGCAAAGACTCGATGGAGTGCAGGGTGGAGAGTGGATGTGATGCAAGGGAAACTAAATGAAACTACACCTACACCTAACCTAACAGGCTAGAAGGTCAGGCTAAGTGTAATGATATTTCCAATGAAGCCACTATAATTGGTCCTAACCTGCAAACACAAAGATAAGAGAAATACAATTAATATATAATTGTAACAGCCCTTGTAAAAAGTTCATGTAATAAAACTTAATAAAGGAAAAATAAGACCATGGGTAAGGGACAGGTATTCCAAGCTGAATGTTGGAAAAAGATATCCTAGTGGGCATCACTAGATGTGTGTTTTGGCTAAGGAAAATTGGCAAAGGCTAAGGCAAAGGCATTAAAAGGGAAAAAGGCACTTTGGCACATTTATTTATGAAAATAAAGGAAATTAGGAGAAAAGTAAGGTGAAAGGTCACAGGTTTCATGTGAGGAGTAAACTGAAGGAAAATAATGGAAAATGAAGAAATTAGAGGCCTTGTCACGACTCCATGACAACTATCCAACTCAAAAAAAAATTTAATTAATTATCCTGGGCCTAACATATACCCATATATCATCAACACATAATATACTATGCGTATACATGTAATTTGTTTTAATTGCTGCAACCAACGTATACATATGAACTATATTTACGTTACCATGGCGTATCAACCTGTTGATTGAATGTAATAATGTTTATACTAAAGGCTAAGTCAAAGGCACAATGACTTTACTACCCAACGAAGTTCTGGCACCAAGTGGTGAAGTCGTGTTAATATCTTCACCTACCTCTGCCAGGTGGCTAGCACCGTGCAGAGGCCATGTGAAGTATTGGTATTCCCGCGGGGTTTAGCGCACCAGGTCTTTGATTCGATGGACGGCCCGAATCACTTACTCAGATCCAAGGGTTCACAGCAGTTCAAGGGTTTTAGGGCTTTTATAAACCTTCAAACCGGGGTTTTCGGTTTCATTTGCATCTGTCTGGGCCGCATCCTGCTCCGTTCAGCTGTCCTCCATGCATCGGTGAACAACCTGCAACACCCTCCAGGTATTCAACCTCCATTACGCGCCATATGCTGGTTCTCTGCACTGATACATTCATACTGGTTATGCTTACGGTCTTATTTATACTCTGGAACTTGTTATGTCCTGAGCTTACCTTGTTTTCATTTGTGTACATGTCATCGATTGGGTTTCAACACCGCTCGGAGATTGATATGCAGCCCTGACACATACAGGTATTTACCCATACGATTTCTCAGCTGGAATCGTGGTTATTTTATTATGAGGGTTTGATAATACGGCTTCTCATATAGTGATTTAATCCAGCCTGAGGTATTCCTCACGGCAGTCTATTTTAATGGCCCAGGGTTCTATCTTTCGATCAACCCTGGTTCGAATCAAGGACGACTTTTCCATTCTTGAGCATACAGATGTGGGTTGGTTATCCTCTCGGCATTTTGCCAGGTTCCAAGTATTGTTTGCTTGAAGGTTCACGACCCTCTGCCGGAACCATAAACCCTGAATGTATTAAGGTTTCCTGCTCGCTTATTTATGTTATTTGTCGAGAGGGTTTTCATTTGTTTTTCCCAAATGTTGGATGAACCCAGGACGACCAAGAGCCTCCTTCAATACTCTGTATTTTTTGGATATTTATACTGTTAAGATACCCGAAAGGGTTTACTGTTATAGTACTTTTAAGGAATGGATTTGGAACTTTACTTTGCGTATATTTGTCAAAGGTTTCGTTTATTCGGCTTGCATGTATTATCAATGGTTTCGTCTATCCGACTAACATGTATTTATCAATGGCTTCGTCTCTTCGACTTACATGTATTTTTCAATGGTTTCGTCTATTCGACTTGCAGTTATACTGATTCACAGTTAATGTTTTCTTATGAATATGCTGTGCTCAGTGCTTGACACCACACACAGGTTCACTACCATTCATTTAGCTTAGAGTTTGATTTATTATTGAGGTTTAAAGTAACAAACGCCTACCTCAGGTAGCAGCGACTAGATCACCGACCGTTTCCTCTACGGGTTGATGGCACGGTGGCCTCGCACCATTAACAGCTTATCTTTGTTATTTTGACCAGCTGATATTGTTAGCTATACTACTATGTCTCCATTACTTCACATAGTTTCTACGCATGTTGATATGCCGCTGTATTTTTCCTTCACAAAGGGTTTGAATATAACCCTCGCACAGGGTTTATTACATTCTTGTTACAGTTTTATGCTATGCTTATGAACACTGATATGTTATCATTTCACCGGTACTTTGCTTCTGTCGCATTACGGTCCGGCTATACAGTTCTGTGTTTGCACTCCAAATCATTCTAATGTTGTATTGTGCTGTAATCGATCCCTGCAAATCACTAAGGTATCTGCCTCCGGGTTTGCATACAGTCGGTTATAATAAAAATGTCTCCGTTTGTTACATATTCCAGTTATACATTTACATTGAATAACAGGTCCTTATTCCTGTGTCAACAACGTGTTTTGGTGCTCAGTTTATAAAGAAGTTTGTTTCGATTCTCTATATAAACAATGTATTTATTTTGCCTATAAATGATTTGTTTCTGTCCTTTATAGGTAATAACAGCACCTTTCATTCTGCGACATACATTGTATATATGACAGATAATCTCTGTTCTTCCTGTTTAAGTACCCAGTTCAGGTATTAATAAGGACTGTTTTGAACATATATATGTATTCTTGCATCTCAGAACGCAAGGACTTAGTTTACTGTATTTTCCTCCTAAACACCAGTAAACTAATACAGAGATATAAATCTAATAAATAATGGCGTATAATGGTGAATAATGGTGTATAACTCGTACCTGGTTTACCAGCTACAAGAGTATTGCTCCAAAAGTTCACCTGCACCTTACATATTTGCTCTTAACCACCCAGCCATGAGATCCATCAGTTCATTGGATTCTCCCCCCGAGCTGTCCTGCAGGCCTACAGCCCTCAACAAGACTCTAGCACCTTAGTGCTTAGGTTATCTGGTCCTCACCAGACTTAACCCTTTTCCTTTTCTTTTTCCTCTTTCCTCTCAGATTTTTCCTCTCCCTCTCTGTCACAACAGACCAGGGGTTTTCCCTCCCAGGACTTTTCCTGGCTGAGGGTTAGTTTCCTTTTCAGTTTCTATAACTGTTTCTTTTTCAAATCCTCCCTTAGGAGACTGCCAGCAATTATCCAAAATATCTTCCATTTATAAAATAAAAATAGTATCTTTTAACAAAAGTAATTAGCAGTTCACACTAATTTCTTACCATGGTAACTTTCATAATTACAAGTTTTACGGGGTCATTACAGGCCTCATGCATAAAAATACTTATGAGGATCAGTTCATGGCTTTTGTCAAGTTCAAGTTTGGATCTCTCTCATTATTCTCTCTCTCTCACTCTCTTGGTCACTTAGAGTTTTCTTGGAGCACTCTAGTTTGGAGCAAACAAAGGAAAGGGAAAGCAAGCAAGGATCAAGGAAAGGAAAGCAAGATCAAGCAGCATCAACATCAATACTTGCAGGTAACCTTTTGCATGTGTGATTTCCTAGCTGGTTTGGACATGCGTGGCTTTGCATGTTGGTGTATGGTTTTCTTGTTGTCGGTGGTATGGTTTTGCTGGCTTATGACAGTGGATTTCAACCTAGACTAGCCTTTTTCCAGATGCCATGGTATGTTGGGATTTTATTTTGGTTTTTGAGCTTTGGAATTGCCAGATGGATTTTTGAATTCGGGGCGGAGGTGGTCTCATGGTCCATTCCCAAAGGCCTAAGAATTCCTTGACAGGTTTTGGCAGGATACATGGTAAATCCTGAGGGAGCAGCCTTGGTTTAGGGCCTAGTGATCCAAGTTTGGATTGCGGTAAAGCCTAAGAGACAAGGAGATGGAAAATTACTCAAGGATAGTGATGGATTCTGGATGGAATTCCAAGTTCTATTCGGTTTTGATCGGAGCATCGGTTTTGGTGTGATCACAATTTGATGAGGGTAGAGGTGATTTAACCTCTAGATTCCCTTGGTTGTTCTTGGATTGGTTGCTCTATGAGATCCCACGTCCATGATTGGAATATGGAACACGGGTGACTGGATGAAATAGAGATTTGGTTCAACCATGTCTATGGTCAGGTGGTACATGGAAGTCCCGAACCTATTCGGATTTGCCTATGATTAATAAAAGCTAAGTTCTCTTACTTTTGCACTGATTTATATGTGGATTTAATGGTTGTCATATCTCTTATATTTATATGGTTTTATGTTGGTTATAAGCATGGTTGAATGATTGGTTCATGTCATGGTTGTTTCATGTCTTTACTTGTAACTGTTAAATGAATGGATGTGAGACCTAATTGATGATGTAATAGTTCAATGGAGAAGGAGGTGATCCTTCTGGTTATGTTTCATAAGTTGTTTCAGTCATTTATGCTTTGCCTTGTATCCTATACATGTAGGTTGCATTGATGCCAAGTGTTTGATAGAATGTTAGTCTCAGTTGGGGATACTCATGCCTAGTCCTGAGTGTGAATCTTGGTTGATCAACATTGTTATTATGTTTTTAATGAATTCTAGAAGTTACAACAAGTTCCGGGGAGAGGTCAGGATTCTAGACTAGAAAAGTGGCTTAAATCCCAGGGTCACTAGCACATAACTAGCAATTTTGGTCCATAGTCGCTGGCAGGCAGACCTATGAGAGCAACTTTGGGTTTCTGGTCGCTCCCTTGCCCATAGCATGAGAGTGACTACGACCTAAGAGCTGCATAATAGCAATGGGACCCAAGGACAAACTGTCTGAGTGGCTGACTTGTCTCCTGAGGATTTTTTTGATGATGTTGGATGACTGTATGTGATGTTAGATCGATTCCATTTCCTTAAGGTGACATAGGAGGTTGAATCTAATTGTAGTAGCATCTCTCCTCATGTTTACCCCGGTTGGCATGGTTACTTTGGGTAGACCTGGGACGAGGTGTTACAGATTGGTATCGGAGCGGGTTGCGATCTCTTTGGGTCATATTTGATACCACATATTGGTATCAAAGCATGGTTTCACTCTCTTTGGGTCATATCTGGTGTTACAAATATGGGTGAATGTGTTGGTCATGCATGCATGTTAGTTGCATGTGTGGCTCTTACACTTGCATTCCATGTGCTTGTTGCACTGCATCATATTGATCATGGTAGTAATAAGGTTATCATGAGGAACTTGATGTCAATTTTATGGAATGCATCATCATGGGTATATGACTGGTTATAAAATTATATGCATCTTGATTACATCCTTGTATGTTGGGTTGCATTCTTGGTTATTTGATTACATGCATCAGTCTTGTAGGTTGATTACAAAAATTGATTGCTTATGCTCGACTACATGTAGTTATGCGTATGTGTAGTTGATTGGGCATTGCTTATGTAGGTGGATAGTTGCATGAGGCAATATGTATACCAGAGTAATGGTTATCATGCATGAGTTCATAGCATCCATTGTTGATATGGCCTTGCATTGATGACTGGACCCTAGTTAGTATGATGGTTATGCGTTGATGCACTTATTGATATATGTATATATGTTATTATGGTTATGTTGTACATGCATCATGCTGATTTGATGATCTTGTAAACAAGGTATCCTCCCCAAGTTATGCTAAGGTACGTTGATTTATGGTGATTTGGTTTAGCTGACATAGTATGCCTTGCAGGAAAGAGATTAGATGGCTAGCAAGGTGGTAGACTACATAGAATCTCCCTATGCATCAGATGGGCAGCATGGTGTGGGGCACTCTTCTGACTTGGCAGACACATTGAGAAGCCTGAAGGAAGAAATAAGGAGTTGCAAAGCAGACAATGAAAAAATCATGCAAGCACAAGAGAAACAAGCAGAGGTGAATGTGATATTACTTCAGAGTTTGTCAGATTTGCAATGACAGGGACCTCTTCAGATCAACCATGGACATGAGGACATAACTAATGTGGTATATGGCAATTGGTCTCATAGTAGATATAGGTGAGATATATTTGACACTATCATATATGGCACGATGTTGGACACTCCGGATAGGACGGATGATAGATATAGGTATTACTCTAGTTCTAGTTTTGATAGACATCATGATCGTCATCATTATCATCCGTACAGGAGGAATGATAGGGGATACTTGCCAAATGATTTCAAGAAGGAAAATCCACCTACCTTTGATGGAGAGATGAAGAAATTGCAAGATGCAAAGGCTTTCTTGCTTGGCATGAGGAAATTCTTTAGATTGCATGATTACTCAGAAAACATGAAAGCAAGGATAACCCTTTTTAGTCTCAAAGATAAAGCGAATATTTGGTGGGAAGATGTGAAGAATGTCAAGGACATACACGAGGATGATTTGAATTGGCATGTGTTTGAAAGGCTCTTCAAGAAGAAATACTTGTCTGAGAGGTATTATGATGATAGAATTAAGGAGTTTTATGAGTTGCGGATGGGTTCTATGACAGATGAGGAGTATACTAGCAGATTTTTGGAGCTGTTAAGATATGTGCCTTACGTCAGAGAGGAGAAGGCCAAGGTTAAGAGATTCATTAGTGGATTTCCAGTTGCATACATAGACTGGATTGAGTTTGATGAGCCTAGATTGTTGGAGGAGGCCATTCGAAAGTTGAAGCATTGTTATGGTTAGTCGAAGCGCAAAGTTGAACCCAAACATGACTTGATGAGAAATGACAAAGCTAAAGGAAAATGTCCACCAAAGTGAGGAAGAACTCAAGATGCAAGTGAGAAATATAATGCAGTTCTTTACAAGAGATTCAATACAACTGAGAAATGACATGGAGAGCAACAAGCTAGAGGCGGTGGTAGGGAACCCTTGCAGTGTTGGATATGTGGTAAGGATCATCATAAGAGGGATTTTCCGCAGTATTAGAGTGGTAGTAGACCCCAGATATATAGTGCTCAGGAGGCACATACAGTTGGTGATGTTGGTCATAGCATTCCTTGGATCTATGTAGTTGTGGACAATAAGCAGGCGGATCATCAAGCATTGATCATTGAGATGGACGTAAGCTTTGTTATCAAGTTGTTTCTATTTTGATTGATCCTAGATAAAACTATGGTTATATTAATCTTGACCTGATGGATAAGTGTGGTTTGAGAAAAGAAGTGCATGCATAATCTTGTTTGGTATAGTTGGCTACAAGTACAAAGAAGCGAGTTCACCATTGGGTAAGAGCTTGTTCATTTGAGTTAAATGGTATGCCTACAACAACACATTTGAATGTATTTCCATTGGGATAATATAGTATGCTTTTGGGTATGGACTGGCTATACCTTCACAGAACCAAAGTGGATTTCTTTGACAAGGCCATTGAGTGTGTGGATGATAGTGGGGAAAATAGGACCTTGCAGGGAAAGAAGAATCCTAAATCAGTGAGGATGGTTACCGCTATGCAGGCTAAGCATAGTTGCAGAAAAGGTTGTGTGATGTTTGCAGTACACATTTCCATTGACAAGGGTAAGGAGGTTGAGGATGTCGATGTGTTGAGCAGGTACCCAGTTTTGCAACAGTTTCAATATGTATTTCCTGAGGACATTGTAGAGTTGCCACCTCAAAGGGAGGTAGATTTTTCTATTGAGTTAGTGCCAGGGGCAGCTCCAACATCAAAAGCACCTTACAGGATGAACACACCCGAGTTAGTAGATTTGAAGTTGCAGCTAAAGGAAAGGTTGGACAAAGGATACATCATACACATTGTATTACCTTGGGGTGCACCAATGTTGTTCGTGAAGAAGAAATATGGTACTCTTAGATTGTGCATTGATTATAGGCATTTGAACAAGGTAATGATCAAGAACATGTACCCTTTGCTGAGGATTGATGATTTGTTTGATCAGTTAAAGGGAGCAAAAATGTTCTCTAAGATCGACTTGAGATTGGGATACCATCAGGTATGCATCAAGGAGGAGGATATATTCAAGACTACGTTCAGGACCAGGTATGGGCATTATGGGTTTGTTGTTGTTCCATTCAGTTTGACTATTGCTCCAGCTACATTGATGTGTTTTATGAATAGTATGTTGCATCCTTATTTAGATAAGTTTGTTATTGTATTCATTGATGACATACTTGTATATTCTAAGTATGGGGAAGAACATGTCAAACATTTAGTAGCAGTGTTGAGATTGCTAAGAGCACATCAGTTGTATGCTAAGCTTAGCAAGTGCAACTTCTTTCAGACTGAGGTACACTACTTGGGACATGTTGTCTCTAAGGAAGGCATAACAATAGATGTAGAAAAGATAAGGGCCATCATGGAATGGGAAGCTCCTAAGAATGTAGATGAGGTGAGATCATTCATGGGATTGGCAGGTTACTACAGGAGGTTCAGCAGGAACATCTCATGCATTGCATATCCTATCACATCATTGCAGAGGAAAGGTAAGAAGTTTGAATGGACGACAAAATGTGATGATAGTTTTGAGCAGCTTAAATAGTTTTTGACACATGCACCAGTACTAAAGATTGCGGATCCAAACACAGAGTCTGTAGTGTGTACAAATTCTTGCAAGAGGGGACTTGGTGGAGTTCCCATGCAAGAAGGATAGGTAGTGTGCTATGAGTCACGAAAACTAAATGAGCACGAGCAGAACTATCCAATGCATGATCTTGAGTTAGTGGCGATTATACATGAATTGAAGATGTGTAGACATTATCTTCTGGGCAGGAGGTTTATATTGATGAGCGATCACAATGGGTTGAGGTATTTGTTTGACCAGACGAATCTAAATGCTAGGCAAGCTAGATGGTTGGCTACCCTTCGTGAGTTTGACTTCGAGATCAGATACATCAAAGGGAAGGAGAATCGGGTTGCAGATGCTATTAGAAGGAAGGTAAGCTCCTATGGGACAGAGTTATAGGATGTGATCTTACAAATAGGACATCGGGATGATAAATACATGGAGATCAAGCACAGGTTACAGTAGAGTACATGCACAAGTACAGGTTTAGGTGCATGTGTAGGTACAGGGGATCAATATGCATACTATCATCTCACGACAGATGGCTTGGTGAGGTTTCGAGACAAGATATATGTGCCAAATTGCAGTGAGCTCAAGAAGCTTATCTTGAGGGAGTTTCATGTGAAACCATATTTGGGTCATCCAGGATATCAAAAGACATTGACAATGGTGAATAATTTTTACTATTGGCTAAATCTAAAGAAGGAAGTAGCAAAGTTTGTGGCTAGATGTTTAGACTATCAACAGGTAAAGGCAGAATGCAAGCATCCAAGTGATTTACTACTTCTAATAGAGATTCCAGAATGGAAATGGGAGGTCATTTCCATGGATTTCATCACAGGTATTTTGAGGACAGTGAGGTAGTATGATTCTATTATGGTCGTGGTTGATAGGTTGACCAAGGTAGCTCACTTCGTTCCAATGAAGACTACATATTTAGCCAGTGAGGTAGAACATGTGTTCATCAGAGAGATAGTGATACTACATGGTGTTCCAAGGAATATTGTGTCAGACATGGATGCAAATTTCACTTCAAAGTTTTGGAAGGAGCTATTTTTAGGCTTGGGTACAGAGTTGGCCTTTAGTACAACTTATCATCCATAGACAGATGGTCAAACAGAGAGGGTCAACAAGATCTTGGAAGATATGCTAAGAATGTACATGATGCACCAATAGAGGAAATGGGAGGAGTATCTTCCATTGGTGGAATTTTCATACAATAATAGTTATTAGGAATCATTGAGGATGAGTCCTTTCAAGGCATTGTATGGACAGAGTTGTAACACTCCCATCAACTGGTGTGATCCATTGAACAAGGTACTTATTGGACAAAATATGTTGGCAGACATGGAGCAGGAAATGCAGGTTATAAAGAAGAATCTAAAGGCAGCATGGGATAGACAGAAGAGTTATGCAGATCACCACAGGGTGTTTAAAGAGTTTCGGGTTAGGGAGCATGTGTATTTGCACAGCAAACCCAAGAAAATCTCTTTAAGGATTGGTTCATGTGTAAGGTTGGCACCATGGTATTGCGGGCCTTTCGAGATCCTTGAGAGGATTGGACCAATGGAATATCAACTTGCACTGCCTCCAACAACGAAAGTCCATGATGTTTTCCATATTTCATAGCTTAAGAAGTATATAAAGGATGTTGATCATGTTATTGATTGGTCTGTATTGCAGGTGTAGCAAGAAGGAGAGTTACAGTCGGAGCCTCAGTTCATATTGTAGCGGAAACATCTCATGCTCAGGAACAAAGCCATAGAGCAATTTAAAAGTGTAGTGGAAGCACTTTAGCCTGAAGTAGCTACATGGGAGATGGCAGTTCAGATGCGGGCCCTATATCCTTCATTGTTTTCCAGTTGAGGCAAAGCAGTTTTGGTTTGATTTTGGTTTATGGTTGGCATATGTTTTGTTGATGTTGTTATATTTGTATATGTATATGTATATAGATGTAAATACCACCGTGAGCTAAGTTATAAAGCTCTAATAAGCGGTATGGCTATTATCTTGTCATGTTGTCATGATGTTTTACTTTTGAGCAGTTTCTTCATTGTAAATACTACAACGAGCTAAGTTATAAATATCCATAGGTAGTATGTTTGTTTTCAATGGTTTTGTTGAGGTCTTGGTGTGGTGTAACACTGAGGGCGGTGTTCCCCAAGGGGGAGGGTTCTGTAACAACCTTGGTGAAAAATTCATGTAATAAAAGTTAATAAAGGCAAAATAAGACCACGGGTAAGGGACACATATTCCAAGTTGAATGTTGGGTAAAGATATCCTAGTGGGGATCACTGGATGTGTGTTTTGGCTAAGGAAAATTAGCAAAGTCTAAGGCAAAGGCATTAAAAGGCAAAAAGGTGCTTTAAGACATTTAACACGAAAATAAAGGAAATTAGGAGAAAAGTAATGTGAAAGGTCACATGTTGCATATGAGGAGGAAATTGAAGGAAAATAATGTAAAATGAAGAAAATAGAGGCCTCATGCATAAAAATGATTCTAAGGATCAATTCATGCCTTTTATCAAGTTCAAGTTTGGAGCTCTCTCATTATTCTCTCTCTCTCACTCTCTTTGTCACTTAGAGTTTTCTTGGAGTACTCTAGTTTGGAGCAAGGAAAGGAAAAGAAAGCAAAGGAAAGGGAAAGCAAGCAAGGATCAAGGAAAGGAAAGTAGGATCAATCAACTTCAACATGAATACTTGCAGGTAACCTTTTGCAGGTGTGATTTCCTAGCTGGTTTGGACATGCATGGCTTTGCATGTTGGTGTATGGTTCTCTTGTTGTCGATGACATGGTTTTACTAGGTTATGACAGTTGATTTCAGCCTAGCCTAGCCTTTTTCCAGATGCGATGGTATGTTGGGATGTTATTTCATTTTTTGAGCTTTGGAATTTCTAGATGGATTTCGGAATCCAAGGTGGAGGTTGTCTCATGGTCCATTCCAAAAGGCATAGGAATCCCTTGAATGGTTTTGGCAGGATACACAATAAAGCCCAAGGGAGCAGTTGATTTAGGGCCTAGTGATCTAGGTTTGGATTGCGGTAAAGCATGAGAGACAAGGAGACACAAAATTCCTCAAGGATAGTGATGGATTCCGGATGGCATTCCAAGTTCTGTTTGGTTGTGATCGGAGGATCGGCTTTGGTGTGATCACGATTTGATGAGGGTGGAGGTGGCTTAACCTATGGATTTCAGTGGTTGTTCTTGGATTGGTTTTTCTATGAGATCTGACATTCATGCTTGGAATATGGAATGGGGGTGATTGGATGAAAGAGAGATTTGGTTCAGCCATGTCTATGGTTGAGTGGTACGTGGAAGTCTCGAACCTGGACAGATTTGCCTATGATTAATAAAAGCTAAGTTCTTTTATTTTTACACTGATTTATATGTGGATTTAATGGTTGTCATATCTTTGATATTTATATGGTTTTATGTTGGTTATAAGCATGGTTGAATGATTGGTTCATGTCATGGTTGTTTCATGTATGTACTTGTAACTATTAAATGGATGGGTGTAAGACCTAATTGATGATGTAGTAGTTCAATGGAGAAGGAGTTGATCCTTTTGGTTATGTTTCATAAGTTGTTTCAACCATTTATGCTTTGTCATATGTTTCATTGATGCCAAGTGTTTGACATAATGTCAGCCCCGGTTAGGGATGCTTATGCCTATTCTTGAGGGTAAATATTGATTGATCAACATTGTTATTATGTTTTTAATGAATTTTGGAAGTTACAACAAGTTTCGAGAAGAGGTTAGGATTCTGGGTTAGAAAAGTGGCTTAAATCAAGGGGTCGATGGCATGAAATTATCAATTTTGGTCCACAGTCACTGGTAAGCAGGCATGTGAGAGAAACTTTGGGTTTCTGGTCACTCCCTTGCCCATAGAATGAGAGAAACTATGGCCTAAGAGCTGTAGAATAGCAATGGGACCCAGGGACAAGTTGTCTTAATGGTTGGCTTGTCTCCTGAGGATTCTGTTGATGATTTTGGATGATTGTATGTGATGTTCCATTAATTGCACTTCCTTAAGGTGACATAGGAGGTCGAATCTGATTGTAGTAACATCTCTCCTCATGTTTACCCCAGCTGGCATGGTTACTTTGGGTAGATCTGAGAGGGGGTTTTACAATAATAATGTGCAACATAAAAAATAAGAATTTTAATATCTTTCACAAAAATAGAAGGTCTTCCTTAAAGGAAGAAAGATGTGTCAAGCCATCTGACTTTACCCAACCTTCCACCTTTCCTATTTTATAAGAGAAAAGGTCATACATACCTATACAACTCCTTGTGAAGACACATGCATATGTGTTGTTCTCCTTAGCAAACATCAAGAAAGATAGAAGTATGTTATTAGCGTAAGGGCTTGCTAGGTAAGATGCTTCTAATTGATTATAGATTGGATCATGGAATTCGAAACAATGCTCTTGAAATCCTTGAGAGAAATAATTTCCAATCAATAGTGTGGAATTAGGATGAGAATCTTGTGAGGGAAAATAAATATTATCATATTTAGAAACCTTGTCAAGATAGTGAGGGCGTGACATAACCATCAGCGGAGGCTAAATTACCTCAACTGCTTGACAAGTATCTAAATATTGAGATGATAAACCATAAGGTCGGCTAATACCAAAAATACATTAGTATGTACACTAGTAGGAAAATAATAAATTGAATGACATTTGTTAGAACACGAACCATGATAATATATGTTGATTAAGGCATAATATTCTCAATTAGGAGACATCAAAAATAGATCACTTTAAACAACTTTACAAATGCTTCGAACAAAAGAATCATCTTCCTCATATGTTGAATGTGACACACCATCTACTTGTGACTTGCTACAACCTGGACTGACATCATAATCATTATAAAGGAATGCCAATATGGAAATTACATGAAACCAAATGAGATGTAGTGGATGAAAAAGAGGAATTTGATTTAGAAAATAATACAAGCATCCATTGGTACTCAAGAGGAGATTAGGTTCCAAAATGAAATTGATTAACATCAAGACATTCAGAAGAAGGAATAGGAGTTGATTACCTTTGAAAGCATCTGATAGGTACGAATCCTTCAGCCAAAGATAACCTTTAGAATGATCAACTTAACAACTTCACTCATCCATGAAAGGTATACATTCCAAACCCAAGTTTGATACAAGAGATTTACATGAAGGATGATCAATTAAAACATAATCTTCAATCTGATCGTAGACAAAATCTTGAAATTTGAAAAATCTATATCCAAATTAACAAATATCTTTCAAGGAGGAATTTGCATTCAGTGAAACCATGCAAAGAAAAGAATTTTGTGAGAAGATCCAAAATTGACTTATTTTAGGAATCTTACCAGAGTTGCGAGGACCTGACATCACCATTAACAAAAGTTGGAGTAGCTCAACTCCCTGATGAGTCCCATAACTTTCAAGAATCATAGAATTGCATTTTGAAGATTGAATCAGATCATGCATGGTGTATGGACAAATACCACCAGTAACTTCAACAAATCACTATTATCTTAATGAAAACCATCTACACCATTTATTTGGTCAAAATTTACATGTTCGAAAAATAGATTACCTAAGTCAAAATATTCTTCTGATTGCACATATAAAGATGGATAAATCGGACAAATCTCATGAGTAACTTGGATAGAAGAATTTTCTTCATGCAACGTTGGAAATGATAAGGAATGGAATAGATACTTGATAAGTTGCTTACCTTCTTCTTCATCATGGATGACCTCACTACCTTGTGTCAATTCAAAATCCAACTCATTAGATAATAAATTTGAAGAGCATGGAGTATCTCCTTCACAAGTTAATGCATTACAAACAGTAGAATGCAAGGGATAGTGAGGTGAAGTGGAAGTTTCCATAAGAACATTTTCTTGGACTAAACCAGATTTGAGGTCTAAATCTTCCAAAACAAAATCTTCTTGAGAAATTGAAAGATCAAACGGTGCACTTAGGAAACCATCATCGTATATAATAATAGATTCAGAATCATCAAGATGATGATTGTCTAAGACTTCATATTGATTAAGCAAATTAACTTTATTTGATTCATCACTGAGATTGTTAGATTCAAAATCAACCAAGGATGGAATAACATATTATTGACACGAAGATTTTGAAAAAGAGAAAAAAGATCAAAAGAATCTTCACTTTCCTTCTTGTCTACCTGTGAAGAGTGATTTCCTTGCACGTGATCACTGTTTGGATTTGGAATAGGTTAATCAAGCAAATCATGGGGTAAGGGATCATGAGAAAGAGATGATAGAGGATGACAAGAACTCAAATCAGATTTAAGACTAGAGTTATGAGTGTCAATGCCATCTGGAGAAATCAAGAGATGGGCCTTCACCTTGGGCTCCATGAACCATTCCAAGGTTTCCTCCATTGGATATAAATCATGAAAAGTGGGAGAAGGTTGGGAAGATGGATTAGGAATTTGATTTCCAGATTCCCCAACTTAAACAGTATCCCAAGGAGGTACCCAAATTGGTATTATAAAAGGAGGAGGACAAGGAACAAAATGAATAGTAGGTCCCTCCTATGGAATTAGAGGCGTCTCACAATTTATAAAAGTTGGGGGAACATAAACATCATGGGGTTTAGATTTGTCATGTAAAGAGATTCAAATGAAACTTTCAAACTTCCTTTTAACGAAATCCCAAACTAAATTTCCCCCAAGAAACTCACAACATAAGTGAAGAAATCTATTAGAAAAATATTCAATTGATTCATTAGGATTCATTCTAAGTTGATTGATTCTTTTGAAAATATCTTGGTAATCATACCTATTAAAATATTAATGAATCTCCTTGAGGAAATGATAAAAAGAATGAATAAAGGCACACGTTAAGGTGTGACACCATTGACTAACACTACCTTCAAGAGTGAGGAAGAAAAGCACACAAACAATATTTTCATCGTTGATTTCATAATATTCACAAAATTTAAGAAAATTGGAAATGTGCTCTGCTATGGACGTTCCATCCTCACCATCAAATTTCAATTGAGACAAGTCATAACGAATCTCATCAGGGATTAAAAGTTTACCATTGGATAAAATTGAGAAACACCTTGGGAGTATGATTTAAGGATATTCAATCAAAGATAAGAGATCCAACACAGACTAAAAGGTCACAGATTTTCATTTGGCCCTCCTTCTAGCAGCAACATGTTGGTGGTACTAGATACCACCAACATATAGGGGGTCTCCCCGATGTGAAGTCCCAATTTGACCTCATGTTATTTGGAGTAGGAACCTCATTCGGAATATCATCCCGACCAATGTAATCGTAAGGTTTGTCATCATTTCAATGGATAACATAAGAGATTATATACATAAACCTTGAATAAGCAAGTAAGTTGACATTGTGAAACACTAATTGCAATGTGTAAAAGGAGACCTTCACGAAAGGGAGATAAAAAGTGAGCCCGTAGAAGGAAGTAATAGTACTAACCTAAGAGAGACACACGAGAAAAGAAAGGTATGTTAGTTGATGAGCCCCAATTTTTGGTACAATTTGGGCTCATTTGGCCTACTTGCTTTGCTCAAACCATTCATTTTTTATTGCGTATGCATTCATTTCTTGGTTTATTCGTGTTGTTTGTAGGAAGAAGGGTAGGCATTCTATCCACGTGACTAATACATGATGATTTCAGGTTTTGGCATTAAAAGGGAGCAAAGACCACGAGAAAGGAGACAAGGAGACAGTGAGGTGGCACTGCTGGTTTTTAGGAGAGGATTTCCACGGTCTTGGGGACCTTCCTCGTAATTCCCACCATAGCTCCGAGCTCCAATCCATCTCCCCACCGAGCTTAGAGGCAGCCAACTGTTCTACAGGAACAGCAGTTATAACTGTCCTACAAGATTAGCAGTTTAACCTTCAGTTGGACAGCCGAGCTCCACAAATCAAGGACACCTGTTGGATGATCATTTTGCATAAATACTGAGGTCGTAGCCTTGGATAGGAGCTTTTTGAACTTTTGTATTGCTCTTGTAATTGGGAAGTACGAGCTACAGCTCGGTGTTTGTTCTTTTGTAAGCCAGTTTTGGCATGACATCAGATTTTCGTTTATGAATAAAGGCAGGCAGATTTTGATCTCATTTTGAGTTTCTAAGGGAGCTATAGCTCTCAGGTTAGGGCCCAACCTGAGAGCAATAGATCTCCTCGGTGTTGTAATGTTATTTGCATTTCATTCCAGCACTTTGAGTTTTTACTTTAACATGCAATTCGAATTTACAGTCTGTTAATTTAGTCTTTTCATGAGATTGAATAAGATTAGTTTATGGTGAATTTGTTTCCAGTTGCTTAGGTTAGAAGAGGATAGATATAATTCATTGGAGCTCCAGAAAAAGGTTGTTAAAGCTCACTGCCATCTCTGTTAGGGATTGGGGTGCAGTCCATAACCAACCACCAAAAAGAAACGCAGTTCTTCTCACGTTCATGCAAGCTGCAACATAGTCATTTTCATTGAAGATCCATCCATGCAATTTTGATATTGAACCATACTTCTACATTCCACTTCCATGCACGAGTTTCTTTTCTTGGTTTTCCATTGCTGTTCATAGGTTTAATGGCACAGGTATCATAGGTTAAAGAATTCTCGTTGTTGATGCAAGACATAAGTCATTTGTTTCATTTACGCTGCTCCATATCATTCCACTTCCTTCTTCTTCTTCTTGATCTCTCCTCAAGTCACCCACTCGGCCTCTGTCCAGCTCATTTATCCTCCAACTCATCTATTGCCACGTAGCTTCATTTACTTAACCTTTCGTTGATCCCATCCTTCCAAGCCATCAAACCACTGCATGCACTCTTCCTCCATCTGACTTCTCTGCTCCTGAGCCATCACCAGCTCCATCTCCATCTCACCTATCCTCCCACACCACTCCAACACTTCACCATCTCCCAAAACTTCCACGGTCAAACATCCTGTAGAATTGCACAGACTTCCTGTAGAATCCCTGAGTTTCCTGTAGGATCCCCTGCAGACTTCCTGTAGAAGCCTGCAAACTCGATTGCTGAGCATCCGAACGTGGTAGACTTCTGTGGACTGATGCTAGAGACCCTCTGGGACCTCCCCTAGCCATCTTGACCTTGCCCATGCTTTCCTTCCATTCAAACCGCTCCTGCAGAACCAAACCCTAATCAAAAGCATCATTACAATAAATCCAACCACTTAATGAAAAAATACAAAAACATGTCTTTTCAGATGCAAGTAGCTTAGATGCATGTATTTCAGCTCACTACAAGTAATGGCATTAGTGGTAGTAGTTTCATTCACAGTTTTGCATAGTTAGGGTCTAGCTAGTCAAATTAGGGTTTACTAGGGTTTTCATGCTTTGTTGGCTTTCAGTTTCTTTCTGCAGATAGATTAGTCTCCTTTGAGTTAGCTTTCGTCCATCATTCATAAAGCTTCTTCTGTGAGCATATAGAAGTTGGCTTGAGCCCTAGCGGACTTGTGCCAGCTGACCAAGTGACAGCTGCGACAAGAGCTAGTACTTGTGCATACAGCACCGTCGCTTCCAAGTTTGTACGAACTACCGGGTTGATAAAATTAGAGATAGGAAGCTCCAGGAGTTGTAGCATTATTGCTACAATACTGGAGCCCACCATCTTTTTGGTGTCGTTGCCGGGGAAGCGTCAGAGTATTAGTAATTGTTGCTTTTCTTCTACTTTCTTACCCTTGCCTTCTGCTAAGTAGTTTACTTCATTTCCATTCTGCAAAAGTAGCATAGACATTTCCTGCTTTCATAGATTAGCATTTCCTGCTTTCATAGATTAGCATTTCCTGCTTTCATAGATTAGCATTTCATTTCTGCAAGCGTAGACTAGCATTTCCATTCTTGCAATTTCATTTGAGCAAAGTAGATTAGTTCTTTCCTGCTTTCAGATTAATTCTGAATCTTTCATAGTTAGTTGTAGATCAATCTGTCTCAGTTTTGCAGGTACCAAAAGAAAATCAAAGCAAAAACAATCAAAAGAGAAAGTAAGTCTTTTCCCTTTCATGCCTCATAGGAACTGAGATAGATCAGGCAAATTCCTACCAAACACCCCCACCACATCACTGAGTCACCCTTCTCTCTTCTTTGGTGACAGTGACCCAGAGGAACCTATAGGTGAACATCCTGAGATATCCAAAGGTCCTATAGTAGAAGAAGAGTTAGAGACCACTCCATCTGAAGCTATGGCTGACAATAGAAGAGAAGATGAGAGAATAGAAGGTGCCTTCCCCATCCGAGAGACCAATGGAGAGATGAAAATGAAGAACATTAGCCCCTCCGCCTTACCTCACTTCCATGGGCTGACCACTGAAGATCCAGATACCTTCCTGTTTGAGTTTTTTGTCCTTTGTAGAACCTATGACTATACTGAAGACGAGCAAAAATTGAAACTTTTCCCTTCCACTCTTAAGGATGCAGCACTACGCTGGTTCATGGGCTTACCTAGGAATAGTATCACCACTTGGGCTCAGATGCAGCAAGCTTTCAATACCAAGTACCGGGATTACTGTAGGTCCAAGGAAACAAAGGGGGAAATCTTTCGGATGACCATGGGGAATGATGAGTCCTTAGAGGATTATGAGGAGAGGTTCCAACTAAGCTATAAGCGGGCCAGGTGCACACTTGACCCTGAATCCCTCAAGTTGGTCCTGCTCCGAGGAGTCCCTGAAGACCTCTTAGATACCCTTCACATGTTAGCTGGGGGGGACATTTACCAACTGCCTTATGAGGACATCAAGACTGTGTTTAGAAACCACTCCAGGGCAGCTCGGAAACGAGGTAGAGGAAACCACCTCTCAACTAGTGTCCCTTTCTCCAAACATGAGCTTGCAAATCAATTAGAAGATCTTAAGAGTGAGGTGAGACAGACCATTGCCATGCAGCTTGACACATTCAGGATTCAACAAAAGAAAGAAGAAACTGAGAGAGCCTTGGCTGTCTTCTGCCCTAGGTGCACAAGGAGACACCCTAAGAACGAATGTCCATTGCATTCGGTTGAAGTGTGTTTCGTTTGTGAGGAGGACCATCCCACAAATCAGTGTCCAACCTTACCTGGGTTTAAAGCCATGTACCAAGGGACAGAAGCTCCCACAGAGCCTCTCTATTACCTCAACCAAAGGAGGCCACAAGGATCTAGACCTTATCAGCAGGGGATGCAAGGGGCATCTGAAGCTTATTACAGCCCCAACCAATCGACTCCTATGCCTTCCTGGGGTCCCCCTACTCATCCTTCATGGTCCATGCCTCCTCCATGATCTTATCCACCTCAGTACCCCACTCAACCTACTTCTCATTCATATCACTCACATGCCCAGCCACAGCCTCAATGGAATGCACCTCAGTCGGGGTGGAGGCCCCAATACAACACTCCTCCTGCCATCTTGCCTCCACCACCAGTTCAACCTCAGCCATTACCTCCTGCTCCTCCAAGGCAACCTCAAATGCCTGCTCAACCGAACCCAAACCCCAACAATAGACAGGCCCAGCAGGTATACACTGGGGAAACCTCATGCCCTACCTATGCTGTGGAGATCCAGGAGATCAATCTTCGATCTGGAAAGACTCTACCAGATCGCCAACCTCCTCCCCCAGAGGATGAGGAAGATAAACAGGAAAGTGAACCAAAGGTTATTCCACCCTTTCCAGAGAATAACAGCCACCACACAACCCAACCCAGAGGAGGATGAGCTTCTGGGTGAGCTCAAGCAGTTGTGTGTAAAAATACCACTTCTCCAAGCCATCAAGGATGTGCCAATATACAACAAACTGGTTAAGGAGAAGTGTTTCAAACACCCAGGCAGACGGAAGAAAGATGCCTCAACTATCAATGTCATAGGACAATTGTCTGACCTTATGTTAGGACAAGTCATCTGCCCAAAGTACCTAGATCCTAGAAGTCCTGTAGTAGATGTTCACATCAATGGCACCATTATACCTCACACCTTGATTGATCTGGGGGCTGCCATTAATGTTATGACCAGGGATACCATGCTTAAGCTTAATCTTCAGGGTTCCTTGAGGAAGACCTCGACGGTACTGCAATTAGCAGATCGCTCCACCGTGACTCCCGAAGGGATTATGGAGGATGTCTTGGTCTCTATTGACTCTTGGGAATACCCTGCAGACTTCCTGGTTCTACAACCAAAGGCCAAGCTTACTAGATATCCTCTCATTTTGGGAAGGCCTTGGTTAGCTACTGCAGATGCTTACATAAGTTGTCGTGCAGGAAACATGACCATCAAAAATGGTCCCATGTCCAAGCAGCTAGTCCTATACCCTCTTGCCCAACCCTCCTTAGAGCATGACTTACCACTCTGGTTGGAAGAAGGAGAGGAAGACGAGGTGTACTCAGCACCTCTGTGCACCTTAGATACCACTAGAAGAGACCCCCCAACCGAGGATGACTTGATCGAGACCTTGATCCAGAATCCACCTTCCGGTGCATTACCCTTAGAGAAATTGGTGGAGGATGCCCAAGCCAGCACCTTAGTGGATCTTTGTACAACCAACCCTGTTACTCCCAGAGTCAAGGATGTGGAGTTCGGCCCCGAGAAAGCATTGAAGATCAGCTCCTCCCTATCTCCTTCCCAGGAAAAGGAGCTGTGTAGTCTGTTGGCCAACCACCTAGATGATTTTGCTTGGAGCTATAAGGAAATGAAAGGAGTCCATCCTTCGGTCTGTACCCATCATATATACATCAAAGAGGATTGTAAACCGGTTAGGCAACCTCAGAGGAGAATGAATCCAGCTCTTAAGGACATTGTCAAGGAAGAATTGCAAAAACTATTGGATGCCGGGTTCATCTACCCCATCTCAGATAGTGAATGGGTGTCCCCTCTAGTGTTGGTTCCCAAGAAAAATGGGAAATGGAGAATCTGTGTGGACTATCGAGAATTGAACAAAGCTACCAAGAAGGACCATTTCCCTCTACCTTTCATAGATCAAGTGTTGGATGGATTGGCAGGAAAGAAGTTCTTCTCTTTCCTGGATGGGTTTAGCGGGTACAACCAAATCCAAATCAGCCCGGAAGACCAAGAGAAGACCACCTTCACTTGTCCTTGGGGTACCTTTGCCTATCGAGTCCTTCCCTTTGGGCTATGCAATGCTCTTGCTACCTTTCAGAGAGCTGTCTTGAGCATCTTCTCGGAGCTGGTCCATGATGCAGTAGAAATCTATATGGATGACTTTACTCCTTATGGGGCCAACTTCCAGGAAGCATTGTCCAACCTGGGAAAAATCCTAACCAAATGCACCGAGATGAACTTGTCCCTTAGTCCTGAAAAATGTGAATTCCTAATGACTGAAGGGACCGTGCTAGGCCATACCATTTCTTGCCAAGGGTTGCAGGTGGATCCTAACAAAATTGCTCTCATCAAGAGGGTTCCACCTCCTCAAAAGGTAAGGGATGTCCGGAGTTTCTTGGGATTAGCAGGATACTACCGAAGATTCATTAAATATTTCAGCAAGCTAGCCTCGCCATTGTTTGGCCTATTGGCAAAAGATGTGGAGTTTAATTGGACTGACGATTGTCAGAGGGCTTTAAATGAATTAAAGGACAAGTTGGTGTCAGCCCCAATCCTGAGAGGTCCAAACTGGGCCCTACCTTTCCACATCCACACTGATGCCTCGAACAAAGCCATAGGTGCGGCTTTAGGACAAGTTGAGCAAAAACTTCCATATGCCATTTACTTTGTTAGCAAAAACTTGTCCAAAGCTGAGCTGAATTACACTGTAACCGAGAAAGAATTCTTGGTTGTGGTCCATGCATTGAACAAGTTCCAACATTATATTACTGGTTACCAGACCTTTGTACATACTGACCATGCTGCAATTAGATATTTAATGAATAAACCAAATGTGAATGCTCGTATTATTATATGGTTACTTTTATTGCAGCAGTTTGATTTGACCATTGTTGACAAACCAGGTAGAGAAAATGTTGTTGCTGACTTTTTATCTAGACTGGATTTGTCTGCAGATGAGGATGGAACAATGGATGACCAGATGCCCGATGAACATCTGTTTGCTATTTCAGTACTCTCTCCATGGTTTGTTGATATAGCAAACTATCTTGTTTCAGCACAGTTCCCTCCACACCTATCTTCCAGAGAGAAGAGCAGAATCATCAGAAAAAGTGCCTCATTTACTTGGATCGGGGGCAATCTGTTCAAGCTTGGCCCCGATCAGATCTTAAGGCGTTGTGTAAGGGAGGAGGAAGTCTTTGATATCCTCCTCACTTGTCATGATGGGCCTTGTGGAGGACATTTTGCAGCAAAGAGAACTGCCTTCAAAATCCTGCAGGCAGGCTACTATTGGCCCACACTTCATCAAGATGTCAGAAGATATGTCAGTCAGTGTGACCAGTGCCAAAGAATGGGGAAACCGACCCAAAGGGATGAGATGCCTCTCCAACCTCAAGTGACTCTTGAGCCATTTGAGAAGTGGGGCATGGACTTTGTGGGCCCAATCAACCCCTCTTCGAGGCAAAGGACTTACATCATTGTGTGTACTGACTATTTGACAAAGTGGGCAGAGACCAAACCAATCAAAGCAGCAACAGAAGAAAAGGTGGCCGAGTCCCTAAGAGAAAACATCTTCTATAAGTTTGGCTATCCAAGAGAGTTGGTCACCGATCAAGGGAGCCAGTTCACCTCCAACCTGGTTGAAGATCTCCTAGCTCATCACAAGATCAAGCATAGGACTTCCACCCCTTATCACCCTCAAGCAAATGGGCAGGTGGAAGTCACCAATAGAGCATTGGAAGGGATCTTGACTAAGGTGGTGAGCAGCAGCAGAAAGGACTGGGCAGATCGCCTGGTTGAAGCCACATGGGCTTACAACACCACTTGGAAGACCACCACCGTCTTCACACCGTATGAGCTGGTCTATGGGAAGAAAGCTTTGTTGTCCATTGAGTTTGAATACAACACTTTGAGGATGGCAGCTCAGCTGGACCTAGATCTCAGCCATGCACAACAAGAAAGGCTACTGCAGCTAAATGGCCTGGATGAGCACCGAATGCAGGCCCTCCTTCACTCAGAAGTGGTTCAACTTCAGAGAAAGGTGTGGCATGACCAACATCTCCATGACAAGCAATTTCAGCCCGGAGATTGGGCTTTGTTGTATGACTCCAGATACAAAGATTTCAAGGGGAAGTTGAGAACCAGATGGCTAGGACCATATGCAGTGGAGAAATGCCATGACAATGGATCTGTCCTCATTCGAACCATTGATGAGGAAGCCATTCCCATGCTTGTCAATGGGCATCGATTGAAGATCTACAGGAGACCTCTCTCAAGACTAGAGTTCATCAAAACTATGGAGAAATCTGTATTGGTCCTAGAGAGGGGTTCTGCCTCTGCTTCTGGCATACCTTGAGGGATATGAAAAAAAAAAAAGAAAAAAAAATAAATAATAAAGATCCTTGGGTGAAAACCTCTCTGAGGTGCCCACGGCAAGTGGTAGGGGTGAAAACCTCATTGAGGTGCCCCTATTGTCTTTCAAAAAAAAAAAAAAGAGAAAAGGTTTGAAAAAGATCCTTGAGTGAAAACCTCTCTGAGACGCTCAGGGCAGATGGCACGGGTGAAAACCTCTTTGAGGCGCCCCTGTTATCTTTCAAAAAAAAAAAGAAAAAAGAAAAAAAACAATAAGCAAAATATGGTAAAATTGCATGCAGGTTGCAGATGTTCTATGGAGGAGAGGAAGCCTTCAACTCAAAGCCAAGGGTCCTTATCATGCTGTCAAGGAACCTCACCAGAACCTCCTCCAAGGGTACCCATGTTTTTTCAAGGTATGTGCAATTTTATCATGGTTTGAATCCTCTACAGGAAGATGCAGTCTTTCTACAGGAAGATGCAGTCTTTCTACAGGAAGGCGCAGATTTTCTACAGGAAAGTACAAACTTTCTACAGGAAGGCCAAACTTTCTACAGGAAGCTCTGTGTTCTACAGGAAACTTCCTGTAGAAGTTTGGGACGGCCCAAAATTCATCTTAAAAGGAGATTTAGCGACTATGGATTGGTTTGGATGCATGCAAGCCTCTGTTGGCGCCCTTACACATTGTTGTCACCTTGCTCCACCATCCTTGTCGACATGCAACCCAGTTCCCTGCACCAACAAAGAAGATTGATGAGTTCTCGCGGGAAAAGCCATTTTCGAAGATAAACAAATGCTGAGATCTCATACCACAGGCATCAGAAGCTCCGGGAACGTGATTGAAAGGCCAGATCCTCCGTCGTGCAGCATGCACCCAAGGAGGAAGAACTGTTACGAGACACCTCGCGGGAATCCTGTGACAGTTCAACCTGCTCGAGTGGACACCATTCACAGCACCGCCATCTGAAATGAAACGCGGGCGCATGCAAGCAAAACATCCACTCCATCGTTTGCAGCCTGTAACCATGAGCCTCCGGGTCTGTGTAAGTCGCATGCAACAGGTAGATCCACTCACCATCGTCCAAGAACTGGAAATATCGTGTACAGCCACGCATGTAAGTGTCTCAACCCTTCCTTCCATCAAATTGCATGAATTTTACTTTGAATTGTTTGCATGGCGTAAAAGAGAATGGTTGAGCGGCCGTATGGCCAGTCGACTGGCCACGTCGGCTAGTTAAAGTGTAATTGGATGTTTGGGTGGTGGCCACGACAAAGAGAATGAGCGGCACGCACGTGAGAACACTCCCGTCGGAAACAATGAGTTTAGCAGAAAAAGGCGGCGACAGATCTGTGGGAATGGATGCGGCAGCAAGTGAATACGCAGGCGAATGATGGATGACATCGCCCAACGGTCCGGCGGGGACAGCTCACCCCCCGCGCCACGGATTGCGCCGATTCAAAATCTAATCGGCTAGATCATGCGCATGCATTTATCAACCACCACTTCAAACTCGGGTGGCTATTTTGATCTCCTCTGCACTTTGATACACCGAGCTGTTGGCTACCAGAACGTCGGTGAAGCACACCTCAAGCGCGGGCCAACTACAGTCCTCCCCGAGAATTGCGCACTGCTCCTACAGGAACACAGTTTCTACAGGAACGCAGTTCTACAGGAACGCAGTTCTACAGGAACGCAGTCTTCTACAGGGAAGCGGGTGCCTCACGGAAAAAAGGTGGCCAATTAAAGAGGTAACCCTGAACTCTTCATGCAACTGGTTAGTAAGAGTGGCAAGACCATCGTCCACAGTCTGGTCATAAAGATATTGGTGGAATTGTTGTTTGCTGTGCCTATGCTGTCGTTCTACAGGATGTCAGTATAAGTAGACTGTGTTGAATTTTGTGGATTATGTGCATGCTCTGTCTTAATAGACCAAATCTCTTTTGCATTTGCCACCTTTAATTAAAACAACCGTGTTCATCATGCCGGGTGGGTTTATAAGACGGGAACCCACTGATTCAACCAAATTAAGGGAAAACCCGGCAGTGGTAGAGCTCTTCACCAGAGCAGAATGGATGCCTTTTTGTGATAAGCTGCAGGGTTACGATGATGAAGTGGCCGAAGAATTCTTGCAGGCTCTGAATCCTAAATCCCAGACACTGGCCACAGTGAACTTCAGAGGTCTGAGCCTCAAGCTCACCCCGCAACATATCAGCCGGATCACAGAACTTCCTATGGGTTTGCCGTGGGATAAGGAAGAAAGAAAGCTGAGCCAGCAGGCAAAGAAAGAATTCTTTCCACCTAAGGAAGAATTCTCGGAGGACAAAAATGGGGTGCGAAGAACGAGCCTGTTGCCACCTTGGAATGAAGTCAGTTTGCAAATCATGAAATATATCACCTGTGAAGGTTGTTTTAGCATCGTGTATGCATATCACTTTCGGCTGCTCACTGAATTGAGGCACCGAATTGATCTTCCTGTAGAAAAAAAACTGAGCATCCCTTATTACCTACTGCAGTCTCTAATGGAGTGTGCCACAAAGCTGAAATAGGGCATACCAAATCAGATAGCCCACCATGGGTTGATCAAGCTTCTTGTGGAGGATGCGCTGCATTCATATAAGGTTCCCCTCTCATGGGAATCCTTCCGGAATTTGACAAAAGATGGGGACATTAAAATGTTGATCGAAGAAACGGGTTCCTCCAGCAGTGAGGAACAAGAAGCAGTGGCCGAGGGACAGAGAGAAGAAGGCCAAGAGACCCCGACAACAGTACAGAAGAAAGAACAAAGGAAGAAGCACGAGGAAAAGGAGGACAAAGAAAAAGGTGGCACACCTATCTTGTCAGCAAGAGAAAAGAGGATGAAGAGCAGAATGGACAAAGCTGAGGTGGTCCACGTCAGCCCAAGTACCTCAACAGCACCTGCAACCAAAGCAAAAAGCAAAACTCAGGCAGGCAAGCAAGCAAAGGTGGAGACACTTGTGTCTACAGGAAAGCAGAAACAGGCTTCTACAGGAAGCCCGAAAATCATTGAGAAAAAGGCTTCTACAGGAAGCCCAAAAACAAAGACAAAGGCTTCTACAGGAAGCCCAAAAATCATTGAGAAATAGGCTTCTACAGGAAGCCCGAAAACAGAGACAAATGCTTCTACAGGAAGCCCGAAATTGCAGAAACAGGCTTCTACAGGAAGCCCCGAAAAGGCGAAACCCAGAGAGAAGAAGGTGGAAATTCTGGCACGGGAGGCAGCAGCTGTACTAGCTGGCCTCAGCACGCCACCTAAGCCAAAAGAAAAGAGGAAGAGGGAGACCCCTCTGTACTTTAAAGCTCGAAGAAGTGTTAGGATAAAGACGGGCAAACCACAGCCTCAAACCAGCAGCCCGATCGTCATCGAAGATACACCTGCTTCTCCCAAGGAAAAGTCACCCTCCAGGATCACAGTCACCTACGAGAAGGGGAGTCCAAAGAAAAATACGTGGCAAGAAAGGTTAGACCTGTTGACTGAACAAACGCGGCTACAGGAAGCTGAAAATGTTCTACAGGATACTCTGGCCCGGCTACAGGAAACGGAAAAGAAGGAAGGAGAAGGACTCTCATCACCACCAAGGGAGGGTGAGGTAGAACCGCCTGAAGAGATAGAAAGAGAACATATACCAGAACCTAGCCCTTCACCTAATCTGAATTCATACTACACCTTTTTAGAGGCGGGCAAAATCATACCGCAGAAATTTACTGTGCCTCTATTTTTTGAACTAGAGAAAGAAAGAGTCCGTTCCCACACATGGATGCAGATCGCCAAATCAAAGGGTGTGGTGGACATAGGCCCTTTACAAGAGCAACTCAAGGAGGTCAGGAGTGAATTCACCATGGCTAAACATGTGGCTAATTTCCAACGTGTGCTTCTACAGGAAGAAAATCAGAAGTTGAGATTGCAGCTACAGGAACTAAAGGCAGGGGCAGGAACATCCTCCAAGGACATCACAAATGAACAACAAAGCAAAAAGGAGCTGACCACCAGCCTTGAAGGGCCAATGACACTTCTACAGGAAGCAGAACAACAAACAAAAATTGAAGTGCAAGCCCTAAGAGAACAGCTGCAGCAAAAGGAAGCACAATTGGCCTGCATTGCCAGTTGGGCCATGGAGGCAATTCAGTGCAGAACACCTGCAAAATCCTATGGATTGTTCTTAAAAGATCAATGGCTGTAGTTCCAAATAAACACCCTGGAACAAAGAGGTATTTCACATATCCAGAGCCCACAACAATTTTCTGAGTTGTGCAGTACTAGTTCGTCAGAAGACAAAGCCAAATTAGCAGAGTTTTACCTCCACAATTTGGCTTTGCCTAATGAAGTCTCCTAGGATCCCAATATTGCTTTGGGGGATATGCAATTGATGGCGTTCGCCTCATGGTTAAACCATGAGGATCAAAGAGCAGCTGAAGCAAAATCGGTCATGAACCGAGAAGTGAGCGAGCCACTGTTCATTCGACCAGAACTAGAGGATCTGGTGGCACTCATCTCAGCCCACCAACAGTTGGCTACAGATCCCACAGCTTCCTTGAGATTTATGGACCAACAGGCCCAAGCCATAGCTCACTTTGAAGACATGGAAAGGTTGTTGGGAGAAAATGCTGCCCAAGCATGTGCACGCAGATGGAATACCCTGGCACACAGCTTGAAGATCCGAGAGTACCATACCCCCATTCAGATGAGGGAAGCTTTGGCAAGAGTTGAACTTTACAAGAAATCCATGCAAAGCCTCCAGGCCAGCTGGATTGGCCTTAAACTCAGCCCACCACTACTGCTAGGACTGACTGAAGGCAATACAGAGGAAGATGACAGTCAACAATGGGAAGAGGTGAACAGGAAAGCAGGGTTTCATATCCATAGAGAAGACACTACCACAGAGCCTTGGGATGCAAGGGAAGCAGTGAAAGCAATGAATGATGAAGATTTGGACTAAGTTGCTCAAGGATGAGCAAATAGTTTAGCTGGGGGGTGATGATGAGCCCCAATTTTTGGTACAATTTGGGCTCATTTGGCCTACTTGCTTTGCTCAAACCATTCATTTTTTATTGCTTATGCATTCATTTCTTGGTTTATTCGTGTTGTTTGTAGGAAGAAGGGTAGGCATTCTATCCACGTGACTAATACATGATGATTTCAGGTTTTAGCATTAAAAGGGAGCAAAGACCACGAGAAAGGAGACAAGGAGACATTGAGGTGGCACTGCTGGTTTTTAGGAGAGGATGTCCATGGTCTTAGGGACCTTCCTCGTAATTCCCACCATAGCTCCGAGCTCCAATCCATCTCCCCACCGAGCTTAGAGGCAGCCAACTGTTCTACAGGAACAGCAGTTATAACTGTCCTACAGGATCAGCAGTTTAACCTTCAGTTGGACAGTCGAGCTCCACAAATCAAGGACACCTGTTGGATGATCATTTTGCATAAATATTGAGGCCGTAGCCTTGGATAGGAGCTTTTTGAACTTTTGTATTGCTCTTGTAATTGGGAAGTACGAGCTACAGCTCGGTGTTTGTTCTTTTGTAAGCCAGTTTTGGCATGACATCAGATTTTCGTTTATGAATAAAGGCAGGCAGATTTTGATCTCATTCTGAGTTTCTAAGGGAGCTATAGCTCTCAGGTTAGGGCCCAACCTGAGAGCAATAGATCTCCTCGGTGTTGTAATGTTATTTGCATTTGGTTCCAGCACTTTGAGTTTTTACTTTAACATGCAATTCGAATTTACAGTCTGTTAATTTAGTCTTTTTCATGAGATTGAATAGGATTAGTTTATGGTGAATTTGTTTCCAGTTGCTTAGGTTAGAAGAGGATAGATATAATTCATTGGAGCTCCAGAAAAAGGTTGTTAAAGCTCACTGCCATCTCTGTTAGGGATTGGGGTGCAGTCCATAACCAACCACCAAAAAGAAACGCAGTTCTTCTCACGTTCATGCAAGCTGCAACATAGTCATTTTCGTTGAAGATCCATCCATGCACTTTTGATATTGAACCATACTTCTACATTCCACTTCCATGCACGAGTTTCTTTTCTTGGTTTTCCATTGTTGTTCATAGGTTTAATGGCACAGGTATCATAGGTTAATGAATTCTCGTTGTTGATGCAAGACATAAGTCATTTGTTTCATTTACGCTGCTCCATATCATTCCACTTCCTTCTTCTTCTTCTTGATCTCTCCTCAAGTCACCCACTCGGCCTCTGTCCAGCTCATTTATCCTCCAACTCATCTATTGCCACGTAGCTTCATTTACTTAACCTTTCGTTGATCCCATCCTTCCAAGCCATCAAACCACTGCATGCACTCTTCCTCCATCTGACTTCTCTGCTCCTGAGCCATCACCAGCTCCATCTCCATCTCACCTATCCTCCCACACCACTCCAACACTTCACCATCTCCCAAAACTTCCACGGTCAAACATCCTGTAGAATTGCACAGACTTCCTGTAGAATCCCTTAGTTTCCTGTAGGATCCCCTGCAGACTTCCTGTAGAAGCCTGCAAACTCGGTTGCTGAGCATCCGAACGTGGTAGACTTCTGTGGACTGATGCTAGAGACCCTCTGGAACCTCCCCTAGCCATCCTGACCTTGCCCATGCTTTCCTTCCATTCAAACCGCTCCTGCAGAACCAAACCCTAATCAAAAGCATCATTACAATAAATCCAACCACTTAATGAAAAAATACAAAAACATGTCTTTTCAGATGTAAGTAGCTTAGATGCATGTATTTCAGCTCACTACAAGTAATGGCATTAGTGGTAGTAGTTTCATTCACAGTTTTGCATAGTTAGGGTCTAGCTAGTTAAATTAGGGTTTACTAGGGTTTTCATGCTTTGTTGGCTTTCAGTTTCTTTCTGCAGATAGATTAGTCTCCTTTGAGTTAGCTTTCGTCCATCATTCATAAAGCTTCTTCTGTGAGCATATAGAAGTTGGCTTGAGCCCTAGCGGACTTGTGCCAGCTGACCAAGTGACAGCTGCGACAAGAGCTAGTACTTGTGCATACAGCACCGTCGCTTCCAAGTTTGTACGAACTACCGGGTTGATAAAATTAGAGATAGGAAGCTCCAGGAGTTGTAGCATTATTGCTACAATACTGGAGCCCACCATTAGTTATCTAGTGAAATAGTTCACTTAGACACAACGATCATTAAACCACATACAACACACCTTCAAAAAGATAAGTACTAAGGCCATCGAAATAGTTCAATTTCCTTAGTACATGTGAACGAAACATATATAGAAAACATCCAAAGAATAGTCCTAAGACATTCACAATACATGCATGAAAATGTGTTGGCTCATCGAGCTTCAATTATAAGGTGAAATATCCAAGTACACAGTTACAATGATGAGACACTAGTTCCAATAGTGGAACATTAAGTCACTTCTTGCTTCTCCAAAGAATATTTTTCTCTCCTATGCCAAGTAGAGAAGACAAGACTAGCTCTCTAAAGCTTAAGCCTCCAAAAGCCTCATGCTTCAGTTATGAGTTTGTTTTTATAATAAAAGGAATGACCTTTCATATCCCATGACTCTTGAATTACGCTCATGACTCTTAGACTTCTAATGTGTCCTTTGGACTTCTAAATGACTCTTGACCTTCTAATGACTTTTGGACTTCTCCTAAAGACATTTTCTCCATATATGACTAAGTGACTTTTCATATTCCACATTGTTGGAAATACTGAGAATGGGGGTGAATCAGTATTCCTTAGCAATTAGCACTTTTAAATATTTTCAGAGCGTTAGTTAATATTCAATTATTATTAATGTTTATGCATTAATAATAGTAAATAAAATAACGCAATAGGCACAAGAATTTTAGGTGGAAAACCCCCTTTCAAGTAAAAAACCACCGAATGTTTTTCTAATAAATTCTTTAATCTTCAGCCCCAACTGAAATGAAATCAACAAATTCCTAAAATTCTAGAAAAGCATTCATCTCCATCTCCCACTGGAAGGATGCCCCAACACCCTGGAGAGCCACAACTCCCCCTAGCACCACCCTACCACCCGGAAGTGTTCACAGTCCCCAACCTGTAGGTGACTTCATAGACTTGCCTAGCACCTCCTTGCCACCCTATAATGACTAAAATAAGACAACACTATGGATTCCAAAACAAGGGACAACAATCCACAATACAATAAGATGTACAATGATTTTTGTGTACTTGACCAAATACCCAATCACTCTATGACCCGCAATCCAACCATGACATCATCCCAACAATGACTCCTATACCTCCCAACATTGCCTCTTAAACTCTAGGCATAATGACTCTTTTACAATCTTTACAATGACGACTCTTTTACAAATGACTATTTTACAACTTTACAATGATGACTCTTTTACAATTTTACAATGATGACTCTTGGCCTTAACAATGCTTCACGATATCTGGATGGATATCATGTCTTCAAGGATGTCCCGTTGCAATGCTTCCTTTGATTTGATACTTATGCTCTTGAATTATTGCTTGATGTTGTACATGAATCTTCTTCTACCTGCATGCAAAATTTGCCTGGCGAAACCAATCCCAAAACAAAACAAAATACCCTTGAACTTACCTCTGCCTGCAAAACACATTTAAGTGCATAATAATGAATAAATTATAATTATAATTATAATGTGTACTTGATGTGTGCTTGTCACTTTTGTTGTTGACTTGTTGCAGCAGTACACAAAGACTCCCACTCTTGATATAGGCTTGGACTCTATGCAAGACTATATCCAAAACTGACCTAAAGATATATACAATAAAAAACTGATGACAGACACTAGACTTGTGATGGACCAAGTTCTAAGTACAACAATAGAGACCATTCTATCAACTATGAAAATACAAGTAATATGAACTTGCAACATCATGTAGATTTAAAAGACTTGGTGTAGCATCAAATGTGTGGTATCAAGAATAGGACATCTGAAATGTGGTACCAAAACTAATTGTGACATATAGAGACATAGAGATATAACCAAGACCCTGTATATACTTACGTTGTCCTACAAAAACATATGTCAGAGATGATACTCAAAATTCAAATGTAAACACTAATCATACAAACCTTGATGTAGGAGACTTACCCTTGACTGTTGATGTGTTGTCCTTACTACAGTGATCCTTGAATGCATATTTTTTTTTGGTTTCTAGGAGCTCGATATTGAATCTGTTGTATCTATGTAATTTCGGATCTGCATGTTCTGAAATTTCATCTAGTGGTAGCCCTCTGAGTCCTCTTTCCAACCCCATAGGTCTGATCAAGATTGGATTCTTCAAGAAATAGTTATACGCAATCTCCCACGATGAAATGATTATAGATTGGTTTAGTAGAGAGAACTTGTACGAAGTGCCACATGTCACTGTTGCCACCTTCGGCCCTGAAAATGATACCCAACAAACTAAATTCCATCCTATTTCTATCACTATTTACGAAATTTGAATCTAATGCTCAGAAAGAAAGTTATGATTATTTTCCCAATGTCACCTATTTGACATGGAGTTTGGGAGCTTGCAAAAACCCTAACTTCCTCAGATCATATATCTGAAAATATAGTGAAACAAGATCTAAAATTAGGTCACGGGGTTCATCAAGATTTGAATTCAAATGGTTTTTAATTTCAGATTCTAAAGCTTTGTAGGAAAGAAGTTATAGAGAAACTTCCACAATGACTTATTTGAAGCCACATAATCCCTACAAGAGCAGGATATGAGGGTCACTATTTCTATGAATCTCTTGAGTTGATAGGGTCCTCAAAAAGTGAACATTGGAGGGATTTTAGGAGGATTTTTTTATTGTTAATTATTGACTATTCAATGACCACAACTAATTATGAGTGGCATGCCACAACCCCATAGGGTTTTAACCCATTATTTGGGGTTACTAACTTCAAACACGAATATCTCTCAAACCGTGAAGAATTACGTGGCGTGCCATATATCAGCGGAAATATCTCGACAATTAGAATCCATATAGAAGATCCTTTGCTCAGAAGAGAGTAATTTGTGAAGTCAAAATTCCCATGCAAGATCCGAGTAGCCCCTGGTGTTGCTTGGGTTGACATCAATGACAACCATTGATCAACAATCTCCCCCTTTGGCATTGATGACTACACAAGTACTCCACATGTGATCATGACACCTCTTCCTACTACCTTCTCTCCCCCTTTGGCATCAAAGGCAAAGGATAACTCCCCCCTGACAATCTATCATCTTGCAAACCTGTACACACCTCCACTCCCGCTTTCTACTTAGTTAGATAAGAGAAATATTCTAATGGGAACTTGGGAGAATCCCAAGCTTTTGGCAAAGATACTCAAATTCTTCATGAGGTAATGGTTTGGTAAATATGTCAACAATTTGTTCCTTTGTTCAAACATATTCAAGCTTGATATTCTTTTCGGTGGCTTGCTCTCTTATGAAATGATATTTGATTGGAATGTGCTTTGTTTTGGAATGCATCACAATATTTTTGGAGACACTGATGGCACTAGTGTTAGCGTAGAATATGGTAATAGGCTCATCAAACTTAACTTGAATATCTTGCAAGGTTTGCTTCATCCAAAGAAATTGAGTACAAAAAGTTATTGCCGCTATGTATTCTGCTTCCACTGTGGATTACGAGATTGAAAAATGCTTTTTACTTAACCATAAGACAAGGTAACCACCTACGTAGAACGCTGCTCCATTGGTACTCTTACGATCATCACAATTCCTTCCCAATCTGCATCCGTATAAGCTTGGATGACCAGATCATTTCCTTAGGGATACTAGAGGCCATATTCCATTGTGCCCTTAAGATTATGAATAATTCTTTTGACGGAAATGATATGAGATTATTTTGGTGCTGCTTGGAATCGTGTTATTGTCCAACTGCCTACACCACATCTGGCTGGGAGGTTGTCACATATAAGAGACTACCAATCAGGGATCTATACAACCTTTGGTCCACATCCTTTAATGAGTCTTCTAATCTTAACTTGCAACATGTTACCATGGGGGTAAGGACTGGCTTGCAATCTTCCATCTGGAATTTCTTGAGGATTTCTTTGATGTAATTGGTTTGATATATGAATATTCCTTTCTCCTGCTGAGAAATCTGAATCCATAAAAAGTATGTTAGTTCGCCAAGCATAGACATTTTAAACTCACTTTGCATTTTTGTGGCAAAATGTTTACTTAATCTGTCATTACTGCTTCCAAAGATTATATCATCCACATATACTTCGAAAATTGTTAGGTTATCTTGATCCACTTTCACATAAAGATTGTTGTCAGCACTTCCTTTCTTGAATCCCTTTTGATGTAGATATCCATCAAGACGAGCATACCAAGCCCTAAGAGCTTGCTTGAGACCGTATAGAGCCTTGTTTAATCTGCAGACGTAGTCTTCTTTGTCAGAGAGTAGAAAACCTTCAGCTTGTTCAATGTAAACTTCTTCCTCCAATTCACCATTTAGAAAAGCTGACTTAACATCCATTTGGTAGACCTTAATTTTTCTTGAGCAAGTATAAGAGAGAAACATCCTGATATCCATTCTAGAAATAGGAGCAAACGTTTCTTCAAAATCAATTCCTTCAACCTTTTCATATCCTTTGCAGACTAATCTTGCCTTGTTCCTGGTAACCTGTCCATCCTCATTCAATTTGTTTCTGAAGACCCATTTAGTTCCAATAACATTTTTATCATTTGGTCATGGAACCAATTCCCAAGTGTCGTTCTTCTCAATTTGATCCAGTTCTTCATTCATAGCTGCTCCCCAGTGTTCATTTTGACTAGCTTCCTCAAAATTGTTAGGTTCAAAAGTCACCAATAGAGCAAGATGGCCTTGTTTTGATGAACGAAATTGTCGAATTCTTCTAGTTCTAATTCCTTAATTTATGTTGTCGATGATTTGATTTGATGGATGATTCTTTTGATACCATTCTCTTAAAATTTTTGGAGAAGTTTCTCGTACATCATGCTGATCATTTCTTATTTCCTCTTGGTTCATTGTTGTTTCCTTATTTGATTGGTCTTGTTCTAGAGATTCTTCTTCATCCTTCACATATTATACCTCCAGCCCCTCAGATTTGCTTGGAGAGATGATCTCATTGTTATCCTTTAGAACACAATTTTCGTTGAAAGCAACATTTATGCTTTCAACTATTTCTTTTCACCTCAGATTGTAGCATCTATAAGCCTTTCTTTTGCGTGAATAACCAATGAAAATACCTTCGTCAACATGGGAGTTGAATTTTCCCAATTTTTGTTTTTTGTCTTCTCTATTGATGTAGCATTTACTTCCAAATATTTTGAAGTATTTGATGTTAGCCGGTCTTCCTTTCCATAGTTCGTACGGAGTCATGTTATAGTGGTTCCTGAGCAGGACTCTATTTAAGATTAATATGACAGTATCAATTGCTTGAACCCATAATTTATCGTCTAAGTTTGAGTCCTTTAACATTGTTCTAGCCATTTCCTATACGTTTTTTTTTTTGCTTTCCATAACTCCATTCTATTGTGGTGTTCTGGCTGTTGAGAACTTCCTTTTTATTCCATTTTCATCACAGTATTATCGAAATGCTTTGGATGTGAATTCTCCGCCATTATCTGGTCTTCAAATCAGTTTCATTTTCGAACAATTCCTTGTAGATTTTGAAACACTCGAATGCCTCAGAATTTTTCTTCAAGAAACTGACGATTGTCATTCTGGTGTGATCATCTATCATTAACATAAAGTATAATTCGTCATCTAAGCCTTTTGTTCTCATAGGACCACATAGATCAGTATGTATTAATTCCAATGGATGTGACGCAAAGTGTTCCTTTGTCTTGAATTCGACTTTTGTCTGTTTGTTGTGCCGACAAGATTCACATGTCGTATTGGAAGGTTTCAAAATTTTCAACATTTCTCTAACTGCTTTCTTTTTGTTGATCTTGACCAAATTGTCAAAATTTATATGTCCCACTCATTTGTGCCATAACCAACTCTCATCTTATTTTCCCAAGAAACACCCTTTAGGTGTCTCATCCAAAATGTATATGTCATTTGGAGCTCTGCTTGCTGCAGCCATAATTTTACCAAACTTGCCTTTCCTGATTTCACATTTCTTTGAGTTGAATAACATCATGTGCCCTTGATCGTACATCTGTCCAACATAGAGCAAATTGTGATTAATATTTTCAACCGAAAACACATCCTTTTATAATGCATTCTTACTTCCAAGAGTAACCGTACCTATTCCTATGACGTTTGAAGCCCCGTCATTTCCAAAAGACACTATTCCATCCTTCTTTTCTTTCAAGGATATGGATTTATTTTCATCTCCAGATATATGCATTGAGAAACCGTTGTCAACATACCACACCTTTCTGTTGCTTTGAGCCTTGAGAGAGAGAGCACACTTTTCAATCTTCTTTTTCCATATTTGTTCATTTCGATTTTGCATGAACTCCTTAGGAAAGCTTCCAAGTCAGCAATCTTTAGCCAGGAGTCCAAAACTATTACATTTGTAACATTCAACGTCATCTCTTAGATAATCAAATTTGTTGATATCTTGTTGAGTTATGGGATATCCATTTCTAAAATATCTCCTGGAATAATTTTCATACATGTGACATTCTACAGCTCTATGTCCAAAACTTCCACATGAATAACAGTGACCATAAAAGATAGGTTGATACTGTTATCACTCCAGGAAACTCTCCTAGGTTGTAGATAAGAGATGCCTAGTAACATGTAATCTTCAATATTGTTCTCTAAACTATTGGAATAAATGATGGTTTGGATCAAGTTAGATAACCATTTTAGCTCTATTCTCACTCAAGACATGCATGAACACCCTTAATAACACAAGGCTTTAGACCACAAATGCTCAATAGTTTGTAGATTTAATGGATAGATGGAGAATATTGACAATACCAGCAGATTGCATACATGAACATATATGAATGGCTAGCTACAGGCAGCAAATGAACTTACTGACTATACTAGCAAATGCATATATAATAACACATATAAATGGCTAGCTATAGGAAACAAAGAAGCTTGCAAATATAATATATCAAAGTAGAGATAAGATGACAGTTATCTGGCCTTAAACACAAAGAAAACCTAAAAAAATTGTTCAAGTGCAAGCATAGAACAGAAGAGAAATGGACATTGAACATATAACAACAAAAGAAGCTTGTATTACTAAAGAATGCAGCTGAGAATCTTGAAGGAATAGAGGAGGAATAATCTCCAAAAGTTGAACCTTTGTTACATCTAGTTTTCTGCCTTTTATAGGCCCTTTACAATGCTCCTGAGCTCTCTAGAAGGCTCGGAGTCTTAATCTTGTCTGATCTGTCCCTTAATCGTTTGATTCCCTCAATGGGCAGGCATGGCTTGGCAGTTTTCCTCTTCTGACAGAGGAATAACCATATTCAGATATTTTGGGCAGCCTGTTGTGATGCCTGGGAGCTCTCTCGTGATAGAGATGCCCCATAATGTTTGTTATGATGGCTGCTACGCTGGCAGGACCGTCGATGCTCCATGATCTCATTTGATTCGGGTTGTAGCATGCTATGGCCCCTCTCTTTCCCTTTCCGGGATCTGTTCGTCGGCCGTTGTATCTCGGTCGAATCCCTCTTCTGGCATGTAAACATTTCTGCACAATGCTTCTAAGGATGGTTGGCCACTTGATCTTGGAAATGGAGTGGCTATCAGGCCTATGAAATCCTTGCAACAGTCCCTTTCAAATGATAACCATGAATGTTTTCTATTTCATACATAAAACGCTGCAACTGTGTAAATCTCGCCCTTCTTTGTTCTTTTCAGACCTCAAAATTCCTTAAACATGGCCTATTCTCTCATTGGTTCCGCCCCCTAGGTTGTTGTCGTCTATCGCAGCCAGCCTGGTCCCTTTGTTCCCCTTGTATTTTGAAATACTTAAAAACATGGGAAATACATGAAAATTGGCCTCCCTCCGGACTTCAAATCTTATGGATTTCATTCCCGAACCCTTTCAGGTTTGGGACTCATCGCAATCGGCATTACCACCTGTATAGAGGCCCTGCTCCTTTGCAATACTCCGATGCAATTAGATCGCAATCGCATATCGCTCCAGCCAACAGTCTTCATCTAACATCGCGTATGTTCCTGTCGATTATGAACCTGCGATGCGATGTGGGCCCCTCGACCCTTGGTAATGTTCCGTTGCGATGTAGCGATGCGATTTGATCACAATCATTGATCGCTCAACGCCAGGGATTTATAGATTATGCTCTCCACCGCTGCGACTGTCGATGTGACTTGCCGATTAACTATCCCTTCAGCTTGGCCGATTGCGATTTAGTTGGTTAGATTTGGGCTGATCCTGCTTTTTTCACTGTTTTGAAGTATTTTAGCCTCCCAATAGCGTCTTTCCGCCCTTCTGTGGGCTTTTGGCATATGATTGTTTCGATCTTGGGAGGATCTTAATCAACTCTTGAAGACTTCAGGAGTGTTTTGGATCCATTTTTTGGGCCAAATTCCAACAAGGCTAACACTGGCTCCTTCTGGGGATGAAATCCTACCTGTAAGGTTTCAAGAATCACATAGCATTGCCTTTCCTGTAAAACAAAATTAAATCCTTCCCCTAGTGTTCCATTGGGCATGGAGTTTTTTTAGCATAAACATAAAAACTGAAAGAAAAACATATGTACAATAATAAGGTTTTAAGGCCTTAAATGAAATAGAGTTTCAGGAACCACCCATTTACTGGGCTACCAAAAGTGTCTCCTCCTACCAAATTGTGCAGGATGAATGTATTGTTGTGCTGAACTTGAGCGATGACAAAAGGACCTGTCCATAAGGAGTCAAACTTGCCATGATTACCTTTCTTTTCCTTCAATGCATCCCATTTGAGCACCCAATCACCAACTTGGAAATTGTCCACTTTTGCCTTCCTGTCAAAGGTTTCTTTGATTTTCTTCTGATGGACTTGTGACTTCTCAACCAGCTACTCTCTGATCTGCTGTAATTCAACTAGGTTATTCATTCTTCTTACCATGTCATTTTCTTCATCTTGTTCTTCTTGCAAGAACTTAGCCACAGGGAGGATCAGCTGGATAGGGAAAACAACATCAACGCCATAAACCAGTTTAAATGGAGAGTTCCCTATGGACTTTTTGATGGAAACTCTGTTAGCCCATAGTGCAAACTTCAACTTGGAATCCCAACTCTTTTTGTTGTCTTCTAACAGTTTTTTTATTATCCTTACCAAACTCTTGTTAGATGATTCTGCCAGGCCATTGCCTTGAGGGTAATATGAGGTAGAATGCAGCACTTGAATGCCCATGGATTCAGCCATGTCCATCAATTCTTTTGCCTTAAAAGTTGTTGCATTATCAGTGACTAGTTTGGTTGGGCAACCAAATATAGTGAAAATATTCTCATTCAAGAACTTTATGACAACTTGATGATTGGCATTCTTAGTGGGTATAGCCTCAATCCACTTGGTGAAATAATCAGTGGCTACTAAGATCCATTTGTGCTGGCCACTGGAATGTGGATTGATCTCACCTATAAAGTCCAAGCCCCACTGCTAGAAGGGACCATTGACATGTATTGGCTTTAAGGGCAAAGATTTTAGCTGCTGTCTTCCTGCAAATCTCTGACATTTGTCACAAGCTTTTACAAAAGAAAACACATTAGAGAACAAAGTAGGCCAATAATATCCAACCCTCAAGATTTTGTGAGCTGTGGTTTTCCAATAATGATGCCCTCCATAGATGCTAGAATGAAACTGGTGTATGACCTCCAGAGATTGTTCTTTATCTAGACACCTCAAGAGGATTCTTGATGGGTCTTTCCAATAAAGTAGATTTTTATTAATGTAGAACTTGGCTGATCTGAGTTTAATGGCATGATCTTGACTTGAGCTAAGTCCTGGAGGGACTTCTAGTTTTTGCAAAAAATGGACTATGTTGTAATACCATTCACATGTGACTAGATTTTCAGCCAAAGGTTGATCTTACTTTTTCTCTTCTGTTGCTCCCTCTGCCTACTCATAATCTAAATTTAGACCCATGGAATTTATATCTAACGAGCTGCACTTTTCTTCAGCGATAAGTTTAGCCAAGCCCTGGCCTTTGACAAGCTTAGTGGGCTTCACCTCTATGTTAAAGTCTATGAATTTTGCAATCCATTTAGCTCTCTTCCCATCAATATCTGGCTGAGTTAAGACATCCTTTACTAAGGCCGAAGGTACATATGCAACTACTTTGGAACACAAAATATAAATTCTGAATGCATTTAAAGACTTTATGAGAGAATAAGCTTGTTTTTCGATAAGGTCATACCTTAGTTCAACATCCCTTAAAGTTTTGTTGAAAGAGGCCACAGGGTGCTCTATGCCTTCATCATTTTTTTGCAACAGAACTGCCGCAAGTGTATCATAAGAGGAAAAAGAGAAGATACAAAACTCCTTAGTGTAGTCTGGGCTAATTAGAGTGGGAGCTTCCATGATAGCTTGCTTGATGGCTTCAAAAAAGCTCCTTGAAGCATCTGTCCATTTTATTTCTGCTCCTTTCTTTAGCATGGAAGTATGTGCTTTACAAGCTCTGTGAAGTTTGGAATGAACCTCCTTACGAAGTTAATCTTACCTAGGAAGGATTGAATGTCCCTTTTTGACCTTGGGATGGACAATGTATGAATGGCTTGAACCCTGGCTAGATCAATCTTCACACCTTCAACAGAAACAATATGTCCCAGAAGTTTGCCTTCTTCTAGAGCAAACTGTGACTTCTTTGGGTTGACTGAAATTCCAAACTGTCTGCACTTCAGAAATAATTTCTTCAAATGTTGTAAATGATCTTTGTGGCTGCTGGAGAAGACTATTATGTCATCAAGATAATAAGGAAAAACTTGTCCTTCTCTCCCACAAAGGCTATGTCCATGGCCCTCTGGAAAGTAGCCCCAACATTCATCAGCCCGAAAGGCATCTTGGAGTACATGAAAGTGCCCCAAGGAGTAGTGAAGGCAGTCTTTTCTTGATCTTCAGGGTGTACAACAATCTGATTGTAACCTGAAAATCCATCTAAGAAAGCCATGACTCTAGCCCCTGAAACTCTTTGCAGCAAGTGTTCCATCTTGGGCAGGGGGTAGTTATCTTTTTTAGAGCACTTGTTTAGATTTCTGAAATTGACGCAAAGCCTAATTTCTCCATTTTTCTTCCTTACCACCACAAGGGGTGATATCCATTTCGAATACCTTAAGGGAATTATGATTTTGGCATCCAACAACTTCTTGATTTCTTTCTTGATCAAAGGCAGTAAGAGAGGGCTGACAGGTCTTAATTTCTACTTAAAAGGGGTGGTGTTCTTTTCCAGTGGGATCCTATGCTGAATAATGTCCGGGTCATAGGTTTTAAGATCGTTGTATTCCCAGGCAAAAATATCAGTGAATTGCTTCATGAGGGGGCAATACTCGGAATTCTGGGCAGAAGACAAATGAGTAAACAGATTGATGAATTTAGGATGGGCTGGGCTCCCTATATTATGTTTACAAATGGCGGACTCATTCTCTATTTTGGCCGCCTTGTAGGACACATCATTATGATCGAAAAGCTTCTCTAGAGGCACCAATCCCTTTGGTATGTGATTACTGGGCGACTGGACGATGCTTTCCCGGTCGATTTCACTTTTTAGCTTGGACTGGCTGAATTATTCCATGTTTTGATTTTCTTGGTCGATGTGCGTTTTAGCAAATTCCTCAATGACTTGTAAAAACCTGTTTATTTCCTCATCGTCTTCAAAAAATCTCCAATATTTGACATTTTCTAGCAGGGACGGTCTGTATTTTACCTAAACTTCATATGTCAATTTAGGAGGCAAAGGAGGGACAAACGTGCTAGCAAAGACAACAAGGGAGTCGGCAAGTTGGTTCCTCATTCTTGGAATATAAGAAATGCTGAAATATTTGAAGGAATCTTTGAGCCTCCATACCTCATCCCTGTATGCTTTCAGCCTTGGATGCTTTGCTTGGAACGTTTCATTTACCTACTGAATGATGAGGTCTGCATCTCCAAACACTTCCAGGCCTTTGATACCCATTTCTTTAGCAACGCTTAAGCCCAGAATCAAGGCTTCATACTCTGCTATGTTGTTTGTGACCTGGAAGGTTAAGTTGAAAGACAAATGAATGTATTTCTATGTTGGGGACACAGGGACCACACCTGCCCCTGCAGCTTCTTTAGAGCAAGCCCCATCAAAGAACATATCCCAAATATGTGGGTTTCCATCCTCTGTGATCTGGCAAACTGGTTTCTTGAGCTGCGTGGAGGCCAACTGAGATTCTTCGATGTGAAGAATACATGCTCCAAAATCAGTATCCACAACATAGATGGGATGATTCTTAGGGTTCTTCTCATCACTGATGATATAAGCCAATTGCGCCTCTCTGTATAATCTCTTGCTTTCACCTCCAAAAACTGGGACAGTAGCATAGGACAGATCATTTTGTAATGATCCACCTAGTCTCTTGATCCATCCTCTCAAAAGTAACATGTCAAACTTGGGTGGTACATCTCCTACAACCATCATCATGATTTTCATGGGCAGCTGAGACAAAGTGATGGCTAGTTCCTTGATTAATCCTAGACATTTAACTTTTCTAGAGTCAAAAGAGAACATGTCATGATAAGGCTTAGTGATGTCGAGACCCAACTCATCCATGACAGCCTTGGGCATTAAGTTATGGCTAGCTCCAATGTCCAAAAGGCAGTTGTGGAGGATTTTATCATGAATGTTCAGAGAGACATAGAATGATGGGGAGGCTTCCTCACCATTTTCAATCATTGGGCTGAGGATAACAGCTGGCTTGTCATCTTGTAGATTTACACAGTTGGTGGAGGCTTGGATGGCTTTAGGCTCAAGGGCTTCGAGGATGGATCTTTTGAAGGACTCACTTTTCACTAGTTCAATCAGAGGCATAGGTATTCTTATCTTCTGAATTTCTGCTTGAAAACTGAAAGGAGAAGGGGACTTATCGAGGCCTCTTACCTCATGTGTTGGAGCTTTGAGGATGATAGAATCAACTTCCGGCTGTTTCTACTTATTAGCTTGCTGTAATGCAAGGGAAGTAGTTCTTTGAACAGGAGTTTCCTTGGCATTATTCATCTTTGACCGCAGATTATATCTACGCTGATCTTCAGTTTGTAGGATAGCTTCATCATCCCATTCTTTGTTAGTCTAGTCATTGCATAATGACTTTTCATAGGCAGCTGCGGTAAAAAAGGAAGCATTTCCTTTGTCTTCAAGGTAATGGATCTCATCATCTTCTTCAAACTGCTCTTCCTCCATGACTACATTCTAGAAAGGGATCTTCATTGGTATCTTTACTTCTTTGCAATATCTGCAATTGTTCATTAGCTCTTCTATATGGATTTGGATTTCTAGGAGCAAAGGTATTGGGAACCCTCCCTTTCCCAGGGTGTTATTCAACTTTTAATTTGGAAATTTCAGAGGCTAATGACTCGATCATTTGACTCACCCCTCTGTCTTCTTCTATCAGTATTTCCCTCGAGTTTTTCTGCAGCCATGATGTTTGATTCTACTTCCAAGGTTGCATCTTGCATTTCAGCCAAAGTAGCACATCGCCTCTCTCTCAACATTAGGCAGAAGTTAGAATCAAAAACATTAACATAGGTGAGTTTAGCAGAGGTAGTGGTAGGTTTTACCTCCGCCGGTATCTTGCTGTACATGCGGTTAAATCTCTTACTGAAATCGGACAGCAGCTCCCCATTTTCCCTCTTCAAGTTTCCAAACTCAGTGTGGTAGTAGAGGAGATCCTTCTTATCCCCCCAATGTTGTAGGAATGCATCATATAATGCTTCGATATCTGCTATAGATCTTGGGGCTTGTTCTCTGAACCATTTTCTAGCCTCCCCATCTAGGCTTTGGACAAAGACTCTCATCCACACATCATCTTCACTGATGTCCAGAGTATCAACATAACTATAAAATGACTCAAGGTGTTCTTCAATAGTAACGTCTTCAGTCCCAATGAACTTAGGCATATACTTCTGATATTCTCGAGTGGGTCTAGCATTCAAAGGAGTGGGCAGTATTAGAGGTCCATACCTAGTAGCTATGATTCTTTCCATTTTGGTGGGTGCTTGTGGCCCTGCCATAGCTGTGGTGACTAAAAGAGTATTAGAAGTCTGAATGACAGAAGTCTGAGGAGTGATACATGAGAATAAAGGAGTATGATGGATAGGAAATGAGGTTCCCTTTGGGCTGACAACAAAAGGAGAAACTAAAGAATAGGGAGCTTTATGAATTTCTGAGAGTTTTTCTTCACTGCTAGTATTAGAATCTATACTCTCAACATGTATATGTTCTATTGCAAGATTTCCTTGAAGAGATATAGAACATTGTTTAGGTTTACCTGAACCTGATGCTCCTTTCTGCAATGTCTTTCTTTCTTTGAAGGTCTTTCCAGGGTCATGTATTGGATCAGCTTGTCATTTCTGAGGATTTCTCCGAGTGTGCCTCATGAACTGAGCCAGAACTATGAATTGGAGTCGCCAAGAGGTTCAGCCTCCAGTAGAGTCGCTAGATAGATGATTACAACAAAAAATGTGCCCAGACTTTGTCTATCATGAAAGCTCGGTCTGTGTCGTTTCCCAGGGAAGCTGAGCTTCAGTTTCCTCTCCCCGGAAATGACGCCAATTATGTTATCACTCTAGGAAACTCTCCTAGGTTTTAGATCGGAGATGCCTAGTAACATGTAATCTTCAATATTGTTCTCTGAACTATTGGAATAAATGATGGTTTGGATCAAGTTAGATAACCATTTCAGCTCTATTCTCACTTAAGACATGCATGAACACCCTTAATAACACAAGGCTTTAGACCACAAATGCTAAATCGTTTGTAGATTTAATGGAGAGATGGAGAATATTGACAATACCAGCAGATTGCATACATGAACATATATGAATGGCTAGCTACAGGCAGCAAATGAACTCACTGACTATACTAGCAGATGCATATATAATAACACATATAAATGGCTAGCTACAAGCAACAAAGAAGCTTGCAAATCTAATATATCAAAGTAAAGATAAGATGACAGTTATCTAGCCTTAAACACAAAGAAAACCTAAAAAAATTGTTCAAGTGCAAGCATAGAACAGAAGAGAAATGGACATTGAACATATAACAACAAAATAAGCTTGTATTACTAAAGAATGCAGATGAGAAGCTTGAAGGAACAAAGGAGGAATAATCTCCAAAAGTTGAACCCTTGTTACATCTAGTTTTTTGCCTTTTATAGGCCCTTTACAATGCTCCTGAGCTCTCTAGAAGGCTCAGAGTCTTAATCTTGTCTGATCTGTCCCTTAACCATTTGATTCCCTCAATGGGCAGGCATGGCTCGGTGGTTTTCCTCTTCTGACAGAGGAATAACCATATTCAGATATTTTGGGCAGCCTGCTGTGATGCCTGGGAGCTCTCTCGTGCCAGAGATGCCCCATCATGTTTGTTATGATGGCTGCTACGCTGGCAGGACCGTCGATGCTCCATGATCTCGTTTGATTTGGGTTGCAGCGTGTTGTGGCCCCTCTCTTTCCCTTTCCGGGATCTGTCCCCCATTCGTTGTATCCCGACCGAATCCCTCTTTTGGCATGTAAATGTTTCTGCACAACGCTTCTAAGGATGGTTGGCCACCTAATATTGCAAATGGAGTGGCTATCGGGCCTATGAAATCCTTGCAACAGTCCCTTTCAAATGATAACCATGAATGTTTTCTATTTCATACATAAAACGTTGCAACTGTGTAAATCCCGCCCTTCTCTGTTCTTTTCAGACCTCAAAATTCCTTAAACATGGCCTATTCTCTCATTGGTTCCGCCCCCTAGGACGTTGTCGTCTATTGCAGCTGGCCTGGTCTCTTTGTTCCCCTTGTATTTTGAAATACTTAAAAACACGGGAAATACATGAAACTTGGCCTCCCTCCGGACTTCAAATCTTATGGATTTCATTCTCAAACCCTTTTGGGTCCGGGACTCATCACAATCGGCATTACCACCTGTATAGAGGCCCTGCTCCTTCGCAATACTCTGATGCGATCTTGAGATGCAATCTGATTGCAATCGCATATCGCTCCAGCCAATGGTCTTCATATAACACGGCATATGTTCCTGCCAATTGTGAACCTGTGATGCGATGTGGGCCCCCCGACCCTTGGTAATGTTCCGCTGCGATGTAGCGATGCGATCCGATCGCAATCGTTGATCGCTCAACGCCAGGGCTTTATAGATTATGCTCTCCACCACTGCGACTACCGATGTGACTCGCCGATTAACTATCCCTTCAGCTTGGCCGATTGCGATTTAGCCGGTTAGATCTGGGTTGATTCTGCTTTTTTCACTGTTTTGGAGCATTTTAGCCTCCCGATAGCATCTTTCCGCCCTTCTGATGGATTTTGAAATATGATTGTTTCGATCTTGGGAGGATCTTAATCAACTCTTGAAGACTTCAGGAGTATTTTGGATCCATTTTTTGGGCCAAATGCCAACAAGGCTAACAAATACTTGGTAGGAAATATTCTTCGAGGAACTGTATTACAAGGTTCTTCCTGCAAGTCTTGATCTCTTGATCTAGCTGGGGGATCTGAACTTTTACATATCCATCTTCTTTAGTTGTCATAGAAGGACTTGACTCATATTCAGATTTTTCTTTATAACCAAGACTAGTCTTGTCATTGTATGATCGCTGGTTGCTGATGAGTTCGTCCAAAGCCTTTGAACTATTAGCATAGTCTTGAAGAGGTTTTCCACATTTTACTTCCTTTCGTAGAGAAAATATTTCAACTTCCAATGCTTCTCTCTCCTTGTTTCTTTCCTTTACTTCTTTCCTGAGTGATTCTTTAATTCATTTGTATTCTTCAACCTTGATTTTAAGATTGAGGCCCTGTTCCCTTTCTGTCTTCAATTCGTCTTCAAGAGCGTTAACATGCTTCTTTTTGGTCTTAAGCTCTTGGATAACCTTGATTACTTCATTTTGAAATTCAACCTCAGTCATATATTCTTCTTCGTCAGGTGCCTCTTCCTTATTGTGCTTGGCCATAAAAAATACTCTTCCGTTGAATTCTTCTTCGTTATCACTTTCTTCTTTGGAAGAGGAACTATCTTCTTTGGTGAAAAAAAAATTCTTAAACCATTTCTTCTTGCCTTTCTTGTTGAGCTTCCTAGGACCTTTCTTTCCATTCGTAACATCCTCATTTTTGTGAGGACATTTGGCTACAAAATGCCCCACCTCACCTCAGTCAAAACATATTAATAGAAGTTTACCTTTGAATTTTCTCGTACATGTTCTCATTTTACGTGTGAAGTAGGCGAATTCTTTATCTGAAAGTTCTTCTTCCTCTTCTTCCTTTTCTTCATCCTTACAACTAGATTTTTTTGCTTTCTGAGTCTCTTTGTCCTTACCATTCTTCTTGGATGTGGAAAATTTTGTTTCTAAGTGAGATGTGTCATCCCCTTCTTCAATCCTCATTTCATATGTCGTAGGAATTCCATGCAATTCATCTATGCTAATATTGGTTAGATTCGATCTATCTTCCAAGACATATACCTTAGGGTTAAATCTTGTTGGCAAGGTTCTGAGGATATTTCGGACAACAATTTTCATTTCAACAGGTTCTCCCAAACCTTCCAATGTATTTGTTGTTTCATCAACTCGTTGAAAGTATGCAGCAATATCTTCATCTTCCCTCATTTTGAGTTGCTCAAATTTTTCCCTGAATTTTTGAAGCTTTGCTTCTTTCACCTTTGATTCACCTACATATATATTTTCAAGCTTGCCCCATACCTCTTTAGCAGTTTTGCAACTCAATACCTTAAGATAAATAGATTCGATAAGTCCATAGATAATAATACCTTTAGCCTTTGCATCATATACCATATTTTTCTTACCTTGTTCATCGTGGGTCGGTGTGAAGCCTTTGTCAATGATTTCCCATACCTCGTATCCTTGTGCCAGCAAATGAACATGCATTCTTCCACTCTAAAGTGCATAGTTATTTCCATTGAACAAAGGAACTATATTCTTAGTATACTCCGTGATATCCTTCCAGTTGTTAGATTTTTATTGAAGGAACCAAGCTCTGATACCAATTATTGGAAATACTAAGGGAGGGGGGGTGAATCAATATTCCTTAGCAATTAGCACTTCTAAATATTTTCAAAGCATTAGTTAATCTTCAACTATTATTAATGTTTATGCAATAATAACAGTAAATAAAAGAACACAGTAGGCACAAGAATTTTAGGTGGAAAACCCCCTCTGGGTCAAAAACCAATAAACGTTTTTTTAATACTTTCGTTAATCTTCAACCCCAATTGAAATCAAAGCAACAACTTCCTAGAATTCTAGAAAAGCATTCTTCTCTAGCTCCCACTGGAAGGACACCCGAATGCCTTGGTTTCTACAGTAATCAACTGAATGGATGCCCCAACACCCTAGGAAGCCACAACTCGTCCTAGGACCACCCTACCACCCTGAAGTGTTCACAGGCCCCAACCTGTAGGCGACTTCATACACCTGCCTAGCACCTCCCTGCCACCCTATAATGACTGAAATAAGACAAGGCAGTTGATTCCCAAACCAGGGAAAACAATCCATGATACAATAACATGTACAGTGGTTTTCGTGTACTTGACCAAATACCCAATCACTCAATGACATGCAACCCATCCATGTCGTCCCAATAGTGACTACTATACCTCCCAACACTGCCTCTTCGACTCTATTCATAATGACTCTTTTACAATCTTTACAATGATGACCCTTTTACAACTGTACAATGATGACTCTTTTACCATTTTACAATGATGACTCTTGGCCTTAACAATACTTCATGATATTTGGATGGCTATCATGTCTTCAAGGATGTCCCAATGCAATGCTTCCTTTGATTTGATACTTTTTCTCTTGAATTCTTGCTTGATGTTGTACTTGAATCTTCTTCTACCTGCATGCAAAATTTGCTCGGCGAAACCAATCCCAAAACAAAACAAAATACCCTTCAACTTACCTATGCCTGCAAAACACATGTAAGTGCATAATAATGAATAAATACAAATTAAAATTACAATGCATACCTGCTGTGTGCTTGTCACTTTTGTTGTTGACTTGTTGCAGCAGTACATAAAGACTCCCACTCTTGATATAGGCTTGGACTCTATGAAAGACTATTTCCAAAAGTGACCTAAAGATATATACAATAAAAAAACTGATGACAGACCCTAGACTTGTGATGGAACAATTTCTAAGTACAACAATAAAGACCATTCTATCAACTATGAAAAGACAAGTAAAATGAACTTACAACATCATGTAGATTTAGTAGACTTGGTGTAGCATCAAATGTGTAGTATCAAGAAGAGGACATCCGAAATGTGGTATCAAAACTAAATGTGACATATAGAAACATAGAGATATAAACGAGACCCTGTATATACTTACGTTGTCCAGAAAAAACATATGTCAGAGTTGATACTCAAAATTAAAATGTAAACACTAATCATACATACCTTTCTGTAGGAGACTTACCCTTGATTGTTGATGTGTGGTCCTTACTGCAATGATCCTTTTAATGGATGCTTTTTCTTGGCTTCTAAGAGCTCAATATTGTATCAATGTAATTTCATATTTCCATGGTCTATTGTAACTGTGATATCCCTCTAAGTCCTATTTCCAACGCCACAGGTCTGATTAATATTGGATTTTTCAAGAAAAAGTTATTCCCAATCGACCACGATGACCTGATTATATACCAGTTTAGTAGAGTGAACTTGTAAGAAGTGCCATGTCACTGTTACAACCTTCGGCCCTTAGAATGATACCCAACAAACTAAATTCCATCCTATTTCTTTCACTATTTACGAAATTTTGAATCCAATTCTTAGAGAGAAAGTTATGACGATTTTCCCAACGTCACCTGTTTGACATGGAATTTGGGAGCCTACAAAAAACCCTAACTTCCTCAGATCATATATATGAAAATATAGCGAACCAAGATCTGAAATTTGTTCATGTGGTTCATCAAGATTTCAACTCAAATGCATTTTAATTTTAGTTTCTGAAGCTTCACAGAATAAAAGTTATAGCGAAAATTCCACGATGACCTGTTTGAAGCCATACAATCCGTACAAGAAGAGGACATGAGGGTCACTATTTATATGAATGCATTGAGTTGAGAGGGTCCTCAACAAGTGACATTTTAGGGATTTTAGGAGAAAAAATAAAAAACAATATTAATTATTGACTATTAAATGACCACAACCAATTATGAGTGTCATGCTACAACCCCATAGGGTTTTAGCCCACTAACTGGGGTTACTAAATTCAAACATGAATATCTCACAAATTGTGAAGAATTACGTGGCTGCCATATATCAACGGAAACATCTCGATGAGTAGAATCCATATAGAAGGTCCTTGACTCAGAATAGAGGAAGTTTTCAAGTCAAAATTCCGATGCAAGATCAGGGTAGCCCCTGGTGCTACTTGGGTTGACATCAATGAAAGCCACTGATAAACACACATATGACTCTTGGATTTTCACACATTACATTTTTCCCTTTTATTGAGAATACATCATTACATTCCACATGATGATATGCCATGACACATGGACACATATATATCATTATGATGACACTTTTACAAGTTACAACTTGGAAATGATGAAATGGACTTGATGATGAGGTGGCAATGCCAAGTTGTCTTGCTTGTTACTTCATCTTGCATTCTTGATGGCAGATCTGATATATGCTTCATCTTTATGAAATACCTATCTTGTTTCTCATCTGCACCCTCCAAAGCTTCTTTGATCAAAATTTGAATCCTTTAAGTCATCATGCAATGTTCTTTTCTGTCTTGATCCATGATCTACTTCATGTATTTGTGATAAATCTCTTTTATTCTTCTTCTCTGTAGGTGTTTGTTTGTGTTTTCTCCTTGTTATTTTCTCTCAATCATCACCTTGTCATGATAGGAAGGTATTGTTTCCAATGAAAATCATTCATGAAAAGGCAAGATTAGTATTAAGAACATCTATTCTATCACTACCTAGCTCATGAAATTATCAACTCATGATAGGCTTATGAGAAGGTTAAAAGAAGAAGGCTTGATTAAGAGGGTGCTGCCAAACTCATCAAAGCTTACAAGAGGCCTTCAAGGTGTGCTTATGTACTCAAGCAAGAGAGGGAGATCTCAAGGGTGCAGGGGCACATTTCGAAGAGGCGAAGGAGTGAGTCTCCAGACCTTCAAGCCTTCAAGGTGCACTCATGCACTCAAAGAGACTAAGAAGGCACAAGGGTGAACTCCTAAGAGATGAAGGAGGAAAGATTGAGGCCTTCAAGGTGCACTCATGTGTTCAAAGAGAATAAGAGGGCTGAAGGGTGTACTTTGAAGAGACGAAGGAGAAACAATCAATCCTTCAGGATGCGCTCATGCACTCAAAGAGGATGCAGTTCTTCATGTTGAAGGAGTGCAATCAAGATTTATGCTTCATGACTACGCCATGTGCTCAAAGGGAAGGATAAAGCTTCGTGATTTCGCCATGCACTCTAAGGCTTCATTCTTCATGAGTTCGTCATGCGCTCTAAGAGAAGAATGAAGCTTCATGCTTTGTGAGTGCACCATGCGCTCAAGGAGGGTGAAATTCTTTGTTTCAAAGGAGTGTGCTCATAGACTCAAAGTGCACTTGTTGTTCTAAAGTGTGCCCAGGCTCTCAAATTGCACTTTTTAAGGAAAGAAGGTTCTTGTTTGTGCAGAGTAAACTTTTTAGAGGAGAGAAGGTCCTTGTTCTTCTTAAGTGTTCTTTTTCACTGAGTGTTTGAAGTGCGCTTCATTGTCTCAAAGTGTGCTTCGTTATTTTGAAGTGCACTCAGACTTGGAATGGTTCATTTCTCTCCAACAATAGTTGCGTGTTCGTCTAGAATGCACTTTTCACAAAGGGAGGTAGCACAAGGCTAGGTGACTCATCCTTAGCAAGCAATAATGCACTGAGAAAGAGAGGAGACCTTAGAAAATACTTAGTGCACAAGTATGGGATGAAAGATACATCAATAAGGCTCATGAATAAGTTATGCTTATCACCTAGTAAGAGGATTAATACCTTTAGAACTTGCATTGGGTAGAAGGACCAAGAAGAGCTCTCATAATGGCTAAGTGTGGGACCAGTAGAGTAAGAGAAAGCAATGTGTCTTAACATGACTCAAACATGGATCACACACATAAATGCCATTAATACAAGCCAATGGAATGCACAGGACTTATGAACAATAGTCACACCGTAAAACAACAACAAAATGACACCTATTTATAACTGTGACCATTGAAATGAAACATTACACCACTTAGAGCCGAAGCTATGACAAATGTGTCGATTATGACTAAAAGGTGCACTAAGTTGTAGGATTTTGTCTAGCACATGTTCCAATCATAAGTAAGATTGTCTAATGCAAAAAAGTGTATTAGAGCTAACTTTGGTGATGTGAAAAGGTGTGACACATGCAGGAGTGAAAACACAAAAGCAACACCTGCGACATGAGGAATACATAAGATGACACTTGTAAAATGCGAATGAACTTGAAAGAGACACATTCTAGAGTGAAGATAACATGAAAAAAGCACTTATTAAAGTGAAAAAAAAGAAAGAAACAAAAGCAACAGCCAAAAATGTGAAAGCGAGAGTGTGCAAAAGTGACATTTGAGAAAACTCTCTAAAATAAAAGTACAAATGCAACCAATGTGAGGGGGATTGTCAATAAGAGTGTGCATTGAATTTCGACTTGAGTTAAACATCACACATGCACTGTCTTGATGGACAGTGTTATTCCTGTACAAACTTGCATAAAGGAAGTGTTCTCATGAACTCATCGAAGACTGAGCATGTGTGTGCAAGTGACTTGACAATTTAAAACTAAGAAAAGACTTAAATGCTTTACAATGCATCATATGACAATGGAGTAACCATAAGATGACGGATCATAAGTGTTACAGATCCATTTGGGCACATCAAATCCCAACATCTAGATCAGTGTTTTAGGGCTCATCAAACTCTAAATTCGGTTGTTTCATGCCCTAAACAAGTCAACCCTTTGAATGCGTCCTTCCCAGAAAGTTTCATGACTTAAGACATCCAGAAATGGTCTCTTAAGGGACCAGCGCAGGTAGATACACTGCCAGGGTGATCTGCAGAGCAAATAGATACATTGTCAGGGTGCTCTGCAGATCACCTAAGCCCTCTTTAGGCTGCGTTGGGCGAATTTGAGCGAAATTCAATTGGGGTTTGGAGAATATTCTTATCTCTTGGAGTTATCTAGAAGCTTCCCTCAGTTATGTACTCCTATGAGCTCGAAAATGGATGAGGAATGAGTTAAGGAGCATCCTATCATCTCATCCCTTCCTCCATGGAACTAATTTTAAGTATGGAAGGCCATTCAACGTCACCATTAATGACAAAACCTTCTTCATCCTCCTATAAATTGACCACTCATCTAAGTGATCAAGGGGTTGGTTGGATTATGTTGAATTGTAAGGAGATAATGCTGCTATGAGACTTGACTTTGGAGCAAATGATGTGATGCCACAAACTTGTCTTGCTTTTGATGTGATGTGGATGGGATCCAAGCTGGAGGAATGACTTTGAATCAAACACTGATGGTTGTAATTCCTTCTTCCATCTAATAAAGTGTTTGAACCTTTTTCCAGATGTTGTGTTCTTCCATAATGCTTATATGTATGAATTTCTTCTTATTCCTTTCATTTATATTCAATGGATCGTATGCTTTGATCAGTTTTCGTCTTCTATTGTGTTGACAGGATACTTTTCAAGGGGATTAAGCATGGGAAGGAGTGACGAAATCGATACAAGGGAGACGAGAGGAAATCGGATCTACAGGTAGGCCTTCTATCCTCTCTTCTTATTTATTCCTTATAGGAAAAGTCTAAAACACTTTAAATTGTTGTTCTAGGCACAACTACTTGTCTAGTATCCGTAGATGCTAAATTCTCCAAAACAAATTGGTGACTCCGTTGGGGAAGAATCCTATTTCCTGGTAGCTTATCCACCTCCTAAGACATCCTTGTAGACTTTATTTGTATTCATTGACTGTATTTCAGCTCTTTTACATTGAATTTTGGTCAAAATTTGAGGTTAGATGTCTCTTGAGTGGCCTCTCAGAAATCAACACAGTCTTGGTCAGGGGACAGTGCTCTACAGAGTACCCTTGAGTGAGAGACAGTGCTATGCAGTGCAGTTAGGCCCTATTTGACCTGTGATGATCAACCTTAGGTCAAATTCCCACCTTGAAAGTGTTTTTGCCAACTTTTCTCTATTTGTTTGCTCGCTGATTAATCAATGAATGTCATGTCTCAGAGAACAAATTTTTATCTCCTTTGCTAGCCCTACTTTGATTTGATTGATTAATGTTTCTTTAATGTTTTCTTTGTCAATATCAGTCTATAGTCAAAGTTAGAATATAGTTGATTAATCTTCATTCGAAAGAAAGCGTCATAAAGTCTTCTTTTCCTTCGAAACAGAATTGTCATCAAAGTCTTCGTTCTTATTAAAGATTGATTGATTGTATGTGCATATTTCCTTTTTGTTCATCACAACATTAAGGGATTCGAAAAGAAAAACTTTCATCATTCATATTGTAGTTTGTGAATGCTTGAAAGGAATAGCTAGGGAAATTACATTAGTTGTGCTCTTTACTCTTTGTCAAAGATCTGATTGCTTTATCCCTACTAGCTAAGGTTTTCATTGTTAAATTGCATGGAAAGAATGATTATCATATTAGTTGCATTTTAGGAATTGCAAACATACATCACATGGTGAACCTTGAAAGGCAAATTCTAAAGACGATCAACTTAAAATTTATCTGGATTTACCTAATGGAGCATTGTCACCTAACGACAAACATTTAGAGGTCTAGGCTAGAGACATGTTCCGGCGTTGTAAAACAAAGCAGTTCTCATTAACTTGTCTGCAATACATTATGAGTGTGATACCTCATTCCACATACGTGAGTATATCGTAGCTCGTTCACGTACCTTCGAGTATATAGGGTGGTGATACAATACGTAAAGTATATGGGAATGTTCTCGTTGTGCGGTTTTGCATTAGACAACGCTTATACGGATTGGGCCTCCACATACTTTTGGGAATATATGGGAGGACAACACTAGGTTTATATCCATCCTTAGGTAACCGAGTCGACCACCTTATACACTGTGATACACCGAACACGACATTTGGGGAGATTGCATGCCCGTATTTCTTGGTTCGCTAGGAGGTATTTTGCAGTTCACAGTTGCTTGGTAAACCTTTTGCCTAGATTATCCCTCTTTTTTTTCCTGTTACTTTGATTAAAATAAAATTAGTTGACCGTGGATAACATCCTCCATGCTCACTCCTTAGTTGATCTTAGGATGAAACATATGGCGACAAATCTGGAGTCCATCGATCAAGGAATTCCTTTTGATGGGAATCCTATTCCTTTTCCTCCTTTCGGAAATATTGGTGCTCCTTATATGGCTACATTGTCCCTTCCGAGACTTACCATTGGCTTGCCAGTATGGTTGTTTTCAACCTCCTTGGTTCAAAATGTCGTGATTTCTCCGTAATCGAGTACACCTCCAACTAGACAAAATCAACCTCCAGTTGATCCTAAAGTTGACCCTTTGCCTTCTTCCTCGGTTGTTTCTTCCTCCCCTTCTTCCTCTTCGCCTGGTGAAAGTATTGGTACTAGTAACCAGGTGGCTAAGAAGAAGAAAAAAGGGAAGAAGAAGAAGAAGAAGAAAATTTAGCAGAGGGGCAAACAAGCAATCATTGCTTTGAATGCAACATCTGATGAGAAACCATCCATCAAGCCTCACAAAGTTTGATGTCCATGCAAACTTTGTGCAGGAGACCATCTTCTTTAAAATTGTCTTGATATTCCTCAGATCTTAGAATAATGGTCTTCTCGTTCACATCATCCTGTGTCATCAACTTCTGGAGATCATGTTGGTAACACACCATCAACTAGTGGTAGTAAAGTTCATGGAAAGAAGGGTAAAGTTAAGTTTCCATGTAGGTTATGTGAGGGGAATCACCCCATTCACCTTTGTCCCTATCTAGACGAAGCCAAAAAAGTGTTGGATAACTGTCCTGCTTCACCGCAGCGACTTCCATCTGGTTACAGGAAACTCTCCCTAAATCCTTCACTAGTTGATGAATTAACTGACCAAAATCAACCGTCGGTCGAACCCACTCTCTCTGAAAGTGAATCCTATGAGTCTATACCCAACCTAAATCAACAAGTCAAGGAAACAGTAAACTCAATTTCACCTTTAGTAAATCGTACCTTTCCCGAAGAGAGTGAATATGATACCACTCAGGGGTTTTTCATTTCTTTAGATTCAAATGAGCTTGGGGGCAATCCTCCTGTTCCATCAAGACATGAGGAAAATCCTCCCATTCTCGTAACTCAAGGGGTTAATTCTCCCATTTCTACAGTACCCCCTCCAAGTAGTCTAGTCACTTCCTTTGATTGGAATCAACTCGCAGGATTTCGTCTTCCTTCTTACGTGCCTTTCTAGATCATAGTACAAGTTTGTAATATGATTGTATCTGGCACTATTATAGATGAAGGTGCATCCATGAGTATCCTTTCCTCAACTTCTTGGTAAGCGCTCAGTTTGTCGCCGCTTGTGCCTATTACCCAGAATCTGTTGTCTTTTAACAGAGGAACCAGTCAACCATTAGGGATCATTCCTCAATTGCCTATTACTTTGGGAGGAAAAATCGTTTATCTAAATGTGATGGTAGTCCCATGCCCTTTAGATTACAATTTAATTCTAGGGTGTGACTATGTTTATGACATGGGAGATATTGTTTGAACACTCTTTCGAGTGATTTTTTTCTTGCATGAAGGCAGAATTTTCACTGTTGACCAGCTTTCGTTTCTCGGTCCAAATATAGCTCCTAGTCAACCATCTTCCCTGAGTGGTCCTTTTGTACCAATGGTATCATCCCCGCCACAGGTTAATTATGTGGCAACCTGTTCCATAGCTACATCAACTGACGAATAATTCAGTGATGTTGTACGTCATGTACTAGGGGAATTCGAACCAGATCTCTCCTTCATGACCACTTATGAGTTGTGATTGAAAGAATATGAGGATAGTTCTTTTACTGTGTCAACCTCATTTAAAAAATGAAATAATTCCCATGAGAATGGTTCCTTGTCTTTTGTCAAGCTCGTTAAAAATGAAACAAGGAATATGAGCATAGTTCCTTGTCTTGTGTCAAGCTCGTTAAAAAATGAAACAAGGAATTTGAGGATAGTTATTTTACTGTGTCAACCTCGTTAAAAAATGAAACAGGTCCATGAGGATAGTTCTTTTACTGTGTCAACCTCATTAAAAAATGAAACAACTCATATGAGGATAGTTATTTTACTGTGTCAACCTCCTTAAAAAATGAAACGGGCCCTATGAGGATAGTTCTTTTACTGTGCCAACCTCACTAAAAAATGAAACAGCCCCCATGAGGATAGTTCCTTGTCTTGTGTTAACCTCGTTAAAAAACGAAACAAGGAGTATGAGCATAGTTCCTTGTCTTGTGTCAAGCTCGTTGAAAAATGAAACAAAGAATCTGAGCAGAGTTCCCTTGTGTCAAGCTCATTAAAAAATGAAACAAGGTTCCCTTGGAGAAAAGTTCCAAGTCGAGCCTTTGATTAGATCTCGTAAAATCCCAGTCAAGTCTTTCATTTCATCTCGTAAAATAACCTTCATTCCACCCACCTAATAGCCACGAGTAGTCTACTTAGGTGAATGTAATGAAGCTTGGGGGCATGCACCTATTCGTAAAGTTAAGTTTCCCTGTAGATTATGTGAAGGGAATCACCCCATTCACCTTTGTCCCAATCTGGACGAAGCCAAAAAAGTGTTGGACAACTGTCTTGCTTCATCACAGCGACTTCCATCTGGTTACAGGAGACTCTCCCTTTCATCATGCTGGGTGCATGTAAACCAATCTCAAGCATAGTTCTTCATTTCAAGCTTGTGTAAACATGAAATTGAACCCAAGCATAGTTCTCTATGGTTCAAGCTTGTGTAACAATGAAGCCATTTAAATTTTTAACTCTTGTGATTGCCATTCTATCAGTCACTTTCATCCGATGAGCCTTGGTTGTTTTCATCCCATTGCCACCATCCCTTTGGCTGATCATACGCTTTCACTTGGTTGTTTTACCCTTTTTGAGAAACAGTTGCAATGAGTGGTCTTTTAGCCAGCCTCTTCACATAAATCAACATGTTTTGAGAAGTTTCAACATGACCGGAACCAGTTGCTACCCTAGACACTACTCGTTCCTCAAAAGTGGATTCCTCTTTAAGCTCTTTTCAGACTCTATAAATATGAAAAGATTGTCGAGCGCTTGTCCTTTCCAGCTCATTAACTGATTGGAAAAGATATCCCTCTTGTATTAATTTACGTTTGTTTTGAACTTGAGAGATTAATTACGAAAAAGAATTTGTGGAGTTTTCTTTTTGTCCCTTTTCAAACTCTCTAAACATGAAAAAGACCGAGTTATCTTTGTCGTTAAACTCGTTAAAACATCAAATAGCGACAAACTTGTCTATCTAGACAAGACCGAGTTTCACCTTCGCTAGACTCGTTAAAACATCAAATAGCGATGGATTCACTCGAAGGGTGAAATTATACAACAAGCATATGTTATCCTCCTTAAGCTTGATAAAAATAAAGAGGTATTGGTCAGCAATGACTGGGAAAATGGGGAAAAGGGGAAAACCACTTTATGGTAGCAAGTCGCTCTTGAACATGACACTTTCACTTCATCTTCGTGACTATTTGGGTTGGGTTATCTGCTTGATAGTTATCATACTCATGGTCTATCACACCATCCATCACTTTTTTTTGGGTCAATGCTGCCAATTCATTCAGACTATTTTGGTTGGGTTATCTGCCTGATGGTTATCACACTATGGTATATCACACCATCCATTACTTTTGTTTTGGGTCAATGCTGCCAATTCATTCAGTGTCACCGATATGTTCAAGAGAATTCATCCTTTACAATACCATAAACCTTCATTTTTTTCATGACCACCATTCTTGAACCTTGTGTCGTCAGTCAAATTCCATCTCTAAAATCACTACACTCGTTTTGTGTCGTTGATGTGGGATACATCAAGGCCCTCCTATGACGAGTCGCTTCTTGTCGACATCAACTCATTATCCAAGAATTCAACTTAGAAACACCCATTCAGTACCTTGAGGCTTGCATGCATCAATGACAAGTTTCTCGCTTTCGGCGATAGACATACATCAATGGCCTTCGACCAAAAGACTTTGTATGGTGTTCGACATAAAATCATCCATTCACACCATGAAGAATGTACTACAGTACCTTGAGGATCATTATCATTATTGGTGATTTCTCTCGCATCTGTTAACAACTTACATTATCGGTCAAATGGTGTCTTCCCATGTTCGACTTCAGATCACATATTCACATGGTTAAACTCGTACTTGAGCGAACAGTTGAACGAGATTGAAGACCCCAGATCTAGTTTCATCCATCCAGGTTGTGATATCAGGAGTACTAAATCATATGTATAATGGATTTACATTGATAGTCATTCTGATCATGGGTCTATATCTGTAGACGACTGTTAATGTACATGTAATGAAAGTTTATACGCTGAGCATGGGTATGCCTTCCCTCAACAATTCATGTAAAATCAAATATCATGATATAAGTATTGTAATTGATGCAGGTCACCTTCCACTTCGACACCTCCTCATCACATCGTAAAGCATTTCATTCGACATTGGCATTTTTCTGACTTCATGCTTTAGGGGGCAACTGTTACAGGTCCATTTGGGCACATCAAATCCCAACATCCAGATCAGTGTTTTAGGGCTCATTAAACCCTAAATTCAGTTGTTTCATGCCCTAAACAAGTCAACCCTTTGAATTCCTCCTTCCCAGAAAGTTTCATGACCTAAGACATCCAGAAATGGTCTCTAAAGGGACCAGCGTAGGTAGATACACTGCCAGGGTGCTCTGTAGAGCAGGTAGATACACTGTCAAGGTGCTCTGCAGAGCACCTAAGCCCTCTTTAGGCTGCGCTGGGCGAATTTGAGTGAAATTCAATTGGGGTTTGGGGAATATTCTTATCTCTTGGAGTCATCTAGAAGCTTCCCTCAGTTATCTACTCCTATGAGCTCGAAAATGGATGAGGAATGAGTTAAGGAGCATCCTATCCTCTCATCCCTTCCTCCATGGAACTAATTCTAAGTATCGAAGGCCATCCAATGTCACCATTAATGACAAAACCTCCTTCATCCTCCTATAAATTGACCACTCATTTAAGTGATCAAAGGGCTGGCTGGATTGTGTTGAATTATAAGGAGATAATGTTGCTATGGGACTTGACTTTGGAGCAAATGATGTGATGCCACAAGCTTGTATTGCTTTTGATGTGATGTGGATGGGATCCAAGCTGGAGGAATGATTTTGAATCAGACACTGATGATTGTAATTCCTTCTTCTATCTAATAAATTGTATGAACCTTTTTCCATATGTTACGTTCTTTCATAATGCTTATATGTATGAATTGCTTCTGATTCCTTTCATTTATATTCAATGGATCGTATGCTTTGATTGGTTTTCGTCTTCTGTTGTGTTGACAGGGTACTTTTCAAGCGGATTAAGTACGGAAGAAGCAACAGAATCGATACAAGGGAGACGAGAGGAAAGCAGAACTATAGGTAGACCTTCCATCCTCTCTTCTTATCTATTGCTTATAGGAAAAGTCTAAAACACTTTAAACTGTTGCTCTAGGCACAACTACTTGTCTAGTGAATTAGTATTTATCCGTAGATGCTAAATTATCACAAACAATAAGATCAATAGGCTCCAAAATTAAAGTATGAGCAAAATTTTGGAGGGTGTTGATCACAACGACAACAACACCTCATTGAATTTTATTGCATCAATTCATATTAGTATTATAATTAAAAAATGTGCAAAATTATGATAGACACCAACACAAACCATCACATATTGTTAATTGCAACAATTTTCACTTATATTTTCTTTGTACGCTATTAATTGGTGCATTTATGTCAATGCACTTAAGTCTATAAGTGCACCATAAGCCAATTTGAAAAAAAAAATGTTGCGTTTATCATTGATGGATATAAATTTCAAGTGGAAAAATAAGTGAGAATTGCATTTTATGAATTTAAGTTTATAAAAGAAAACCCTAATCTTAATTTCATTCTTTTGCCAAAAGTTAGAGGGGAGACTGGTGCTAGAGAGATTTACCGAGGAAGACTTTGTAGTGCACATATTTTTTAATTAAGCATCGTATTTTATAGGAGTCATTGTAGGTCACATACAAAACTACATAGTAGAAATATAAGGTGTGAAACATAATTCTATTCATATGAAATTTACCCTTTCTTGATTCAAAAAATTTCTTAAATTTTTATTTATTGATATTAGTATTTACAAAACATTTTAAAGAAAATAAAAAGGTTTTTCAGCTACACTCAATGTTCCAAACACTATCATTAGATAGGGTATGATGGGATATGCCAGGTGATACGGCACATTGAAACCATCCCATTGAGAAAGAATAGGTGAGGATGTGCCTTGATTCCCTCCCTAGAGAATGCAAAATAGATTGAGTGAAAGGCACAAATCACCATGGGCCATAATTTCTCTATGCAATCGCACCATTCTGGTTATGACATAATGGTGAGGATTTTGGTTTTAATTGTGATCAACCTTCAAAATCCAGGAGCTTCTTGTGAGCACCGCCCTTACCAACTTCCCTATATTTGGTACTGAAGGAACGTAATCATTGTTAAATGACATTAGTTGTTTTCATGCACTAGGGGATTCAGCTGACTTGATTCCACATGTGAAAATGACAAGGTCACATTCGATTTTTATCATGACTCTCCCTTCCATTTTTGTTGCAAAGAGGAGTAGTTGCAATCTTGGGGTTACCTTCAGAACCTTTTTGCAGCCAATAAGCTTTTTCCTATTGTTTTTACCCTCTCTTCTGCAAAAACTAGAAAAGTTGCGTTTGGTTTATACTCTCAACATTCCTTACCCTACCCTCTTCCATTTCTAGTTGTATTTCTTTGTTTCTTCTACTCATGTATTTATCTCCTACCTTAGTGTCACTCTTAGAGCCATAAGATTCTTTCTTGTCATTTCTAGCGGTTCGATGCTCTTTGGTTTCAAGGTAAACACAATGCCATGAAATAAAGGATGTTCTTATTAGGGGGTTTCTTGTTATTTGAATATGGGAGGAGCGTTCACTCATCAACGAGTGAAATCTTCCACCGACGATTATCATGAGCAGACTCCACAGTGCATTTAGCAAGAACTCAATGAAGATGAATGGGATATTAGTGACAACCACGAGTGTTTTTGAAACAAATTTATCATGGTAGAGGTGGCATTTTGGATACCCGATATGGGTCATACCAGAGGTAGGAATACATGACACATGCATACAATAGATTTATATTGGCATATGAATACTTTGTTGGCAAGAGTGTTATTAGATAGGAACAAGGCTAAGGAGGAAAATATGTTAATGTTAGATGGGCTCCATCTTTATGAAAACCATAGATCACCATTTATAGAGAATCGAAGACCACTTAGGCTTCCCACTAGACCTAGGAAGCTCCCATCAACATGATAAGGAACCAATTGAGGTGGATCAGTTGGACTCATCCTATCGCATGTTACATTACTATTGTTTCATTTTTTGTTCTTGGTTTTATGGTTTTTATTTTATTATGGACAAGTTGTTAGAAAGAATCCAATTATGGGTCAACACTTTTTGAGTTTTGGACTTTCATTTTGATTACCAAACTTGAATAGTTAAAACTTTAAGGTTTTGCCACTAGTATAGTTTCCCAAGAGGTGACCAAGGCAAACCAAGACCATGAAGGTTGTGATTTTATGATCAACAAATATAATTTTAATTTCACCCAAAAAAAAATGTTCCAAACCCTAGCTTTCATTTTGGATATTTTTTTTGTTATGTTGCCACAAAATATAACATTGAGGGTACATTCCCTCTATTGTTTAACAATGAGATTTTCTTCCAGGAAATGAATATTAATTAGACTATTTGGCATGGCCTTTCAAAAAACGTATTTAGCCTTACTAGTGTATAATATACATAAATGTCCCAGTAGTTTGATATTCGTATTAAGCACACTAATTTGTTGATATTAGTTTTTAAAAATAAGTCACCTACTTTATTAATGTGCATTGTACAATAAATATACATCTTTGTTAGGATCTATATACATCTTTGTTAATTCAAAGTAGACTACTTGGCATGGCCTTTCAAAAAACGTATTTAGCCTTACTAGTGTATAATATACATAAATGTCACAGTAGTTTGACATTTGTATTAAGCACACTATTTTTTTGATTTTAGTTTTTAAAAATAATTCACCTACTTTATTAATGTGCATTGTACAATAAATATACATCTTTGTTAGGATCTATATTAAGTGCACTAGTGCATGTTACTATACAATGAAATAGCCTAATATTAAAGTAGTTTTAGCTTGAAATTCACTATTTAGTTTGTAAAACATATTTCATAATTTGAGTATTATGTTATGTAAGGCTTTTGTTGATAAAAGATTGAGGAAAAAAACTTATGGCAACAAGGGCAAGGGAAACACATCTCAAGAAGTGAACATGGAATGTTTTTTTCTAATTTTAATGTGAATTAATATATTTGAATTATATGTAGGTTTAAATTATGTGTATTGAACAATGTCTATCGTGTAGAGAAAAACTATGAAGAAACTCCAAAATATTTCTCAATTTTTGAGTGGAAAATACATAATAATAATAATAAATGTATGGAAATGTTGTAAAGGGAGTATAACCCACCTAGTCATCTCAAGGCTTTTCTGATGGAACAAAGTGTACAGATCAAACCTCCTCAATCGCCTTAAGGAAGTTGGTTTATTAAAATTCTTCTTCCATTAACCACTTTAAACATCTTTCCCAAATCACCATCGCCTTCTACACACTATGAGCTTTCCAACAATATAAATTTCATCAAATCCTGACATTTGGCCACAAACTTATGGCCCTCAGAATATTTACCCCTCCTAAAGCCATGTCAAAATCTATATTATTGACATGTGGAAATCCTTTGACACATGTCTCACCGTACATGTAATGACCCCCTCCCACATCTACCCTCTTTTACAAGCTCTCCAGGTTAAACATGAGTTGAGTGTTACTATGAGATGACCTGACCTCCAAGGTCCAATTATGGAAGTGGGGCCGACAAACCAAAAACTTAATGATACTTCTCAGAAGCACTAAATCACCCAAAGGTTAGTCCACAACCTCTGATGATCAAGTCTTGATCTAGAACTTCTTTTGAATAAGCCTAACATCCCAACCGCACCCTTGACACATTGTGCATGTGGTTATGAGGCTCCAACCACACCCATAAGCCTGCCTGCATGTGATTATGACCAAAATTCCCCTATTATGATACACATTTAATCAAACATATGATAAACATATAAGTTATAGGTATTGAATGCATATCTGGTCATAAACCTCTGAACTTCATCTGAAAACACCAAGAATGCTCTATGCCCTCTCAAGCTAGTTGCAACAACACTTGTTAGCCCATGAATTCATCAACCATCCAATAACTTATCAAATCATGAATAAGAGCTTCAGTGAGAACTCATCATGTAACTATGCATATAACCAACATATTTTAGCATCCCCTGGTTGATTTTCCATTTAAATAAAATAAGAGCAAGGTCATGTGACACTTATTCCAAGTTGAATGTTGGGAAAAACATAGTGATGGGTATCACTGGTGATTTATTTATGGATATGGAAATTGGAAAAGGAAAAGGGGCAATAATTGATATTTTATTTATGAAATAAAGGAAAATATGAGAAAAGGAAGGTGAAGAGACATAAATTTGCATGAGAGGAAAATTAAAGGAAAAATAGAGGAAAACGAAGAAAATAGAGGCATCAATGATAAAAAAAGGCTTCTGAGGATCAATTCATAGCTTGTGTTAGTAAATATTTTTGTTGGTTAACCTTTTGTAAGTTTTAGCTTGGACCTCAATTTTATTCTCTCATTCTCTCATTCTCTTGCACACTTGGAGTATTCTTGGAGCACTTTGGCATACATTAAATTTGGAGAAAGAAGGCAAGGGAAAGTAGGAAAGTGCAAGGAAACAGGTGGATCAATGGCTACAATTGGATTTATTTGCAAGTAACAGGTTGCATGTGATTCTTTGGTTATGTGTTTGCATTGGCATGGATATTTCCCTGGATTGACAATGGTTTTAGCCTTGCCTTGCCATGTCCTGGATAGCCACAGTGTTGTGGGTTTTTTCCACTTGATTGTTTCCTGATTGGTGCTCATAATTCCTTATGATTGTGGGTTGGAAAAATGCTATGGAAACCTTGGAACAACTTGGGTTGAGTTTCTAGTCCTAGAGCCTAGGTTGGGGCAAATGCTCTTGATCCCTTGGTGGGTTGAGTTACTAGTCCCAGGACTTGGGTTGGACAAACACTCTAGAGCCTTGGAAGGTTGTGGGTTGAGTTACTAGTTCTTGGAGCCCTAGATCGCTTGGGTAGAGACCAATATGATTGGTGTTAGTAATGTACGACCGTGAGGTGGAATCACTAGTTGAGGGTTGAGGTGGTTTGGCCTCTAGAAGCCCTAGTTTGATTTTTCTTGGTTTATTCCATGAGATCCCACATTCATGCTTGGAATATGTTGCGAGGGTGATTGGCCGAAAGAGAGATTTGGTTCAGCCCAACCTATGGTCAGGTGGTACATGGAAGTCCCTAAATTGGTTGGTATCTTGATATGTTAATAAGATTTGTTCATCTATCATGATTCATGTATATTTGTTGGCAATGTATTGGTGATATTATGGTTGGGTTGCCATAGTCTCTATGTTGTTTATTTTCTCGGTATATGTTGTTCATATGATGCGTATCTTTTATGGCTCTTGTAATGAATTGTTTAGATATTGATCAATTGATCAATGTATGGACTAATAAGTGTTTTTTCAACTATGTGGAGAGGGCATAGAGCCTTCTTGGTGATTCTCAAATGAATCTCAGACTATTATGATCAGATATGCATTCATGGTTGTAGCTTACATGTTTTCCATGTGTTTGACAAATTTTCTATTATGTTCTAGGAAGTCTAGTTCAAGTTTTGCCTCTAAGTTTGAATGTGTAGCATTGTTGTTATGTCATTTATGATTATGAGAAGTCTCAAGCAGTGGTATAGAGACTGATATGGAATTATGGCTCAGATCTCAATACCACACCCTCTGAATTGGACAAGTTGGGTCACAATCATACCCAGGCGGGCTTGTAAGTGCAGTTGGAGACCTTCAACCACATGGAGGCCTTTTCATGCATGTGGTTGGGGGTTAAGTTGTGTGAAAAGGAGCCGCATCTCAGTGTTGGTCACTCGGGATGGTTCTTTGGCCCTTGAGTGCCCTTGTAACCCTGTGGAATGGTGTGAGTTGTTAGTCGGTGGTTAGTCGTAGGCCCCACTTCATTAACTGGAGCTAGGAGGTCAAGTCATGTCATAATAACTCTTTGTCTCATGTTTAACCTAGCACGTCAGTGAAATTAGGTAAATGTGGGAGGGGTGGTTACACATATAACCAGAATAGAAACCATGACAAATCAACCATAATATCAACATAATAATCAATACAAATGTAGGAAAATAGCTTATATTAACATATGCAAATGTCAACCAAGTTAGGGACTTCCATGTAGCACTTGACCATAGATTGGGTTGAACCAAATATCTCTTTCAGCCAATCACCCAGGGATTCTAGAGGCCAAACCACCTGAACCCTAACCATAGTGATTTCACCTAACCAATCTAGAAATCACTAACATCTACCATATTTCCTCTTCCCAAGTTGTCTAGGGCTCCAGGGATTCCATATCAATGCACAACCTTAAGAGACACAATTTGTTACAAGGCTCTAGAGAACTACCATCTCTACCCACAGCCTCTAGGGACCCAAGTCGTTCCAGGGCTCCAGAGATCCTATCCCAACCCACAACCATATGGAACCTGAGAACCAATTATAAAACTAAATGGATAACCCACTACATCATGGTTATTTAAGAAATGCCAAGGCAAGGTTAAAACCATTTTCACTCCAAGAAAATATCCATGCCAATGACAACAAATGCCCAAGGAACCACATGCATATACCATGCATCCAAAAACCAGCACACAAATCATGCATGCAACCTGTTACCTACAAAGTATCCCTATTGTAGTTATTGATCCAACATTCGCTTCTGCTGCCCACTAATTCCTTGCTTACCCTTTGCTTTCTTTCTCCAAGTCCAAGTGTGCTAGAATGCTCCAAGAATGCTCTAAGTGTGCAAGAGTGGGAGAGAGAAAATATAAATCTGACAAAAAGCTCACAATAATTTCTCTGGTGCCTTTTTATTATTGATGTCTCCTTTTTCTTTCATTTTCCTTCATTTTTCATCTAATTTCCCTTGCATGCAAATTTGTATCTCTTCACCTTCCTTTTCTCCTATTTATCTTTATTTTCATAAGTAAATGTCAATTATTGCCTCTTTGCCTTTGCCAATTTCCATAACCATTAATAAACCACAAATGATGCCCACTATAATGTTTTCCCACCATTCAACTCAGAATATGTGTCCCATGACCTTGGTTTTATTCTATTTACATAGAAAATTAACCAAGGGTTGTCATAGTACAATTCCATGTCATCTAACACGTGGTTAGAATACGAAAATCCTCTATAATGTGTCACCACCGTATAGATCCACATTCACATTCGGTTACAATAGGCTACCTACTCGCATCTGGATCCAAGAATTTCCATTAATCCCAGATTTTTCAAATTTTTTTGTCTTCATCAAAAAATTCAAATCTTCCAAACTTATCTAAAGTTTGGTAAGCTCTTGGTTAACATATAGATATGGGAACTCTCAAAAGTCCCATTTTATAAAAAGTGAGATTTATGTGTATCCATATTTTCAACTTCTTGGATTCATCCAGAAATCTAAAATCTTTCAAATTCCTCGTCACCTCTGCCACAACAACTACCACTTGGTATTCACCTCAACACTATCATACTTTAATTTTCACATCATCATAGTGCCACATTAAATCAATCAATGTGGTTTAAACTTCTGCTCATCTAGATATCCAAATTTCCAAATATCTGAAACATCTAGATTTGAAAAAATAAAAAGTCTATTTTTTAAAGTTTCGGATCCTAGACTTTTAGTATCCATGTCATCTACCACAATGATGCCACATCGACCACCACATCATCTATTATCACACTATATTGCCTTTTCAACATGTCACATCAACATACCATGTCATTGACACATCAACATGCCACATCATCCACCATGTAAACATGCCATATTAGTTAGTATGGCTTGGGGTTCTTCCCTGTAACCATCACACCAAATGTAGGTTTTAACCCTATACATATACAAATTCTAAAAGAAGAAAATAAACAATGGCGAGAGAATAAAACATTAAAAAGATATACACAAAGATTTTCCCCTGGATCCCTAAACCAGGACTACCAGATTGATTTTTCATTATGCTCCTTTCAATGTTACGATACATATATATACATGTCAAATCATTCATAAACCCAATCCAATAACCCTGGATTAGAACATAATTATAGTTCCCTTGGCCGAATCTACAAAATACCATGGATAGAAAACCATCGTGCCCAAAACCATGTGTGAAATCCATGCAGAAAACCATAGGTAGGTCCACCCACCTAACATAGGGTCCAAAAAAAAATTCCCAAGGCACTGCCCCAGACCCCGTGTAGGGGGACAATAGCCCCCCTGAATACTTGTGATGGTGCCAGCGATATATATGCAGGAGTAGGCAACTAACTCTATGTCTAACTAAATTATTTAGGATTCAATACAATATGTAAGGGAAGAGGCTCCTAACTAAGGAGGTCCTGGTTGTCCTTCCCTACAGTATCATAGAGAAATCATTCCTAAAACTAGAAACTTGAAATAAAGACAAGAGAATGAACTTAGTTATTGTTTAGATTCAAGTAGAGAGAGAGACTAACTTAGTCTCTTGATTTTCCTCTCATGTACTAATCCAAACTAAACTAGGATTCATTCATAAGCATAAGAAATGAAATAACTTTGAAACATAAACAAAAAAAAGAATGAATTTCAATTACCATATAAATCATCGGAGAGAGAGCCTAACTTAGACTCTTGGTATCTCCTCATATGATACTTGAAACATAAAAGCAAAAGAATGAATTCCAATTATCATACAAATCAAATAGAGAGAGAGCCTAACTTAGACCCTTAGTTGTCCTCTCATATGCTGATTACATTCTAATTTAAAACTCATTCATCACAAACAAATCCTCAAACATCTAGACAAATAAATGAAATAAGATCTAATATGAAATAACATGTTTCTCTCATCCTTTTAGAGTGAGCTCAATTCTCTTAAGAACAAGACAAATTATTCCATATACTACATTAAGAAAACTTATATCTAAAACTACATAAATTCATATCTACATAATGGAAATATATGAAAAATGAAGCCTTATTCTATTCCATCATCAATTGGATACAATGCTCTAAGAGTCCTCCTCTTTTGGAATGGAGGAGGTACTCCTATTTATACAATGAGAGGAGATAACAAACTCATAATGATGATCCATTAATCTCTCTTTTAGTTCCATACATTTCTCAACCATCTAGACACATAACCCTATCCTCCATGATTTCCTCCATGAGGTCCATGATCTTCTCCATGAGGTTTATCTTATCAAATTCGAATTTGATCATTCAAGGCCACATAAAGGTGTCTTGGAAGCTTCCTTGCAACCTACACATGTCACCGAAACAACCCACTTTTCATATATAAAGTAAAATATATTATTTTCTAATATTTAATCAAGAATTTCTCTCAAAAATGCTTAAAAATAAACAATATTTGGAAAATATGAATGAGACCCATTAATGGTGAATAGTAGGGAAAATGGAGTGACAAGGTGATGAATAGTGAGCGAAATAATGGAAGCATAAGTGAAAAATGTATGGTAATGAGTGCCATTTTTGGAGCCCAACATACTCCCCAACTAAAGTTCTTGCATGTCCTCATGCAAGCTACTACAATGACTTATTTGATTTGATTCTTAAATGAGCTTCCTTTTACAAGATGTTTGGTTCTTGTGTAACAAACATCTTTCAATCATGGACTTCCTTTTAACTTTGCACATCTTTGGATAACTTTTATTTGTTTGCAAAGTATTGACATATTTTAATGATTGTTTCTTGTGTTACAATCATTATTTACTTTGATCTCTTCTTAATGATTGGTTCTTGTGTTACAATCATTATTTACTTTGATCTCTTTTTAATGATTGGTTCTTGTGTTTACAATCATTATTTACTTTGCTGAGATCTATTTTTAATGATTGGTTCTTGTGTTTTCAATCATTATTTATTTGTTGAGATCAATCATATGCTCATCATTTTGTAGTAGTTTTTATTGTGGGAAGACTATGTGGGTTAAGATGTAATATGAATGAGGAAAAAGAATGAAGTGTGAAATTCCCCCCTCCCCAACTGATGGTTTTTGGCAATTTTAAATGAGAAAGGAAATAGTGAAATAGTGGAATATTTTCCAAATATCATCATTTTAGCATCTAAAAAGAATTTCAAGATTAAAGGTTAGAAAACATCATACCTTACTTACCTAAGGAAGTGGATGAATCATGCATGTTCAGCTGCCACAATTCTGATCTGAAGCTTCTTCTTCAAGTTGTGGATGAAAGATGAATCTGAGGAGTCTGCTGAACATGCCTGAAAGTTGTATCTGCTGCTGGATGATGAATTTGATGAGTCTGTTGAATATGGTTGAAAATATATAAGGCTTGGAAGGTATACAAAATATAGAAGTTACATTTTCCTCCCAGCCTTATTTATTGACTTGTCCTCAAGTGAAATACAATGTATACAATGAATGGAAATACAATGAATGGAAATTGGCTTCATCTGCTACAAAATATGGGTCTTCAAGTCTTCAACGCTCGATGGCACAAATCTTGCTATGTGATTAAATGTGTCGATATCGAACATAGCAAGAAGTTGTTGACTTAGTGGCCGTTAATGAATGCCCCTAGCCAACACAAGAGCTCCCACCATTGATTCCAATGGGAGTCAGGATGCCTAACACATCTTTGTAGGTACGAATAAATTTGTCGTAGTCGAGTCACCTACAAGATCCAACGAACAAGGGATATTAATGTACTCCCATTGTTCATTGGCAAGAGTACTTGCCATTAAGGCATGCAAGCCTCTAGGTGTTTTTTTTACAATGATAATTAGACTCTAGGACTTTGACTCAAGCAGGGTTTTATTTGCGGAAATGAAGGGAAATGGTAATGAGCTTGTAAAGAATGGATGTAAGGATATGCATGGTATATGAATAAGAACTCTTGCTGTGAAAAATGGACGTGGAAATGGTATGCTTTTATGGCTTGACAATTGGTGGAAAATCTTTTGCAAAAAGGGAGTGCAAAGTAATGGTCGTGGACATGGATTTGTCTTTAGAATTATTCATGACTTAGTCTTTGGAAGACCATTTGTGCGCACAATGTAATCTCCTTATGATCACTTGATTATCCTGTAACCTGTAAAAAAACTTGGTACAAAGAAAACATAAGTGTGCTCATGAAGAAATGGCCAGTTGCTTCATGTTTCTTACGCAAAAATTTTATACCAAATAAATCAAATTAAGGACAATCAAAGTTTTGAATTTGACTTAATCATGATATTAAAATCATTCCATTCTTAAAATAACCATGGAAATGTTATACTCCCTGTTTGTGTCAGCTGACTTTGTGCATGGCGAAAAGTTTGACATTTGCTGTGTCCTGCGGATTAGTACATTGTAAAAGCATACAACAATATTACATTGTGCATTCTATGCAAGTTAATCAGCAAATCCACCAAATGGTCTTTTAAATTTTGCTTCCAAAAGTTCGATTATTTGTTTTCAAACCTATGTGAATTTTGTGAAAAGTATGTGTTTTTTTTTTTTACTTTTAACAATAAAAAAAAAAAAATTAATTTATTATTTAAGTTGAATTTTCTTTTACGGTTGTAAAATCAACACAATTTCATTTAAGAAACCCTAAAAATAAACTATCATTATTGTTAGTGTTTATTTATTTATTTTAGGAAAACCTAAAAATAAACCTAATTTGTTAGTATTTTTATTTTTTCAATTAAGAAAATCCATGTGTTTTTTTTTTACATATCGAAAAAACAAAAATGATTAGTTTTTTTTTTTTTTTTAATTAAAAATAAAAATAAAATTGAAATATATACAAAAACAAATTATGACTAAATATGTATAAAAAAAAACAAATTAAATGTGGAGAAAAAAACAAATAAAATCAAAACAAATACAAATACAAATATACAAAAAGAATTTATATTTATATATTTTATCGAAAACATACATAAATATAAAACAAATAAAATTAAAAATTAATACAAAACAAATATAAAACATTTAAAAATAAATACAAAACATATTTATGGCGCAGTGGTGAAATGATTTTTTTTCTGCTGACGTGCCATATCCTCGGATTTCGCCGGATTGCTATTTTTATTTGGTTATGTTGATGATCTCAACGTCAGTGATGCAGTTCCAAAGGACGATTTCCCTGCACCTTCAGGACTTGAAAATCAAAATAAGTCTGTGGATCTGCAAGTAAAGGTGTCCCATTCTTATTGAAAACCTGCACTCCGGACCCAGTGTATCCAGCATGACAGCACAGAGCTTCTTAGTGTTCTTCACAGCCTTTTTGAGATTTTCAAGAGTTTCTTGATGATATTTGTTATTTCCCCGAGAGAAATCAAAACGAGCAACAGAAAATCCAGCCTTGAGGCACCCCTCGATCACTTCTGCAGAACGTGATTTGGTGCCAAAAGTTCCAACTATCTTGGTCATTGCAGGAAAGAAACTAGTCTTGGATGGCTCCAATATGGAGATCATCCTGATAGGCTCTTCTAGCAATAGGTGTGTGCCCTGCATCTTTGCTTCCTTCCGCTTCGAGGGTCTTCTGTGATGAGTACACTGATTTTGGGAAAGACACAGGATACTCCTGACTCGATATATATCACAAAGCAAGCGCCGTCTTTGGCACCTTCTCATTGCTAAAGGAAGAGGGAATGACAGAGCGGGTATTGCTCTCCACAAGCAACTTGGGTAATCTTCACATTTTCAGGGGCTTCATCAAGAAATTCGAGAAATGCATGTACGATTTGTGCACCTTGTAATCCTTCACAAGTAAAACCTCTACCAAGCTGCCACATGGGTCGAACCAGCGTTGTGAGGATCGGCGGCAACCCTATTGGAAGGCGGACATCAACGATGGCAACGATGACTTTTCCAGACAGCCCAGCGCTTTTTGGGCCACCAGTGGAAGACGGAGGCTGCGCAAGGATGAGTAGAAAAGACCAGCAAAACGTAATATGCTCGGCCCATAACGAACACTTTCACTAGTGATGACGAGCTTTCCATCTCTAGCACATGGTTCACAATTATTCATGAGATGGTGGCTCAAAGACCAACCAACAATTTTCTTTGCACCTTCATTCGTAAGAGCTTGATCCTTAATGCAAATTGCATCAATGTCGTCACATTCCAAATTATTGCGAGATAGAACATTGCGAATGCTTACAAGATTTGCCTTTGCTTTAAGTGTTCAACATCACGCTCTAATTGATGTTTCCATTCCGATGGCAAACTGAGTATGGTAAGGCATTAAAAAGGGGAGGAACCAGCCATAATTAGCGGATCCACTCCCTTCCCTTTTGCCACACATGGAAGGCGCATTGCACCTTCATTAAACCACGCCTCCATGCATACAATATTGCCGCATGAAATGGGATCTTACCACGATATGCTGTCAACGCACCATTCAAACATCCATCCAGCGCGAAGGTTCTAGCGGCATGCAGGGGATCCATTATAGATTGGCAGTGCCACACACCAAGTCAACGCGCTAACTCAGCCAGTCCGCGCCACGGAGATAAGGCCATCGTTAACAAGTTTCCACGCTAGTCCGCCATGCAAGGCAGTTCATGAAGGCTCCAGTCGAGTAGAATTGAAGCCAGGCACATTCTCCGCGGTCTATCCCAAATTTTGTGAACTGAATCCTAAACTGGCGCGATCTTCTCCTGAACTGGCGTGATCTTCTCCATGAATCTTCAACAATAAGCTCGTCGACACCCCAATCTTCGTAACTTGCATCAGGAAAATATCGGCGAATCGTAAAAGGAATCTTCCTCTCTCTGAGTTTTTTTCATTGCAATCTCCAGTGGATCAGTCTCACCTTCAAGTTCAACCATGACAGGCGCATTCATGCTGATCTGCAATGCTCGGGTGCCTAGTATTCTAGCACGCTCATATTTGGTCATGAACTTCGAGGTTTTCCGGGGTTTAGCGATCGGCTGTTCCTGTTCTGCAGGTTCTTTATCGGCCCCTCCAAGCGTATCAACGGGAACTTCTTCGTGTTCATCTTCCTCTGCAGCTACCTCTTCCTCAATATCAGGTTCGGGAGGCTCCTCTCCTTATATGTAACTCGGCTTCTTATTGCTGGAGTTCTGAAAACTCATGGAGCTTGGCACTGAGACCCGCGGCACAACTGAAGGGATAACATGGTCTCACAAGTTATGTATCGGGTCATCGAAATGGCGAAGATGGCATACGATTTGCTGGAAGAAACAAGAATTTCCACCGAGGAGATTCTAGCGAGACTGCTCTTCCTCAAAAAGGAAGGCAAAAGGGAACCCAAAGGACGAGCGGAGCTTCGAGAACTCATCACACAAATCTCTGCCTTATTCATTAGCCTCCGACAGGTAAATCGTGTTATCCTTCAAGAAGAAGATCGTATAAAATCTGAAACCGAAAATACAAAGATACCTGGGTGACAATACCACCCTTCTCATAGGCTCCAAAGTTGGTCGTGTCCTCCTCTAAAAGGAAAGAATATGGTCTTGCATTCTTTACCTTTCTTGGCTTCCCATCATTCAACTGAGTCATACCATGTACTTAAAAAAAAAAACTAAATCCCCATCCTGGAATTCAAGCCTCTCATCATCCACACATGAAACAAGAGCAGGATTATCATTGCTAACAGACGCAATGATACCTGTGTGTGGTTCCTCACCATTCACGTCAAATACAGTAAACTCTGGTCCAAAATCACAAGAAAACACTGCCAAATAGTCCACGAATATCTGCTTTTAATAAAACCAATAGGAGGTTCATGATCACGGCAGAAGTCATTGTATCGAATCGGCCAATTCAGAGAGCCTTTACGTGTATGTTCCCAGCTGAGGATTCGATCATCGGGACAACAACAATGTGACAAAGAACAGGATCATAAGAATATATCAGATTCAATATTTGAATAACGCCTGTTTTGCAAAAAAAAAAAATTACAAAAACTAAATTTCATCTAAAGTTTTTTTTGTTTTTTTTGTTTTTTTTTTTTATATCAAAAAAAAAACAAAGAAAATGGTTAATGTTTTTTTTTTAAATGATTTTTTTTTTTAATTAAAAAAAGAAAAAGAAAAGAAAACTAAAAATGAGTAGTGTTTTTTTTTTTAAAGAAAAACAAATACAAAAATGGTTTTTTTTTTTAAATCTAAAATTAAAAACTAAGTTTTTTTATTGGTTAAAAATCTAAAATTAAAAAAACTAAATATGATCTAAAAGATGTTTTTTTTCACAAAATTCTTTATTGTCATGCTGCACATTAGTTCTCCAGCAAGAGTATTTTTATTTGAACAAAATCAATAGATTTTCTGATCTTCCTGATCGCACGAAGCGCAGGAAGAGAGCATACTCATCGCTTGATTTGTTTTTATTTATGCAGGGGGGTGTTTGAAATGACGAAATTAAAACTAGCTAAACATTAAAACATCAGAAAATTCAAACTTAAACTCCTTTGTGAAGATCCTGCTGTCACCAGGTCTCACAAGTTATTTTATCTAAAGAAAAATACTAGTACTAAATTAAATTTCTAATGCCTAATCCCTTAGCACCATCCCCGGCAACGGCGCCAAAATGTTGGGCAATTTATTGGGCTTAAATTGCTGCATTAAATTATAAACCAGGGAAACTCGTAAGCTTGTGATGGTGCCAGCAATATATATGCAGGAGTAGGCAACTAACTCTATGTCTAACTAAATTATTTAGGATTCAATACAATATGTAAGGGAAGAGGCTCCTAACTAAGGAGGTCCTGGTTGTCCTTCCCTACAGTATCATAGAGAAATCATTCCTAAAACCAGAAACTTGAAATAAAGACAAGAGAATGAACTTAGTTATTGTTTAGATTCAAGTAGAGAGAGAGACTAACTTAGTCTCTTGATTGTCCTCTCATGTACTAATCCAAACTAAACTAGGATTCATTCATAAGCATAAGAAATGAAATAACTTTGAAACATAAACAAAAAAAAGGAATGAATTTCAATTACCATATAAATCATTGGAGAGAGAGCCTAACTTAGACTCTTGGTATCTCCTCATATGATACTTGAAACATAAAAGCAAAAGAATGAATTCCAATTATCATACAAATCAAATAGAGAGAGAGCCTAACTTAGACCCTTAGTTGTCCTCTCATATGCTGATTACATTCTAATTTAAAACTCATTCATCAATCACAAACAAATCCTCAAACATCTAGACAAATAAATGAAATAAGATCTAATATGAAATAACATGTTTCTCTCATCCTTTTAGAGTGAGCTCAATTCTCTTAAGAACAAGACAAATTATTCCATATACTACATTAAGAAAACTTATATCTAAAACTACATAAATTCATATCTACATAATGGAAATATATGAAAAATGAAGCCTTATTCTATTCCATCATCAATTGGATACAATGCTCTAAGAGTCCTCCTCTTTTGGAATGGAGGAGGTACTCCTATTTATACAATGAGAGGAGATAACAAACTCATAATGATGATCCATTAATCTCTCTTTTAGTTCCATACATTTCTCAACCATCTAGACACATAACCCTATCCTCCATGATTTCCTCCATGAGGTTTATCTTATCAAATTCGAATTTGATCATTCAAGGCCACATAAAGGTGTCTTGGAAGCTTCCTTGCAACCTACACATGTCACCAAAACAACCCACTTTTCATATATAAAGTAAAATATATTATTTTCTAATATTTAATCAAGAATTTCTCTCAAAAATGCTTAAAAATAAACAATATTTGGAAAATATGAATGAGACCCATTAATGGTGAATAGTATGGAAAATGGAGTGACAAGGTGATGAATAGCGAGCGAAATAATGGAAGCATAAGTGAAAAATGTATGGTAATGAGTGCCATTTTTGGAGCCCAACAGTGGCTCTTCATCTTCTAATTCCTCTTCTGTTGTAGAGTCTGATTCTTCCTCCTTTAGCTCAAACTCTATCTTCTTAGGTTCCTTTGGTAGGACTTCATGTTTAATAACATCTTTCACCTCTCTAAACACCACATCTCGGTTATACATAACCTTCCTTTTTTCTAGGTTCCAAAGCTTATAACCTTTTAAACCATCCCTATACCCAATAAAGATGCACTTTTCAAATTTACTATCCAACTTTGTTCTTTTCTCCTTTGGAACATGTACATATGCATCACATCCAAATACCCTCAAATGTGAAAGAGAAGGTTTCTTACCAATCCATACCTCTTGTGGAATCTTATCCTTCGATGCTCATGAAGGTGATATGTTGACCAGGCAACATGCAGTTTCCACTGCCTCTGTCCAGAATTCATGTCCTAACCCGACACCACTCGTCATGCTTCTTGCCATTTCTATCAACGTCTTGTTCATTCTTTCTGCAACTCCATTTTGCTTAGGTGTATATGGAGTAGTCTTTTGTTGTGATATACCACACTTCTTACGGAACTCTTCAAATTCCTTCTTGCAAAACTCTTCATCGTTATCTGTCCTCATCACCTTTATCTTCTTCTTTGTCTGGTTTTCCACCAGAGCCTTAAATTCTTTAAACCTATCAAAGACTTGAGATTTTTTCTGAGGAAATATATCCATGTATTCCTTGAGAATTCATCTATAAATGACACATAGTACACAAACTTACCCAGTGATGGAACCTTCATAGGTCCAAACACATCAATGTGCACAAGCTTTAATATATGTTTCACCCTCTTAGCACCAGAGGGGAAACTCACCCAATTTTGGTTCCCATATACACAATTTTCACAGAAATCAAAATCTAAAGAGAAATTAGACATATATTCTATCATACCATTACCATGAAGTATTCAAAGACCCTTCCCTCCAATATGTCCAAGTCTTTGATGCCATAACATCCTCTCCATGGATAATCTTAGCATGAGATGGAGAGAGATTTTCTAGGGGTGATGATGATGGAGGATGTCTTTTCTCCAGAGACCACTAGATTTTATGCTCCACTTTTAGGAACGAGATCACTATTGCACCCACCAATAACAATGCTACTTTGAAGCTTGTACAGAGTTCCAATCTGAGCTCCCTACATCAATACCAATGCTCCCCGAACCATCTTGCAGGTATCTTTATCGAACATTATTTTTCTGCGACCAATGATTCTAGCCTTCCTATCATCCCCTAAGAAGACATCACCACCATCATATTTATCATACTCGTGGAACCACTCTCTATGGGGAGTGAAGTGAAAGGATGCACCTGAGTCAATCAACCATGCTTCGTGATCTAGATGTGTACTTGAAGAAGAAGCCAAGTACACATCCCCACCTTCATCTATGGTGGTTTTTGCCTCTACAAAAGGAGCATCATCAGATCCCTTTCCTTTCTCAGGATCTTTATATTTACAGTCCCTTTTGAAGTGCCCTTCCTTTCCGCATTTCCAACACACCTTTACAGGTTTTCCTGGAGATTTAGATATCCCTCTAGATTTATATCTCCCACTCGAGGAGTTATTTTTGTTTTTGTTCTGGGACCGTCCTTGTATAGACAAGGCATCACCATTCAGGCCCTCAATATTTTTCCTTTAATTTCCTCCAACAACAAGGATGAGACTATTTCATCAAACTACAAGGCAGTTGCATTGCTACCTATTGCAAAACCAGACTATCCCGCGAATCTGGTAGAGAACACAAAAAACTAATGCACTTATCTTCATCTGAAATTTTAACATCAATAGATAATAATTGGCTTACCAGAGTATTAAATGTGTTTAGATGCTCTGTCATTGAGTCTCCGTCTTTCACCCTCAGGTTATATAACTTTTTTTGTAGGAATAATTTACTCACTAGAGACTTAGATTGCTATAAAGTCCCCAACTTTTCCCACAAAGCCTTTGCCGAAGCTTCCCCTGATAAATTTAGAAATATTGAATCTGAGACACACAATCGTATTATTCTCTTTTCCTTCTGATCCAACTTTGCCTAGTCTTCAGCTGACATTGTTGTTGGTTTAGAACTCGGATCTACCGCAATCCAATGATCTTTATTCACTAGTAGATCCTGCATCTCGAGTTTCCACAACTCAAAACTCTGACCATTAAATTTCTTTATCTTTATCTTTCCACTAATCGTCATATTATTTCACCGCAATAATCAATCTCGCAGATCTGCCATCGAACAGAGTCTACCACAGGCTTGAGCAAAAAACCCCTTAGCAGCAAAGGCGTCCCCTTGAAGCCAAAACAACTCTGATACCAAATGTAGGTTTTAACGCCGTATAGAAATTACCTGCATACGAATTCTAAAAACAAAAAATAAACAATGGCAAGAGCATAAAACATAAACATATATACACAGATATTTTCCCCTAGATCCCAAAACTGGGACTATCAGATTGATGTTTCATTATGTTCCTTTTAATGTTAAAATACATATATATACATATCGAAGCATCCATTAACCCTGTATTAGAAAATAACCATAGTTCCCTTGATCGGATCTACAAAATACCATGGACAGAAAACCATCATGCCCAAAACCATGTGTGAAATCCATGCACAAAACCATAGGTAGGTCCGCCCTCCTAATATAGGGTCCAAAAACATTTTCCCAGGCCCCGTGCAGGGGGGGTACCACCCCCTACATACTCCTTGACAAGTGGGGTATCCACCCCCCTGTGACCCCCCAATAGCACCCGATGCAACATATAGGGGGGGCTACCACCCCCCCTATAACCCCCCCCCACCCCGCGTGTGGGCTAGTCGTGGAAAGAATATAACACAACCCAACATTATTAAGTTAGCATTTGATCAAAAGGGTCAACATTTAAACTTTGTCCCACATTATGGATCTCTCGTAACTATGACGTTCAGGTTTCATTAGCTTTAGGTTTCCTTGAAATGGGTACCACCCATCTAGGCCTCAGGCATCCAAGTTTTTCATTCAACGCAAATTATTTAATTTTTTGGATATATGTAGAATCCAACCTTTCTAGGTTCCTATGGGCATGAAACTTCTTGATGCCTCAAATATGATATCTGGGTCATTCAATTTTCACCAATTCCTACACACATTAAACTTTTGAATTCTTATATATCTAATTATTTGGGTCATCCAACTTTCACAAGTTCCCACACACATAAAACATGCACATACCTAGATATCTAGATATTTGGATATATGGGTCATCCAACTTTTTCTATAATTCCACGAACAACCCCTTATGGCTAGCCCCATGGTAACAGACCCTACTAACCAATGTGACCAAGGGTTGGGGCTGAAACCTCAATCCCTACGTTCGAAGATATCAAACTTCTCAAATATGTTTCAGGCTTGCTTCTAAGGACTGAAACTAACTCTGACAGGATATATAAATACCTTCCCACTAGAATTTTGATGAGAAACAAAGCCTCGTTAATTTATAAGGCATCCAAATCACTTCCAATAACTACAAACATCTCAAAAGGAGTCAAATATAGGTGCAATGGCCAAATCCACAAACTTCACCCAACTAAGTGAGATTCTTCTCACTCCTTTGAGGTTGAAAAAATTAAACTTTAACTCGAAACACTTACACTTGGAAAGGGTAGTATTATGGCTTATCTCTTGAGGAAACAAAGTGTCCCCACCAAAATCTTATCAACAAATGATTCAAGTATACATATGATCTCACACAAACACACGCATGGCACACACACTGACACATAAACATACATGCATGCATTTATACTTGAGAAAATTAATGACAGCCTAAGCTCTTTTAAGTTTTATAACATAATTTAATATAAAACCCATAGCTATCAAAACCAAGGAATTTCCACACCCTTTTAAGGTCTTTAATAAATGAAAACCTCCAAGTCTTCTCACCCCCAAATAGGGATACAACACAATCGACCTAATAAAGGCCATTCACCATTAATAGACACTTGAAGAGCCTTAAATCTCAATTCAACTTTTGACTTCTATTTCACAATACAATACATCTCAATAATACTACATATAACATACTTTAATGACTACCTTGGTATACACAATTTATTCTTATGATGAATTACAATTAGTAACCAAGCACATTTCAACAATTCTCCATCTCATCATTACATGCATACTTAACAACCTAGCATAGAAACATTCATGAAACTTTGAATGAATAGTTTCTTTTCGTTGCAAATAAATAAATACAATTATCTATGTCACTTTAAGATTTGTTGGAAACTAAATAAGGGAGATCCATTCTTCACCTAACAATAGGATTACCTACACCATAATTCTCTTGTAGTTGTCCAACCTTGAGCCAAATCCAATGCCATAACTAGAACACTCACTTAGGCATTAATAAGGTCCACTGCAAGTTAGATACATAAAGAAACTCTCCTTCAAACACATAAATTAGTATACCATCTTTCATTCTACTAGGCCATGGCCTCTTATGATTCACAGGGTTTCCATAATGGGCTTGCACAACACAAAGGGAATCCTTCTTTGAACTAACCATTATTCCTCCATGCTTCCCCTTTCTCAATGGTTTTCATGCTTAATTGAACAAATTACTCAGTAATTCCTAGACATCTAACTCGTGTTGAGGACTTCAACAATGACTTCTCAATCACAAAATAGGGAATTCATAGTTCCACACTTAGTTGTGTTTGAGAATGTTTTTTGTCACCTTCTACTCTAAGTCACAATCTTAGAACCCTTGTGTGCCTCTATTTCTCTTCCCATTAGTTTTCCTTTAGTTCCACATGCACACATTTCTTTGTCTCTCACACATCACATCACAATCACTCATAACAATCCCATTCCATCCCCCAATAATGATTGCTACCCTATATGAAACTTTGGGGTCCAAACCCAGTTTGTATTGTCAATTAAGAAGTCTCAGAGATGGATAAGTTTTGCATATTTGTGGAGTAGTTTTGTACGATTCCTACTCTTTCTCATAAATACTAGCAACTGGTAATTTACCTACCTCTCTGGTTTCTGGGAATAAGGGAAATTGGACATTTAATTCATGGAAAATGAGGAAATTCCCAATTCCTTCTCACAACATCTTATTAGGCATTGGGATTTGTGTAGGCTCCTCTCTTCTTCAAAATTTGGAAATATATTAAAATAAAATGCATCACACCATATAAAAGTTTAGAAAGATATCCATGTTATCCATTACCAACAATAAAAGTCGTAATGGCAATCAAAAAATTGGGGTTCAAAATGGGGTGTTATAATCCACTCCTCCTTAAAAGGAACACCATCCTCGATGTTCCACTTCCATGGTGAGGACTCTATACAACAAACAAAATGGGTAGGTGATTTTTATGGAATCCTCTCATTCCCATGTGGCTTTATTCACTCAAAAGTGTTTCCACTGCACCATGAATTACGTGATGGCTCGATTCCGTAGCAAGGTCTCCTTCCTATCTAGGATGCATTGGGGCTCTTGTTGGAATTCTCCTTCAAGTTCCACCTAAATTACAGTCCAATCAAGAATGTTATTAGCATCATGTACATATTCTTAAGCTGCAAGACACATGGAATACATTATGTGGTTTCATAGTAGGAGGGAAGGAAATCCCATATGCCATTGGTCCCATCCTTTCTGAGATCTCCAATGGTCCATAATAACATGGTTCCAACTGAGCACAAGCTCCAATTATTAGAGAAATTCTCTTGGTTTGATCCTAAGGTATACATGTTCTCCAAATTGAATCCTATTCCTGTCTACATATATTTTTTGTCGATCTTGTGCTACTTTCAAGTTTTGCCTATTTTTTTCCACTTACCGTTCATTTCCTTTAGCATATCTAGTCCAAGCGTGGTTTGATCCACTAGTTGATTGGGCTATTTCATTTTCCACCATAATGTTCCTAAAAAAGACACATCTTTAATACATCCTAGTAACCATTATTGTAGGAAAAATCTACCATAAGTAAATAATATTCCCACTTATTAGGATATTGCATAGCACACATCCTTAACATATCTTCTAACAAGTTGTTTACTCTCTCTATTTTTCCATATGTCTAAGGATGGTAGGTTGTGATGAAAGCCAACTATGTTCCAAAGCTTACAAATAAATATTTTCATAAATTTGAAATGAATTTATCATCTTGATTTGATATGATGGTATTTTTTGTAGAAATTTCTCTATAGATCAGCTAGCTCTGATACCATGTAGAAATTCTGCAAATTCTCTACAAATCTCGCTCTAAGACCATGTAGAAAATCTAACTGTAGATTAACCTGATAATGCAATATAACCAAAGCAAAATACTATAATCTACTTCTACTATCAATTTGCTTTGCGGAAGCTTAAAGGTTGAGCAAGATCGAGCTGAACACATATAACCAGAAGAAGAAGAAATCACAATACACATGAAAATACTTTAGGGAAAGCCTCAGTAAAAACCCCACTATCTGTATTATCATACAAGGTGGAAATACATAGAGATTATACAAAGCCTTAGCTCTCACAGCTAGCCAGCTCTCAGTACAATCCTCCTGGATGCTCACAGGTAATCAAAGCTTCTCACAAGCCTTCTCCTCTGCCCTCCGAGCTCCTATTTCCTTGCGCAGTTACCTCTGGGATGATCTCCTTCACCCAGTGTAACACTGCTCTAACACACTATCAGAACTGCACAATCCTCAAGGAACCTTCCCTTGACTGCATGCATGAGTTTCCTTTATAGGTAAACACATGCAACTGATGGTACACTGCCCTTGACATTTAGCTCAACTGGGTCTTTCTCAGAATAGACATGCATGAGTTTCTGATGAGGGAATCTTCAGTTATCTGGAGTACAATGGTTGAGTGCATGCATGCATCAACTGACTGATAACTCACAATTAGTTCCTTAAACAATTTGGAACTAATTTAACTGGACTTAAATCAATAAACCGAGCTAACTAATTACAACTCAAATATAACTCAATCTTATCTCCTTAATTAAGGGATAATCTCCTTAATTTAAGGGATAATTGTTGCATGACTGCAAAAAGACTTCTAACTTGAATTTCTCCAGCTAATTAATCCATAATGAATTAATTAATTATTTCCAAGCAGTTGGTGAGACTAAATTCAAATTTTAATTCACAATTTTAATTCAAGGACAAATTAAAATTGGAATATTATGGATTCTATTTTTATCATTTCTTGTTGCTATTTCAACAATCCCTCTCAACAAGAAAGGAATTCAACTCAATCCCGATCGTGAACCTTTAGAATGTTATGCATGCAACACTTCTCTCTAGTGTTGTTGCTCCAACAACTCTAGAAACAAAAAAACATCCAATGTGAATCAGTATGATGCATCTGTCATCAAAGTCCCTGACTGTTATTGCCTCTGTCAACTGAAAACTTTGCGCTTTTGTTGACTCAGCTTTCCTGCACTGTTGTCAATCCTTCTATGTGCTCTTCAGTATCTAACTACTCTAGCCTCTGTCACTTTGATCTCTAATTGCATCAATCCCACTGATTCGTCCCACTACTATGTACTTTAGACTCTCGTAGCAAAGTATGATCCATGAGATAAAACCTCTCAATGGGCCCTACCCAATTTCAGCCTTCTTAAGATTATCACTTCACATTGCCCCACCTCACACATGGAGGTATGGCTGCATGTGATCCCTCTGCCCACTTCTCCAATTGTGGCTCCTCCACAATTGTCTGAGACTTCTTCTAGGACTGCATGTTGAGAGGTAATTTACTCTCCTTCTCAACCACCAAGTCTCTAACATTTGCCTTTCGCCTCAAGGCTTTGCATGCATCTTGAACCTCAAGAGCATATAGGTTCTTAACTCATGAACCGATCTGTTTCACCTGTCTCGTGGTGATGTGTCAAAGGAAATCCTTTCCTTTAATGAAGACAACATCATAGCCTTTCTCCTCCAACATCATGACTGATACCAAGTTCTTCTTTAGTCCAGGCACATACTTCACATTTTTCAAGGTGATAGGATTTCAATGCTCCCTCTGAAAAGCAACCGTGCCCACTCCTGAAACATTAAACCTTTTGTTGTCACCCATCTCGACGTACATCTTGAGGTCTTTCTCCTCCAATGTACTGAATAAACTTTTATCGTCGGTCATGTGGAATGAAGCTCCACTGTCAAGATACCAAACACAACCCATCATCGATGACACCATTCATGCAATGAGAGTAAAGTCCATTTCGAAATGAGAGGCTAATGCCTCACCTTCCAATCCTTCGGAGGATCCCTTCTTGGACTTCTTTGATGGGAAATTAGTCACATAATGTCCCATCTCCATTGAAGTATGATATGAATTCAATTTGCACCTGCAACCCCAAACTTCAAAATTTGAATTCTCTTCTCCTTATATTGTTCACAACTCCGATAAACTTGGTTCCGATACCATGAATAAATTTCTCTATACCTCAGCTAGCTCTGATACCATGTAGAAATTTATCTATAGATTAGCTAGCTCTGATACCATGTAGAAATTCTGAAAATTCTCTACAAATCTCACTCTAAGACCATGTAGAAAATCTGACTGTAGATGAACCCAATAATGCAATATAACCAAAGAAAAATATTATAATCTACTTCTACTATCAATTTGCTTTGCAGAATCTTAAAGATTGAGCAAGATCGAGCTGAACACATATAACCAGAAGAAGAAGAAATCACAATACACATGAAAATGCTTTGGGGAAAGCCTCAGCTAAAAACCCCATTATCTATATTATCATACATGGTGGAAATACATAGAGATTATACAAAGCCTTAGCTCTCATAGCTAGCCAGCGCTCAGTACAATCCTCTTGGATGCTCACAGGCAATCAAAGCTTCTCACAAGCCTTCTCCTCTGCCCTCCAAGCTCCTATTTCCTCGCACAGTTACCTCTGGGATGATCTCCTTCACCCAGTGTAACACTGCTCTCACACACTGCTCTAACATATTGTCAGAACTGCAATCCTCAAGGAACCTTCCCTTGACTGGATGCATGAGTTTCCTTTATAGGTAAACACATGCAACTAATAGTACACTCTCCTTGACATTTAGCTCAACTGGGTCTTTCTCAGAATAAACATGCATGAGCTTCTGATGAGGGAATCTTCAATAATCTGGAGTACATTGGTTGAGTGCATGCATGCATCAACTGACTGATAACTCACAATTAGTTCCTCAAATAGTTTGGAACTAATTTAACTGGACTTAACTCAGTAAACTGAGCTAACTAATTACAACTCAAATATAACTCAATCTTATGTCCTTAATTAAGGGATAATCTCCTTAATTTAAGGGATAACTATTGCATGACTGTAGAAAGTCTTCTAGCTTGAATTTCTCTTACTAATTAATCCATAATGAATTAATTTATTATTTCCAAGTAGCTGGTGAGACTAAATTCGAATTTTAATTCAAGGACAAATTAAAATTGGAATATTCTGGATTCTATTTTTATCATTTCTTGTTGCTATTTTCAACATTTGTAATACCATGTCATGATGGTAAATCATCGTGGATTTCCACTGGAAAGTTCATCACAATAGATCTAATAAAAAATATACTTAAAATCTAAAATCTATACTCTGAGGGTTATTTTCCTTAGACTTACAAATTTATTAAATTGTTGTTTTCATGTATCCAATATATAAAATGTAAAAAGTAGATAACAAACAAAAATACAATCACTCATAACCATAATGATACAAGATATGATATGGGAAACCCTAGGTAGAGAAAACCATGATAAAAACGTAAGGTTGTTCTCTCTTTCTCTGAATACAAATGGATGCAAGTACAAAGGTGTAAGACATGTGGCTTGTGTGCTGCTACAGTGAAAAAACCCTCTATGTTTGCTCTCTCCCTATCCACTTTCAGCTACTTTACTCATACATGGAAGAAAATGCACTCAAATAAAATGGAACCTTGTTTCCTTGTAGTGGCCCAGATAGACAATAACCAACTAGTGGTTAAGTTTGACTCCAACTCTTCATTAGAGTTACAATATTGAATCTTCTACTAGAGTCTTCTTCATCATGATCATGTGCCTAGCCACTTTTCCATGAATAATGGTGGTTGGCCCTCTTGAATCATGGTGGTGAAAATAGGGGTGGTGTAACTTTTTCATATGAACTTCATTTGAGGTCTTTCTTGCATTGTTGGAAAGTCATGTGTGTAGAATAACGTTAGGGTGTATTTGACTTGAGGGGCAAATGTTTACCCCAAAAGAACAATACTTGATGCCTCAAACTACTTCTAGAAGATTTCAGACCCCAATTTTCCAAATTGGAACCTACTAGTAAAAATGGTCCTATGAGTTGATTTATTAAATTTCCCCACTCTTACAACATGAAGATGGATGAAAAAAAATATAATGATCCAATCCAAATCATACCTCTCCATTTTGGGAGTCTTTTGGTCCCTAAAATATTTTACTAAATGAGGTGAGAAAATTTTTCCTCTACCTTCTCCATGGAGTAAAATTTTCCCTTGTTTGAAAGTTATCCTTTCAATGTAATCTACCAAAGGTCATGTTTTCCCTATCCTGCAGTTCTGTAACTATTCTGCAAAATTATATCCTCTATCAACTCTTCATGAGCATCCAATGCCAAATCCTTTATAGAAGATAGTACTTATTCCCCTTCATAATCCAACATGGAAGGCTCATAGAGCTCCAAATTGTCTACATTCACTATTGAGTAAATGCACATGTATGGGGGTAGAGTGAGTATTTTTTGGTCAATTTAGAGTGTCCTAAATTGCTATATTAATTGTCAATCCGGGAGTCGTAAACTGTTGAAGTGCGGCGCACTATATGTGCAAGATAACCTATTTCTTACTTTTTATCGTTTTTGATTTTTAGTTTGTTTTTGGGTTTATCTTCGTTGGTTCCCTAATGTAAGATGGCAATTCTAAAAGACAAGTATGGATAAAAGTGTTCAAGGAAATGATGTCCTTTGAAATGATTTCCAAAACTTCAAACTTGCAAAAAGGTTTTAAAACATGCAATGATGAAATTAATTCCTAAAAGAGAGTGAAAATATGCCACTATTCTAATTAAACAAATAGTGAACTATTGATCATGAAACTCAGTGTCCTTGCTGCTATAAAAAAAAAAAAAAACAAAACAAACAAACAAACAAACAAAAAAACTCAAAGAAATCCAAAAATTGCAAGCAAAGTAAACTAAAATCAAATTACATCAACTCATATTCTGACCCCTCACCATTCGTCTCGCTCTAGCTTTCAGAGGTAATCATAAACAACTCGAGCAATCTGATATCCAATTTGCAGAAAATAAAACTAGTATCAAACTACACACTCATACTTCAATCCCTCACCATTAGTCTCGCTATGGCTTTTGAACGTAACTGAAAATGACATGAGCAATTCAATATCTATCTTGTAGAAAAGTAAACTAATATCAAACTACACACTCATACTTCAATCCCTCACCATTAGTCTCGCTATGGCTTTCGGAGGTAACTGAAAATGACATGAGCAATTCAATAACTAACTTGCAAAAAAGTAAACTAATATCAAACTACACACTCATACTTCAATCCCTCACCATTAGTCTCGCTATGGCTTTCGAAGGTAACTGAAAATGACATGAGCAATTTAATATCTATCTTGCAGAAAAGTAAATGAGCAAAACTGAAATAAATAAAACAGTGCTGGAACTAAGAACTAAGAAAAATAAATCAGCAGAAGGACAAGAATAATTCCATGTCATTAGTCATTATAAAACTATGTGCAAATGCCCGGGCTGCCTACTGTAATCTGAAACAAAGACACTGATCAGTTAATAGCATTATAAAGCATAAAAACTATGGACAACAATCAACGTGAATACCATAAGCAGTGGAATATATACAAGTGAATGATTATGGCATAAGAAACGTAAAGAAATAAAGCATGAAACTATACAGCAATTAACAAAACCTCGGTGTGTACAGGGGCCCTCTGCACAACCTCGGGCAGTCAGCAATCAACCACGAATTGAGCTTATAAACAGAGTCTTCTCATGTATTAAAATGCAGTCATAACATAGAAATAATGTCACGGCACAGTGGGCTCGTTAACAATCAAAATTACATTACAAAAGCTAGCTACTATGCATATGAGAACGCATTATTTATAACAAAGGATGACATAACTACTTTCCTAAAAGCTACGCTGATAAAAGACACGTGAACAACCACGTCCAGGAATCTAGCATTATGGCAGTCGTGAAGATTAAATCTATGGAGGTTGGCTGTTGGATTCTACTTATGGAGCAGTCCACAGGTATTGATATGTCTCCTGAGAATTAGGAACGGCCACGCAAGTCTTCATGTGGTGAAAAACAGAGTTTTGTCACCGTAGGACTCTTAGGTTGACCACCGCTTGACTATCTTTGACCACGACCTTCTTTGGTGAATTCGACTGAGCCAATAGGACTCGGTCCATGTCCACGTCATTTCCAACTTGCCCATGTGGCTCGATTTGCCTGAAGACACCTGTAACATAGACTTTAACAAAAAGGCTGCGGAAAGTTGAACTGGCTACAAAAAGTGACAAGATTCCGCAGCTCAATGAGCAAAAATCTAATTCAAATAACAGACACAAAACATAGTTAGGAAACCATTTTATATGCTCTTTTAAACTAATATGCAATGATATTGACAGTTTAGGAGGTCCAGGGAAGTGGAAAAAGTCTAGAAAGGTGTATATGAAAGATGCAAGTTTGGGACTCAACATACCCCCACTGTGAAGATGTTGCATGTCCCCATGCAACCAGAATTTTAATCATTCTCCCTTTAGTCCATGTGCTCTGAAGCTTCTGCCAGTACATCCAGTCCTCTTGTCCTCTTCCTTGATACTACTACCATCCTGGGCTTCCTCATCAAACATCTGAATTTGAGACTGATCAATTCCCTACTCAACTTCCTGCACTTTTTCTTTAATTTCCTGTTCTTTTTCTGCCACAGTCATAGATGTAACATAGTGTTGTCATGAATGATCTTGTCCAATTTGCTTTGCTTCTTTAATGCTTCGTTTTCATTTTTAATATGTCTGTTTAAAACCTCCAATTCAAAGACTTCTTGTTTCAAGGATTGGACTAGAGCTTCTTGTGCTGTGTGAGGCTGAGTGGATGACGTGCTTGGACCTGCAGCTGTCTTCTCTAAGGATTATATATAATCATACATCTCTTGCTGATTTGGGTCCACCTCGGGTGTAGCCTTTCTTGCACTGACCCCAAAATCCTGTCGAGAGGGACTGATTTCAAACTCTGGCCGAGAAGGACTCATGTCAACATCTGGATGTGAAATGGAGACATGGTGTGGGCTACGGTCAGGAGAGGTTGCTGGAGGCTTTTCTGGGGTTTCCTCCCCCAAATCAATAAAGTGGGGCCCTTTGGTTTTTGTTGTTTTTAATTTCCCCTTAAGCCTAGAGCTTCTTCTTACATGCTGTGGACTAGTATCTTCCTTCGTACCCATACCCTGTTTATCCTTTCGTTTCTTTTTGGCTGAAGCTGCTTGTTCTTTAAGATAGGCTAACCTTTTGGACAGTGTTTGGTGATCTTATTTTTGAGAAGGCTCTGCAGTTTGAGATACAGCTTCTATGTCTTGTTTCCTTTTTTATTTTCTTTGGTTTCTATCCTTTGTTCTTTCTAGCCTCTCTTCTTGATCAACTTCTTTGGTTTTGCTAATAGGAGGGTCTTGAATTATTGCACTTTTCTCCTTTCTCCTACTCCTTCTTGGTGTACTGCTTTCAGGTGCCTCGGATGGCTCTTGAAAGTAGTTTCTCACCAAAAACCGTTCCCAGGTATCCCTATTTTTCTTCAATTGGTCCTCAATTAGAATTCTCACAAGCCCGTGATGATACAAATGAGGTTCTATGTCTTCTATATTCTTTTGGACTGTTGTGCACATCTTTTTCAAGCTCAGCAATAAAAAGTAGGGCAGATTGAGGGTTTGGTTCTCTAAAAATTTCATCAATAACCGAGTATGATACATGTACATTGCCCCAAAACGGCCTTCACAAGTAATGAACTTTTGAATGATTAACAGTAAGCTGGCCCACTCCTCTTTTAAAGCATGAACAAGAATTCCCTTTTTGAATATAGTTACGTCCATACCTGGGTTACGTAGCATGACTCTCCAAGCCTGCTCGTCGAAACTCTTGTTCTTGAACCAGCGTTCACCTTCTTGGGGAAGTTCTGTAGCAGCTGCTATGGATGCCTCGGTGATTGTAAGCTTAAGGTCCCCAATTTCCACCACCTGGCCGTTAAAAGACCTCGCAAAGGCCTTGGTAATCTCCTTGTTGTAGCCTTTGAACTTTTGAATAAACCGTAGCCATTTTGCCTTCTTCAGTATGTCTTTTATTTGCGGGTATCCTTCTAAAAACTTGGGCCCTTCCGGTTCTGCCCTCAACAACCGACCCATTCTTCTTTCTGTTCTTAAAACTCATCTGCGTGAGGAGGGTTTAGCAGAATTGAGACGGTTGGTTATGGGAGTGAACAGAGTCTATGGAAAAACAGTGACTGTGAGCGAAAAAATAGAGGACAGACAGTGGAAATGAATTCGTGAAATGGGTGAAGGCTTATGTGAACAAGGTGGAAATGCAGTCGTGATGTCAATAGAACAGTAGGGGGAATAAAGTACATTCAACAAAATTTTAAATTGGGTGGCCGTAGAGTAGATATGAACACGTTTATGAAACGGCTACGGATTTTATGCGGCTGAGAAGAGCCGTAGTCAAATCGACCACGTCATGATTACAGGTGGAGTGTTAAGATGCAGCCAACACAAATGAAATCTGAATGCTAATCATAAGACCATTTGGAAAATAAACGCATGGTTTTGTGGAGGAATGTCGTGGAATGGTTATGGAGCTATCACGGCAATCATTGCATATAGTGGAGCTTATGGTTTAGTAACTTTGCAAAAATGTGTTTTGATTGCTATTTGAAATAAACTTTTTACTCGTACCTTGGATTTTTTCCATTTGTTTGCCCATGATCAATTGCTCCTTATTGATGCCTTTAGGTGCTCCATGTCTTCATAATATGTCCTCAGTCATATCTGCATTTTGATTTCATTATTATTGAACTAACATCTTGACTGTCAATTTGAAAAACAGAGTGGTGGCTGCGGAAACTGATACAGCAACCACTTAACTGAATGAAGATGGATAGGTGATAACAGTCTGAGTAAAATGGTCATGAAAGAAACTTTTATTGATGAAATGAAATGAAATGGATGAAATGGAGTGGGATGAAATGGAGTGGAATGAAATGAAAATGAAATGGAGTGAAATGAAAATGAGGTGAAGTGAAATGAAAATGGGAGAGAAAGAGAGATTTTTTTTTGGAAAATATAGGGTGTCAGGTGTTCCTGATTTTCACTCTATATTTTCTGTATAAGACTGCCAATCAGTGATTGGTTTTCAGGCTTATACAAATTTTATTTTTTATTTATTTATTTTTCTTATCAAAAAGGAACAAAGGCTAGGCTGGTGGAGAAGAAGGATTCTTCTTCACCAGCCTTATTGCATAATTCTCTTGAAACATTTTGACAAATTCCTCTTTTGAGAGTGGCTTATGATAGATTTTTAATCTGTGGCCATTCACAATAAGAGGAGTTTTAAATTCATCAATGGTCTTAATTCTTACCACTCCATTGGTAAAGACTTTGTCAATCTTATATGGCCCAAGCCAATGAGTCTGAAATTTACCTTTGAAATCTTTAAACTTGGAATCAAATAGTAATGCCCAATCTCCCTCTTGAAACTTTTTCTCTTTAATGTATTTGTCATGCCACTTAGCTCTTTGATACTGAACTAAATTAGTTCTTAGGATGGCTTCTTGTCTGATCTCATCCAGCTCATTCAACAGCTCCATTCTGTGCTTTTGGGCTTCGGATAGATCCATCCCCAACTGAACTGCCATCTTGAAAGTTTTGACTTGAAACTCAACGGGGAGCAGGACTTCTTTCCCATAAACAAGTTCATAGGGAGAATGTCCTGTTGTATTCCTCCATGTAGTTATGTAGGCCCATAAGGCTTGAGGAAGCCTTTCTGCCCAATCTCTTCTGTGTAGATGAACAATTTTGGTGATGATGCTTTCAATAACTTTGTTTGTAGACTCCACTTGGCCATTTTCTTGCGGATGGTAAGGAGTAGATTTTCTGTGCTTGATTTTGTATTCTTCCATCAGCTTTTCCATCATGTTGGATGTAAATTGACTTCCCTGATCTATCACAATTTCTCTTGGAACACCAAAGCGAGTAAAAATATCCTCATAAAGGAAACTAACAACTGAAATTTCAGTAGCAGAAAGTAATGCTTTAGCTTCTACCCATTTAGTGACATAATCAGTACATACCAATATATACTTCTTTTGTTTAGATGGTGGATTAATATGTCCAATGAAATCTAAAGCCCATTTTTCAAAGGGTTCGATGAGTACCTGTGGTTGTAATGGCATTTCATTTGAAAGAGTCGATTTCCCTACTCTTTGGCAGCTGTCACATCTTTTGACGTATTCTTTTGTATCTTTGAAGAGGGAATGCCAATGATATCTTAAAGAAAGGATTTTATAGGCCGTCCTTTTGTCAGCAAAGTGTCTACCGCATGGTTCATCATGACATGCCTTGAGGACGTCAGGAATTTCATCTTCCCTAACACATCTTCTGATTACAAGATTTGGCCCTGTTTTAAACAATTCGTTAGAAATCCATGAATATTTTGAACTCTCCTGAATAATATTTCTTCTTTCACTAGGAAATAGATGTGGAGGTAGTTTCCCTATAACCAAATAGTTAGCAATATCTGCATACCAAGGGGTCTTAGTAGTTACTGCAAATAAATATTCATCCACAAACTTATCCTTTACAGGAGAATCTTCTTTAGTATTTGGATCCTAGACAAGAAATCAGCTACTGTATTTTGTTTCCCTGGTCTATCTAACACAGTAATGTTGAATTCCTGTAAAAGTAAGAGCCATCTTGTAACTCTGCCATTAGTAATAGGTTTGTTCATTAAATATCTAATCGCAGAATGATCAGTATGGACAAAAGTTTCATAGCCCGTTATATAATGTCTAAACTTATTGATTGCATGAACAACAGCTAAGAACTCTTTTTCAATCACAGTATAGTTCAACTCAGTGGGAGTCAAATTTTGACTGATATAGTAAATGGAATAAGGAACTGAATCCTTTTGACCCAACACAACTCCTAGAGTTGTATCTGAAGCATCTGTTGAAATATGGAAAGGAAATTTCCAATTTGGCCCTCTCAAGATGGGTGCTTCAGATATTCTTGTTTTCAAAGTTTCAAATGCTGATTGACAATCAGGATCCCATTTGAATTCACAGTCTTTTGTAAGCAATTTGAAGAGTGGAGATGCTATTTTGGTGAAGTTTTCTATAAATCTTCTATAGTACCCAGTAAATCCCAGAAAACTTCTAACATCTTTTTGACAATTTGGAATAGGCAACTTGGAGATGACTTCAACTTTTGATCTATCAACTTTTATCCCATCCCATGAAATGTGATGTCCCAAAACAATACCTTCAGTAAACATCATAAAGCATTTTTCATGACTCAATGAAAGGTTTGTTTCTTTACATCTTATAAGGACTTTTTCCAAATTCTTTAATGCCTCTTCAAATTTATTACCATAAACTATAAAATCATCCATATAAACCTCTACACAATCATGGATTAGATGAGAAAAGATTCCTAGTACTACTTTTTGGAATGTTGCGGGTGCATTACATAATCCAAAAGGAAGCACTCGGTAAGAAAAAGTTCCCCATGGACAGGTAAATGTGGTCTTATCTTGGTCTTCAGGTGCTACCTGAATTTGATTATAGCCACTAAAACCATCCAAGAATGAGAAGTACTTTTTACCTGCTAGAGTATCTAATACCTTATCGATAAAGGGAAAAGGAAAGTGATCCTTCAAAGTTGCTTTATTCAGTTCCCTGTAATCAATGCATACTCTCCATTTACCCATTCTTTTTAGGTACTATAACCAAAGGAGAAACCCATCGGCTATCTGAAATTGGAAAAATGAAGTTTACATGGAGTAGTTTTTGGAGCTCTTCTTTCACTATCTCCCTAAGGTTTGGATTCATCCTTCTCTGAGGTTGTCTGATTGGGCTACTGTTTTCCTCGATGTAGATGTGATGAATGCAAGTCTTAGGGTCAATACCTTTCATATCAGTATACTCCCATGCAAATGCAGTGAATGCTTTTGCAAGATTTTGGTTAGCTCTTCCTGTTGTGATTTTTCCAAATTTTTATTGATATTCAATTTTTACCTGGAAAAATCTCAATGGCGGAACTACCAAACTCTTCCATAGAGTAAAGAGACATTTGTCTAAATGATAGATACTCAATATCAAAATCTAACTGAAATTGTGTGGTCATATCCTGAAGATGTTTCAAAATTTTCTAATGTGTTCAGAATTTGACTATCTTCACTGATTTCAAAAATGGTAAAGACAGGTTGTATGGTGTCTTTATCATCGACCCATTCATTATCTCCTACTTTTGTGATTGCTTTTGCTGGAGGATACAAATTGAATTTCTTTGTCGAATTACCATCAGAAATGTACATATCTCCAGATCTACAACTAAGGAAAGCATCAGTTGTGGCTAGCCAAGGTCTTCCTAAGATGAGTGGGTGCCCTCCTAAATTACTCTTAGGAGTCAAAATCATGAAATCTACTAGATATTCCCAAGAGTATAAGGAGACCGAAATGTCTTCTAATACACCATCTAGTTTGATAATTGATCGATCTGCAAGTTGCAGTAGAGTAGGTGTAAAAAGAAGATTAGGAAGTTTTAGTTGTTCCATAGTTTGTCTACTCATAATGTTGATAGCAGCCCCTAAGTCAATCAAATTATTTGGAATTTCTACCCCATTTATATGTGTCTTGACAATTGGACTACCGGGATCTACATACTTCTACATGGTAATTTTTCCCATCATGATATCTGCAATTTTTCCTACCAGGTGGATTCTTCTTGTATCTCTTGGTTTCCTCCCTGGTCTTTTGAGACTCAACTCCTTTATTGTTTTTGCTAGAATAGGAATCTATCTAATGGCTTGTAGCAAGGGAATCTTGATACAAACATTCTTTAATTCATCTAGGAAATCATAGTCTGGCAACAAGATTTGTTTTTCCACTCCTTTGTCAATTTGTAATCTTTAAGGAAAAGGAGGTGTGGATGAAGATGCAGGTTGCTCAACTATAGGAGTTGTGGGGGTTGACTCTTTTTCTTTTTGTTTTTGTGTTTGGGTTTTGAAGAGATGCTTCAGAACCTTTATTGGCTTCAAGAGAATCTTCCTCAAAAATACTTTGCTTTTGAGCATCTATAGAAGGCTTTTCTAAAACTCTACCAGATTAGAGTTGTACATCATTGAGATGAACAATCATATATGTAGGAAATTGTTTTCCTTCTACCATGTAAGCATTTTGAGGATTTTTATTATTGGGATTTGGCAATGGCTGGGAAGGTAGTTGATTTGTCTTCTGTTGGAATGGAAGCAAGAGTTGAGAATTTGGATTTTGTTGAGAAGGTTGTTGTTGTTGTGGAAATGGTAATGAAAGTTGTGGATTCTGATTTGGAAGTTGTGGAGCTTGTTGATTTTGAAAAGATGGAGGATATTGATAAAATTGAGCAAACCTCCCATAAGGATTTTGCATACCTTGTACCCATGATTGAAATGGATTTTGAGGTTGGGACCAAGGTTGTTGCCAAGGATTCCAATTTGGTGGGGGTTGAAAGTTCATGGGGTTGTTAAACCCTTGATTTTGTTGCCCCTGCCAAGGTCTCCTTGAAACAAAGCAGAGAGACTCAATTGAATTTGGATCTTCTTGAAAGACAACTTTGAGCCCAGAATTGAAGGACAATCCTTGGTCTCATGGCTTTCTGAGCAAATCATACATGTTTCTACAACTTTTGCATCAAAGGGGCATTCCCTTAGAGCATGTTTCTTCCTACATTTCAGACAAAAAATGGCCAAAGCTTCAGCTTCTGCTTTCTGCTTGTTTTGTATTTTAAGGGTGTCTAGTTGCTCACTAAGGCTCCCTAAGATATCAGTTTTGAACTCATCAAGCATATTTCCAATCTCAGCCCTACTTACTGATCCAGTTGCAGATTTGTTTGCTCTAATGAGAGAAGGATCTCTAGGCCCTTTTCCGGTTTTAGATTTTCCCCTTGAGAGATGGACACATAGTTCTGCTATATCATGGAGTGGAAGTTGAGAAATATCTCCCTTTCCCATCATCTTTAAAATATCTATCCATTCATCTCTAATGGCTTTTAATAGAAGGGCTTTCAAGGTCTCCTCATCTAGGTTACTCATTTTTTCTCTTTTCAGGTTGTATTGAAATCTTTCAAGTAAATCCTCCAAGTTTTCATCTTCTTTTTGCACCATTTTTAATACCTCATCCTTATAATTGGTGGGCATGCAATAGTCCAAGTATCTATCCAAAAATGTTTGTTTCATATCATTCCAAGTCCTAATAGGTTGAGTGACTAATCCCATGAACCATTTCAGAGCAACTCCCTTCAATGTTGAAGGAAACAATTTGAGTTTTTGAGAGTCTTCCATATAATCATAAGTTCGACACACGACTTCAAACTCAAATAGAAATGTTTCAGGATCCTCACTTCGCAACCCATAAAAGTTTGGGAGGACAGATGGTGAGATGTTTTTCATTGTTGTACGAGATTCGTCATCAACTATAGGAAATCCAAACGAGTTATCTCCATCCCTATTTCCCCCATTGTTACCTCTACCTCCTCCACTGTTTCCTCCTCCTCTACCTCTACCTCTACCTCCTCCTCCAAATCCGTTTACTACTTCCTTTGTCATGATAGTTTCCTCAAAGATTTCAGAGTCCTCTGGTTCCTCTACTAATGGTGAACGAGGAGGAATTTCTCCCTCTTCTTCTTCAGGTGATTCTACTTCCTTGATTATAATTTGTTCTCCTGTATAAGTAAAGAAAGGTTCTTTTCCTAAGTCATATTCGGTGGATAGTGTGGGAGAGTCTCCTAATTCAGCTACTGCCCCTTGAATTCCAGGAATCCTAAGGCTAGGAGTGTGAGTTGGAGATGATGGAGGTGTATCTTGTCTATGCCTTGAAGTAGATGGAGTTGTAAAAATCGAACTCTTGGCCCTAGCTATAAACCTTCCCCTAGAATCTCTTGCTCTATGCATGTCATTTTTTTATTTTTCTTCAAGTCGGGCTAATAATTCTCTTTCTGATCTTCCAAGTCACACTAGGTGCAAGAAGAGAGCATACTCAAGAAATTATTGAACCAATAACTCTCTTTTCTAATCCTCCATATCATAATAGGTGCAAGAGGAGAGCATACTTTGAGAAGTTATCAATTTTTACCTTCCTTGAAATTTTCCTGTTTTTTGTCTTCTTTTTTTTAAGAAATTGGCTACCTAGTTTCAGTTCCCCGGCAACGGCGCCAAAATGTTTGGTCAATTTAGAGTGTCCTAAATTGCTATATTAATTTTCAATCTAGGAGTCGTAAACTATTGAAGTGCGGCGCACTATATGTGCAAGATAACCTATTTCTTAATTTTTGTCGTTTTTTATTTTTATTTTGTTTTTGGGTTTATCTTCATTGGTTCCCTAATGTAAGATGGAAATTCTAAAAGACAAGTATGGATAAAAGTGTTCAAGGCCATGATGTCCTTTGAAATGATTTCCAAAACTTCAAACTTGCAAAAAAGTTTTAAAACATGCAATGATGAAATTAATTCCTAAAAGAGAGTGAAAATATGCCACTATTCTAATTAAACAAACAGTGAACTATTGATCATGAAACCTAGTATCCTTGTTGCTGTATAAATTAAAAAAAAAAAAAAAAATTGAACTCAAAGAAATCTAAAAATTGCAAGCAAAGTAAACTAAAATCAAATTACATCAACTCATATTCTGACCCCTCACCATTCGTCTCGCTCTGGCTTTCGGAGGTAATCATAAACAACTCGAGCAATCTGATATCTAATTTGCAGAAAATAAAACTAGCATCAAACTACACATTCATACTTCAATCCCTCACCATTAGTCTCGCTATGGCTTTCGGAGGTAACTGAAAATGACATGAGCAATTCAATATCTATCTTGTAGAAAAGTAAACTAATATCAAACTACACACTCATACTTCAATCCCTCACCATTAGTCTCGCTATGGCTTTCGGAGGTAACTGAAAATGACATGAGCAATCCAATAACTAACTTGCAAAAAAGTAAACTAATATCAAACTACACACTCATACTTCAATCCCTCACCATTAGTCTCGCTATGGCTTTCAGAGGTAACTGAAAATGACATGAGCAATTTAATATCTATCTTGCAGAAAAGTAAATGAGCAAAACTGAAATAAATAAAACAGTGCTAGAACTAAGAACTAAAAAAATAAATCAGCAGAAGGACAAGAATAATTCCATGTCATTAGTCATTATAAAACTATGTGAAAATGCCTGGGATGCCTACTGTAATCTGAAACAAAGACATTGATCAGTTAACAGCATTATAAAGCATAAAAACTATGGACAACAATCAACGTGAATACCATAAGCAGTGCAATATAACAAGTGAATGATTATGGCATAAGAAACGTAAAGAAATAAAGCATGAAACTATACAGCAATTAACAAAACCTCGGTGTGTATAGGGGACCTCTGCACAACCTCGGGCAGTCAGCAATCAACCACGAATTGAGCTTATAAACAGTCTTCTCATGTATTAAAATGCAGCCATAACACAGAAATAATGTCATGGCACAGTGGGCTCGTTAACAGTCAAAATTACATTACAAAAGTTAGCTACTATGCGTATGAGAACGCATTATTTATAACAGAGGATGACATAACTACTTTCCTAAAATCTGCGCTGATAAAAGACACGTGAACAACCACGTCCAGGAATCTAGCATTATGTCAGCCGTGAAGATTAAATCTATGGAGGGTGGTTGTTGGATTCTGCTTATGGAGCAGTCCACAGGTGTTGATATGTCTCCTGATATTTAGGAATGGCCACGCAAGTCTTCACGTGGTGAAAAACAAAGTTTTGTCATCGTAGGACTCTTAGGTTGACCACCGCTTGACTATCTTTGACCACGGCCTTCTTTGGTGAATTCGACTGAGCCAATAGGACTCGGTCCATGTCCACATCATTTCCAACTTGCCCATGTGGCTCGATTTGCCTGAAGACACCTATAACATATAATTTAACAAAAAGGCTGAGGAAAGTTGAATTGGCTGCGGAAAATGACAAGATTCTGCAGCTCAATGAGCAAAAATCTAATTCAAACAGCAAACACAAAACATAGTTAGGAAACCATTTTATATGCCCTTTTAAACTAATATGCAATGATATTAACAGTTTAGGAGGTCCAGGTAAGTGGAAAAAGTCTAGAAAGGTGTATAGGAAAGATGGAAGTTTGGGACTCAACAAGTATATAGGCATTCCCTCCAATATTTTATAGTATTTCAAAGGGGTCATATCACATAGTCTTGATTTTCTTTCCAAGACTATTTAGTCTCTCCTTTTTCAACTGTAACCATACTTTGCCTCACACTCTGAATGGATTCTTTGTTCGATGTTGATCATGCCTAGCCTTGTAATTTTCCTGTCTTCTACAACATCTTCTATGTATATGGATCTATGTAATCTTATCAATATATTTTTATACCCTTAAGGAATCCCCCATAAGATCCTCCCTCACTCCTCCTTATTTTCCATATATAATATCCAAAGGTGAAGGTGGAAAAGATACAAAACAAGTTTTAAATGGGGCCTCAACAATAGAAGTGTGGATTTCTCTATTACAAGAGTGTTGTGTATATACCATATTTTTGTCCCAAGTTTTTATATGATTTTTATTGTAACCCCTAAAAAGTTGCATCGAAGTCCTATTAATTGCTTATGTTTTCCCATATGTCTATGGATGGAATTTTGTAGACCTCTTCAACTCTATGTCCACAATATAGTCCAAAATGCACTTGGAAACATCGTGTACCTATCTAAAATCATGCTCCTTGGTATCCCAAAGTGCACCTAAACTTGTCTGAAGAATAAGTTTGTTGTTTCTTTCCAATTGACGATCTTTTTATAAGACATTAGAACATACTTCCTGCTAAACCTATTGTACTTTCTTGGTTGTTGTTAAACTTCCCACAAATTCCATGGAAATGTTATCCCAAGGACAAGTAGGTACATGAAAGGGATTATGTAGACTTTATTTCTTATTACTAGGTTTTCTAATAAAACTAAGCATGCATCCTCTTATGAACCTAGTTACCTCTTCTTGCATTTTGGGCTAGTACATATACCTCTGCAAGTTGATCTCTATCTTCCCTACAACAAATTTTCCTACAACCTTAGAGTTGTGAGCCTTTCTAATCAACTACAGTCACTCAGCTTTAGAAACATATAACTTATCTAACCAATAGAGTAACCTATTATGGATATAGTAGTCAAATGTATTGTCATCGCCATGTACATGACTCTAGCCCTGCAACTAATGAAACACATCCTTGAATTCCTCATCCTTTGTTTATGCTGCACTATATATGCTAGTGATCTGTGTAGATTATTGTCTCCTTTCCCATAAATTATTAGTTCTACTTCCTCACAAGTTACATCAAGGAATAAAGCTCCTTTCCGTAGGTAGGGTAGTTCAAAACCTCTCTATGAAAGACTTCATAATGGTATCATACATGCCTTCCTCCCTACTTCAAGACCACTCCCATAACATAACACACCCACTCACATATGTCTCCACTTTGAAGGGTTGTGTCAAGTTCAGTAATTCCAAGACTAGTGCCCGATTAATCTTATTCTTTAACTCCTCAAGTACCCGTTGTTAACCCTTTCCCCATTGGAAACTCGTACCACTCACTATTATAATGTGGAGTGGTTCTAAAACTCTTGAAAATGAGGCTATGAATTTCATCAAGTATTGTGCCACTCCAACAAAAATTCTAACCTCAAAGACATCAGTAGGCGTCGACCACTTCATGAATCGTGGCCTCCATCTTGGTAGGATCTATCTTTAGCTCTTCTCCACCTATCACATCTCCCATATATACCGAAGGTTGTTATGCAAATTCACACTTCTTGATATTTTCTAACAATTGGTGCTTCTTCAATGTCTCTAGCACCTACATCAAATGTGAGATGTGCTCCTTCCAAGTAGCATTATATACCAGTATATCATCCAAAAAAACAATAACAAATGAATCTATAAAAGGGTTAAATATATCATTCATTAACCTCATGAACATAATTGATGCATTATATAGGCTAAACGACATGATTAATCACTAATACAAACATCACATGGTTTTGAAGGAAGTATTCCAAGTATCTTATTATATGACCCAAACCTGCTGTTATCATGACATTAATTCCAACTTGATGAAGTATTTTGGCTTGTTGTAAATAATCCAATAGATAATTTACCCTGTGAAGTGGGTACCTATTCTAGAGCATAATGTTTTTAACGCCCTATAATCAATACACATCCACTAGGTCCCACCCTTCTTTGGTCGAAGGGTGACCCACATAGCGAGGTACATGGTCGAATGACACCATGTTCCAATAATTGTTGCAATTCCTTCTTCAACTCATTTGTCTCTATAATGGACTACCTGTAAAACCAATGTTTGGCAATGGAGAGTCGAACAACAATTTGATCTCATGCTCTACTTTCCTCTTGGGTGGTATCCAGGACACACTCTTATATGCCTATAGAAACTCTTTTAGTTGTTGTTTTTTTCCTTAGTGCACCCTCTGGGGATGACTTAGCTCTTATGGATTGTTCTATAGATTAATTTTCCCTTAAAAATAGCAAAACATAATTCTTGTTAGAATTGATCGCTTTTTTGGCTTAGTTGGAACTTATTAACAAAATATTTAACTTACTCATGTGCATGTTGATGATGAATTATTTTTCGTCCTTGATGAGGAGGTGTTGGTTGGCTCCCAACATGAATATCACATCCTACACGTACATATAGGGACTCCCAAATATGAATCCACATACATCAAGTGGAAGTACACTGAACTCCCAAATAGGGACTCTAGGATGGTTGATGAGCCCTGGTATTGCAATAAAAATGGTGCAACTCCCATGGCTACCAACTTAAATTATCAATCTGGGGTCCATACAAAATTAAGAGAGGTCATAATTGTATGAGCAGTGGACACCTTCCTCTTTCTGGTCTAACTCCCTTTGATGCAAGTGAAAGAAGACAATGAAACAACTTCAAATGAGTGAAGGATCTAGGTAAGCTGTCAATCCTAAGTTGAAAAAGGTAAATAAAAATAAGAAAATGTCTTCTAATTTTGTTGGAAGGTAAATGGAACAAAAGAAATTTATTCTAAAACTAAGCAAATCTAATCTATCTTGTTTGAAAGGAAATGGAATTAAAGGAGTTCTATATTACGCTTGCAAGAAGGAAATCACGCTTTGGATAAAGTAAATTGTAGAAAGGAAATCTAGACTAATTGCAGAAATCAACATTCAAGATGCAAGAAGTATAAGAGCTAAATGGTGACCTAACCAAGCCTCAACTCAACCAAAGTGGACTCATAGCATTCATAGGCTATAAATATACGTCTACCATGAATTTGGAGTGTATTTGGGCAAGGAAGAACTCGAAACAAATTGCTACTGGACTTTTACTCAAGATAACTTGTCGAATGCCCAAGAAAATAAAATAAAATTGAGATGGGAATTTTTTTATTATTAAGTAGGATGTCATAGGACTCCATTACAAGTGGAATTGCTAAAAAATACCCATGTTACATGTGCTAAAAAATAGCAGAAAATTACAACTCTAAAAACCAGAAATTCTAGAACCAACGAGCTAGTTAACCTACCAAATGCCTAACCTAATCAAGTGAAAATACTATGGGGTAGATTTTTTTATTAACTTGGATGTTTTTATGACTCAACATAAGTGGAAGAAATTCAAATGAAGCTCATTAACACGTCCTAAAAAATAGCATACAATTACTACTATTTTGCTACAAGAGACTTACTACTATTTTGCTACAAGAGACTTCTAGAAATTCTAGATTTGTGAACTAGTAAACTAATCCAAGTAGCTCAATGATGAATATGAATTTTAAAAGTTGTTCTAAGGATCCATCATTCTTGTGACTCTGTAAATAACCTGCAAAAAAACACACTTCAATCATTTAACTAATGTAACCTACAAAAAAAGAGGCATGAACGCTAAATGTGGAAATAAGAGATGCAAGTGAAAAAGACATTCGAAGGAAATAAAGAAATTGTACAAGAGGACATCTAAGGCTCCTGGGATGGCCAATACCAAGGATATTCAGAGTCCTATGAAGTAAACCAAGCTTTAGAAGCTAAAAATGGCACCAAACTTCATTATTTGAATCAATCCAAGTACATCCCTGTTAGAAAAGAATGTGGAGTTGCTAAACAACAAGTTTTCTCCACAAGAAGACTAAGAAATGCATGCCCACAGAGGAAAATTCGAATTGGTACTTATATAAATTGATGGGGAAGCATTCTCCTATAAAGGAAAGATATTTCCCCTCCAAAATCTCTCAAATAGTGGATTTGGTTCCCAACACTAGGAATTTGCATTAAATAACAAGGAGCACATTCCTAGATTTTCTCAATCACTAGAGCTCCAGAATTTTTTTAATAATCTCATCATATCGTGTTCATTTATTATCCAATCTTGGTCCTCCTGTAGTAGGGAGAAAGTCCATATATTATCTCATTAATAATTTACTCAATATTCTGCAAAAATTAATAATTTAGGCACAAATATGCAATTGTCTCTAAACCTTCCTAATGAACATATTAAAGTTAAAAATATTTCGTCTAATGCAAAAAAAGAGGTTTAATGTGCTGAAGGATGGTCAGATGGGCATTAATTTGTGTCTAATTTGGAGGCTCATCAATGGTCACGAGTCTCCAATCCTAGTTTCTTGACTAAATTTTCCATTATGGGATTCGCTTGTGATCTTGAGTCGAATAGAGCATTATTTTTTGTCTTATTAACCTATATCCTATATGGCAGACTTTGATCATTTCCTTTTCTTCCTATTGCTAAAGGCTACTTAGGTTCACCCCTTCTACATTGTTGTACATATAATCTTATCATGCACATTTGAGTTTCTTTCCACCTGATTATTTGAATCTATGGCCATGTTATTTTTCTTCTTAACATATTTCTTTTGATTCTTTGGGTTGAGCTATAGATGCAACTTCCAACACTTCTCCTCTAAATGAAAATAAATATTAAGTAGTTGCAATGGTTGCTAGGATCTTTGTGTTGGTATGTTGTGGCTAATATCTTTTGTGTTTTCCTCCTTTCTACTTCTTCTTCCCCTCCTTGGAAGCAACCTGGTGCTCATTTTGCTTTAACCCACTTGACTTCCCTTTCTTCTAGCTTATGTTCTTCATGTACTATTCTTGCACACAAGCCTCATCCACAATTCCGAGTTTGAACAACATTACTTTCTTCCATATATGGTTGTATACTTGAGGATTACATCTAGGTTCTTTGGGGATATACCCAACATTATTTCCATCTTCCTAAATTCAATGGTGTACTCCTGTACACTTTGCCCATGTCTTTGCTTGAAGTAATTCCACTAGTTCCACTGGTCCTGTACATACCTGATAAGGTATAATTTTTTGTACTTTATAAGAATTTTGAAATCCTCCCACTTATTCACTATAGGATCTTTGTCCAATCTTAGGGTTTTTGTGCGACTTTCCCACTAATTCAGGGCATGACCCTCTAATTTTATATTTGTACATGAAATTTTCTATTCTTCCTCTATGTGGTGAACACTAAATAAACTTATAATTGTTATAACCAGTTATTTAAATTCAAAGTGTCAATATCACCTTAATATGGCTTGATGTCAACCTTTGCATCCATCTTGAACATGGAGGGCATCCTTTGATATTGTTATTGATATCAAAACCCTTAAGGTAGGGCAACACCATACATTCACTCCTTAAGGAAGGAGAACAATCCACAAGCCATATGCCTGTTCATACAATATTCCTTGACATCTCTCCATGTAGAGTCTCTAGCCTCTATATAGGCCTCATACATACAATACCATGGTTCCCTCATACCATCGAACTAATACCATGGGCCCATTACATTATTACTAACTACTTGTGGTCCCTTACATGATACATGTTAACCACCTTATTTATTACTATGGCCCATCTCATTATTACATTATTCCCTTGGGTACCTCCATTTGTACCCCATATTATCCCTGCTAGGTATATAACATTCCACCCCCCTTAGCATGTTTCGTCCCCGAAACATGGGAAGAACACAAATAATAAGATATACTCAAAAGAGTAGTCCATTGGTACCATGCACGTGCATCTAGCCATCCAAGAAAAAGGTGAATCCTCGATCTCACTGGTGCCTCGCTCGCTTGAGATGGAAGTTGACCGTGGCAGCTCTTCTGTGTTGATGTGTAGTAGGTGGATCTTCTTTCCTCTCTATTTTTCATGCGGGGGTTGTTGTCCTTGTGGCTAATTGGTTGCCATCTGCTTAGTTGTTGTCTTGCGGGGTGATGTGGGTGATAATATGTTGAAGTTTTAACCCACGGTGTCTTTTTCTTTAATTCACCCCTTACTGGAGCCTGACTGTTATCTGGTGCATGTTGTGGTGTCTTACCTTTCAATATTACTTCAATCACTGAGTCCTCATCTGATGTATCAGCACCTATAACCTTTTTTGCTTCAGCCTCTATTTGTGTTTGATTGTCGATCATCACTGGCTCATCATCTGATATGTCAGTCCCTAGAACATCTTCTGCTTCAGCCTCCATGTACTCTACTTGTTTATTAATGGAAATATCCTGTAATGTAATTTTCTTCTTTTTATACCAAAGCTTCGGGAATTTCTTCTGCAAATTAATATTGATAGTACCCACAGATTCCATCCAAGGATATCCCAAAACAACATCCATGTTATCCATATCTAAAGTATAGAAATCACCACGCAACACATACTTATCCATAGAAAGCTTCAAATCCTTATAAACTTGAACATCCTCATCATCCACCTGTGTGTTTTCAATGTGTTTTGCTGGAACTTGCAATTTTTTTGTCAAATTAACATTGATAAAATTATGCTTACAACTAGGATTTATAGAAACAATGATCTTCTCCTTCTGAATCAATCCATGAACCTGCAATAAGGAGATACCAACAGCAAATAACCCTTTAGGTTTCTTGGTTTCCTTCTTTCTTGTAAAAATAAATCTTTGCTAGGTTGTGTGTCTATTTGTGTGAGCTTATCCACAAGATTAGATTTTTGGTCAAAGTGGTCTATAAGAGCTTTTTTGACTGTGTCCCAAGTCAGGGGCCTTCCATAGCAACGTTGATGCCATTGCCACCATTGCCATCTTTCATTGTCCAAGTACATTTTTCCCACACTCAGCTGAATCTCATAATCATAAATGTAATTCAATCTGAAATATTTCTCCATTTGTGCTAGCCATCTGGCTGGATGAGAGCCATCAAATTTATACACGTTCCTCTGATCTAGGCCTGTCATCATAAAAAAAAATTGGCAAAAATTTGAAATGGCCATAATTCCGTCAATATTGCTCAGAATCCCTATTATGACCTATTTTTGGAAATGGAACAACCATTCTGCATCTGCCCATGTGATAGAAATCTTGATCCAAGCACTGGAATTTCATATCTGCGCTATAACTCTCCCGTCGTCACCAAAATTTCTGAAAAAAAAAATAATAAATAAATAAAATAAAATAAATAAATAAATAAAATAAAATAAACTAAGGAAGAAGAAGAAGAAAAGAGAGTTGATTTTAAATCAGCGATATCTCCCTCATCCGGACTCCGACTCAATTGAATTTTTTTTTATTTTTTATTTTTAAATCGGGTATTTTTCCACAAAGAATTCAGATCTGCAATTAGATTTTGCAGATCTTGCACTAGGACGTCTGGATCTGCGCCGCACACTCGCTGCCCCGAAAAATTGTCTGCAACAGCATTGATTTTTAAATCAGCGATATCTCCTTCATCCGGACTCCGATTCAGCCGATTTTTTTTTGAAATCGGGTATTTTTTCACAAAAAATCCAGATATACAATTATATTTTGTATATTTAGTCCTAAAATGTACAGATCTGATCTACAAACTCGCCGCCCCAGTAATCCTGCAAAAATTAAAAAATAAATAAATAAAATAAAATAAAATTTCTCCACTTTTGCCCAAGAAAGTGCTCTGATACCACTTGTTATAGATCTAACCCGAAAATATATGATAATATAAATAAACCCAAGAATAAAAAGATCGAATAGAGATAGAAATGATTCACTTTATTGATAAAGCCCTTAAGGTAGGGCAGCAACATACATTCACTCCTTAAGGAAGGAGAACACTCCACAAGCCATATGCATGTTCATACAATATTCCTTGACATCTCTCCATGTGGAGTCTCTAGCCTCTATATAGGCCTCATACATACAATACCATGGGTCATTACAATGGTTCCCTCATACCATCGAACTAATACCATGGGCCCTGTTAGTGTCGGTCTTGAGCCCTCCATCAGTGATCAATAGCTCTTTGCATATGCATAGGTAGGTGTCTCATTAGTGTCAGTTTTGCATCCCGCTAGGCATGCTATAAAACTGAATGGAGGGCTGGTCTTTGTTCCCTTCTTGGCTTTGCTGGATCAGGTCATACCACAATGAAATTGAGTCATGTTTGTTTTTATTTTTGTCTTGAGGTCCCAGGTCTTAGGTCTAGGGTTTTGAGTCAAAATCACTGCCAGGTCATGAGTTCAAATTCAGTGAGTGCCCAGCAAGCCAGAAGGAGGTATGTACATATGTTTCATTGTTATTTTCATCAGCTACAGGTCATTTAATGCCTTGGATTTAAAAACCCTGTTTTTAAGTTCAAGGCCATGAGAAATTTGTAAAAATAAAGAAATTTTCAAAAGTTTTCAAAAGTGCCGGCAACAACCCTGGTTCCTTCGCCACAGCCCATCAGATGGTCAACCTGCAAAAAGAACGAAGTCAAATGCCTCAAAGAGCTAATTTCAGGACAAAATGAACTCCAAAACAGTGTTAAAAGAGAATGCAAAATGAAAACATTATAAAGTGGGTTTCTAAAGTCAAATTTTTTTAAAACGACCCTATAAAGGTAAATTCCCTCCTTGCAAAGTTTCATTGTGCATTTGAGAGCGAAAAATTACAAGCAAGAGGCAAAGAGGGCGAATTTGGGCGATTTCCAGCAAATTCCAGGCTTTGGAGGGTGCGCGACCACTCCACAGGGGTGCGCGACCACCTGGGTGGTGCGCGACCACTCCATCCAATTTTCGCAGTGTATTTTTGGTCGTGCGCGACCACTCCAAGGGTGCGCGACCACTCCAAGGAGGGGCGCGACCACTCGTTCCGCCTTCACAAAAACTCACCCAAACTTCAATTTTCTCTCAAATTCGCTCGTGGATTCTACAAGGTATGCCTCCTTTATCAAGTTTTGAATTGTGTCATGGATCCAAAGGAGGGTTATGGTCATAAATATCATGCAAGAAATTAATGAAAAATAGGTTAAGTGACTTGATGTCTTTGCAAGCTTATGTTAGGTTGTATTGTGTGTTTTTCAAGGTAATTTTTCCTTTATTCCCTTCCATTATTTTCCCATTATAAATTCACATGTGTTAGAGTGTCATTTTCATTAATCTCATTTGCAAAGAAGCGCTAAAACCCTACCCCAAATTCCATGAAACCCTAACCCCTCCTAAACCCTATTTCAAACCCTAGTTTTCTACCATGCATCATGCTCAAACCCTACACTATTACACACAGCAAATTATATATGTAAATTGCACAACAAAAGAATGAAAACAAATATAGTAAAAAGAAAAGAAAATGATGACAAGGCATGCTTATAATCACACAAAAATAGAGTAAAAAATATAACTTGCATAGCCTTATAAAAAACAAAAGAAAAATGTCATCTTGCTGTAAATATCAAAGGTTAGAAGCTGTGTGAAAATCATGACAAAGTTTATCAAATGTACCAGCTGCTAGCTATCAAAAAGGAGCAGTTTTGCTGTGCTAGGGTTTGTGCATTAACATGGTATCATCTCCCTTGCCCTAGACTCTGTTTTCCTACCTATTCCCCTCATGAAAAACCCAATTCAATTGCCTATCCCTTCTTCAAACTCCCTATGCAATTGAATCTCCTTCCCTATTGTCAAAACATGTAATGAAACCTTAATTCACTCATGACAAATGCAATTATGAAGCTGCCAGCACTATTGAAAGACTGCTGTTGTGAAAATTGGTTGTCAGACTTTGTTAATAGGTTTCATTACTCCCTAACCCTAATTCCCTATATCCCCTCATTCCCCTAATTCCCTTGATACAATCCCTCTCCCTTCCATTGCAAAATAATCACAGCAACCCTTCTCTTCCCCTTATAATCAAATACCCAAAACCCCTGTTTTCCATTAGCATCAAATGGCCATTTTTACATGTGAAAAAACAGAGTATGCTTATGAAAGGCATTAAAAGACAAAATAAGCAAAGGAGAAGCCTGTTACTTGTACATCATTGATGCTACCCTATTCCCCTATGCCCATGTCATTATTTCCTCCATCATGGAGATTTTTATTGTCCTTTCCCTTGGTGCTCAAAATACAAATTTTCCCTAATAAAGTATTAATTTGCAAATGATGAGAGATAGAATGACATGTTTAACATTGTGTGATTGTTTCCTTCGAAATTCCCTGTTGTTTATATATATATTTTCCCTTTCCTTATGTAAATTCCCTCCCCTAACATTTCCCTCATGATTTTTCCCCTTGAAAACAGCATACTTCACAGCATTTTGCAGGCGGGGCAGCGGTTATCTTGGCTTATTTGTTCCACCTTGCTCAATAACATCATGTCAACCACTGAGACTAATGAGCAAGGTGATGACCGATCTTCATCCACGGAGGTTGAGACACAGCGGAGGCCTCGTAAGGGTGGCAAGGGTGGTCACCACAAGAGAGAAGAGCCCACATCCTTGGCAGAGTTGCAGGCTTGCCCATTGGCAGTGGCTTGTTTTCAGCACATGGCTTGCTATCAGTTTTGCGAGAGGTTGTCACAGATTCAGCATCATAGAGAGCTGGCCCGGCTATTTGTCCTACACCTTCATGACGGGCAGGTCACCCTTGCAGGGGTGAATTTTGTGCTTTCTCCAGAGGCCATCTCACAGGCTACCGGGATACCCAATGTGGGTGAGGTGTGGCCAAAGCGCAAGTGGCTGGATTTTGTTTACTTTGAGCCATATGTCAGGCCAACATACATACACAACTTGTCAGGGAACTTTCCTTTCAGATTCCTCCGAGAGGAGTATGCTCCTATCATGCGGCTTATCATACACTATTTCACATGCGAGGGGAGATTCTCACGGGTATTTGCTTGTCACATCCGCATGCTGATGCACTTCACCAGGGTGAGGATGATGAACATCCCGGCTTATCTCTTTCATGACATTCAGAGGATAGTCTCTATGTTTCAGAGGCAGTCCCCAGCTCAGCAGCTCAGGAGCTTGTGTCATCATGGTCTCATCCAGCTGGTTGTTTCCCATCAGCTGAGTCAGCAGGGCATTTCTTGGGCAGATTTTATCTCCCGTGAGTTCTTCACACAGCCACAGCCACAACCAGAGATCATTCATGAGGTGGGAGGTCCATCACACCAGCCCGAGATTATTGTTCCGAGACATGTGGCTTCTTCCCCTCGGGTCACCTATCAGAGAGGTCCTAGGACCTTATTTGCAGCAGCTCGACGAGTATTTTCTCCACTGCAGGTGGAAGGGGTCTCGTCATCTTCTTCAGATCAGCGAATGTTATCTCCACACCAGGTGGAAGGGGCCTCGCATTCTTCATCAGCAGAGGCAGTACGGGAGGGCAAGCAGCCCATGATTGAGGATGAGTGAGCTGGTGATACACATGATGATTTCATTGGTCGTGATGCCCGCTCTCCTTCTTCAGATTTTTATGAGATTATCAGGCAGAGAGAGGAGGAGAACCTCGTGTTGCAGCAAAAGCTCCAAATGGCTCAATGGACCATCACTTATCTAGAACAGCGCACCAAACAATTAGAAGAAGAAAAAGAACTTGATGAGCTATGGAGGATCCGCAATGATCGAACTTTGAACCGTAGGAGGCCCGGTGACCCATTACCTGCTGACCGGGAGTCCATGCTTATTCGTGTGAATGCACACTTGGAGAGATTGTTGGAGAAGGCAAATCGTGACAAAGAGCTGCTACGCAACATGAAAACACACTATTGGGCAAGATTGCATGTTTGCAAGGCTAAAATGAAAATTCTCCAAAGGAAGCTGTCAGAGGCCCAGAAGAAGAAGAAAAGGACAAACCCACTCCGTATCTTGGCTGAGGCATCCCTCACTCACCATGGTACTCATTAGCCTTCATCCAGCAGCAAAATCAAAAAAATTTGAGAGTTTTGGGGCATTTTGGAAATTTACAGGTTTTTGCCTATGGAGTGGTCTCACCCCCCGCGCGACCACTCGTGAGGATTGCTCGGAATTGCAAAAAGTTGACATTTTTGGAAAGGGTATGCAAAGACTAAAATTACCTATACTTGGGAGAAGCCTGATTTTGAGATTTGGGCCTCCAAAAGCTCAAAATACATCAAAATTTTGACTTTCTGCCCACTTTTTGAGTTGCAGAAAGTGACCTTGGGAGAATTGACGTTTGAGGGGTCAAATCAACTCCAAATCCAGAAATTCCACTTGGGATGGAAAGTAGACAGACCAAGCTTTCCAATGAGCCATCTTGCACCTGATTTGGACCAGTGTAACCCACTCAAAAGTTGCTGCAAAGGGGCGAGACCACTCGAGCAGGGGGCGCGACCACTCGAGCTGAATTTGGCAGTTTTGACTTTTCAGGCCAGAAAACACTGTTTTCACCTTGGTTGATGATTTTTACTTGTAGATGATGGATGAATGTATAATTTTCATGGCACATTGATAGATTTTATCTCTCTTTACCCTTCTAGAAGCTTCCTTGATGTAAAAAGTGAATAATTAATGCATGGATGAGTTAGCTAAGTAATAGAGGCAAGTTGTTTGACTACCTATTATCTAGTGCTTAGTTTAGAATCAGTTCAAACTGCTCCTAGGAAGATGAGCTCGACCCCTAGAGGTGGGGAAAGGAGTTATATGGTCTATATTATGCCTTCTCTTGCTCATTTTCATGGTTGGACTCTTGTGGGAGAAGCATTATTGTATATTGTACATCTATTACTGCAATTTAAGGAAAAGGAAGGCCATGGTTTTGCAGACATCATTGTGGATTCTTGTGGATTGTTGTGTTGATGGTGTGTTATCTACATGTTATTGTAAGTGTGTTTATGTGTTCCATCTCTTTCTTTGCTGCTAATTGAACAGATGAAGTGATAAAGTTTGAATTCATGCATGCCATGCTCAGCTTTTAATTTTGTTCAATATCTATGTTTTCCACTGTCTAAAGAGGATTCAAAGTTGTTGTTTGCCCTCTTTAGCTCCTCCTCTATCATTCCTGATCATCCATCATAAATTAAGGCATCAGCACTCACTCCTACCTTGCCCCAAAGATCCCCCTGCGAAAACTGAGCCCAATCCCCGCACCCTGAATTGCATTCCCTCCAATTGCCACCAAAAACCCCAAAAATCTTTAAATCAACCTCCCTTATCAATTTAATATCCTAAAATCTTTATCCCTAATTGGTCAGCTTATCATATTGAAAGATCTACCGAATCTGACCCGAGAGAGCCTTCTCATACCTCGTAGGGCTAGCTACGAGGTGAAATGGTTTGATGTAGCCTTGAGAGTTTGTCTATCTCAGCCTAGGTGAATTCCAAGCGCTAACATATTGGCGACCATACTGGGGAGAACCAACTTGTTTGTGTGTTGATGTGCTTGTGTCATAAGTCTTAGACGGAGCCTGAAGATACGCCAGGTAGCCTTCGAAAATGCTCTTGTTTTACATCAGCGTTAGTAGATAAACGCTGCTTCAGTCAATCTCCGTGAGCTTGTGAATACGATCACTTCATTTGCATTTCACCCCAGTACATGTATCAAGTTCAGATCTGATTGTTGATGGTGAACAACGATCAGACACTTGAAAGGCTGAAATCATTCACTGGCGACTCCTTTCACTGAAGAATCCAGCGATCAGTGTTTCATGGTGACTTCACTGCAGAGAGATCAGTAGCTTTGAGCTTTTCAAGATGGATCGGATCGCAAGAAGATATGCTCCCTTGAGCCGAGATCACATCCCTGGTTTTCCAAATAAAATTCCAAAGGTAGATTGGTCAAGGAATCTGCCTATATTTAATGATGATGGTAAGAAGGATGCTGCTTTACATCTAGTTAGATTTCATATGCATATTCGCAAATTCAAGGTCGATTTTCCTGAAGATTGCTTGATGAAGATATTCTTGGCCACTCTGGAAGGTAAAGCCTAATCATGGTATGAAAGTTTGCCACCTGCTTGTATTTAATGTTTAAAGGATTTTCATGCTATGTTCATTGAAAGATATATGGACTCTTATCCATCATTAAATTTAGTTCAAGACTGTTGCCAGCATGCTTATACTTTTATTGAAAGCCTTGAGAAGTTTTATGAAGATGATAATTTCATGGATGAAGAGATCATGGAAGCCCTGTATGAAAATCCGTTTCAGCAGCACATAGAAATCTTAGAGGATACTTGTCAAGATCAGCAGGCTGAAGATGGTCATATAGTGGAAGATGATGAAAGAGAAGAGCTTGTTTCAGATCTGCCCACAGAAGAAGACAACGTGCAAGGTAGCCAAGAGTCAATTTTAGAATGTAATGCAGTCAACTCAACTATTTCAGATCAAAATTCAGATCATGGTGACCAAGCATACCTTGTGCTGAAGCCCATCAAAGAGAGCTCTACTGTTGAGATCATAGACAGAGTTTTTGATTCAGATGTTCATGAACAGCAAGGTGAGATCTTTGTGCAAGTAAGTGATGAACCTCCATTCAATAACTTAGTAATAAATGATAGTTTGAATGCCTTGTCATATGAAGATAATTATTGTTTAAGCAGAAGAAAACAAAAGGCATTGTCTCCTTTGTCTAAAGAGGAGATAGATCAGCTTTTGAAAGGTCTTGTTACATCCCAAGCTACAACAGATTTGCAATGCACACATAGTCAGGAAAGTGTTGGGAAAATTTCTTCCTTTGTTGAAGAAGATGAGTGTCTTGTAGATCAGCAAACCGATAATGTTGTCCTTCACAAAGATGATAATCTCGCTGTCATATCATATGAAGATCACCTGCCATATTGTCTGACTACCGAAGATCATAGCATACAGGATTACCTTTCAGATTCTTCATATGTTTCATGTGCTGAAATGTTTTTCCAAGAAGAGATCTGCTCATCCATTTGTTCGGAATTTTTTGAAGCTTATGAGCCTACTTTTACTGAAGCACATGAGGAAGGCAAATCAGAATTTGAAACAAAGGACACCTTGATCTTTCAGCAGGAGGTGGCAGTGGCAAATCTTCATGTTTTTCATGATCCTCTAGCAAGTTTGTTGCAGCCAGCAGTGATAGTGTTTATTGCAGTGTTCAGTGATGAAGGAGATCACGGTCAGCTATGTTTTTGGATGCCCGGTTACCAGTATCTATTGTTGCTCATGAGATCTGATTGGGAGAATCAATCAAAAAGGCATTTGCTTGATTGGTTACATTGGCATTATGATATAGTTTGATGTATATTGTCTTGTAAGAAACACAGGTGGTTGTCATCATGATTTCAAATTTTGATGGACTGCTGCCCTTTCAAAAAGCTTTGTAAAGTCTTGTTTTAAGTCAGTTATGAGTCATTTGTGTTTGGTCTATTGAGTGAGTTTTTTCAAGTTATTTTAGTTTGCCATCGAGTCGGTTTGAGTCAAGCTTCAGTTAAGTTTCAGTCAGTTTTCAGTCAAGTTTTCATTCGATAAATGTGTCAAAGGTGTAAATAATGACTCCATCGCCCAATGGTTGCAAGCACTGGTCTGCTCTCCCAGAGGTCTAAGGTTCTTGGCACCTCCAAGGAGCTGCCATCCCCATTGGAGCCAATGTTAGTGTCGGTCTTGAGCCCTCCATCAGTGATCAATAGCTCTTTGCATATGCATAGGTAGGTGTCTCATTAGTGTCAGTTTTGAATCCCGCTAGGCATGCTATAAAACTGAATGGAGGGCTGGTCTTTGTTCCCTTCTTGGCTTTGCTGGATTAGGTCATACCACAATGAAATTGAGTCATGTTTGTTTTTATTTTTTTCTTGAGGTCCCAGGTCTTAGGTCTAGGGTTTTGAGTCAAAATCACTGCCAGGTCATAAGTTCAAATTCAGTGAGTGCCCAGCAAGCCAGAAGGAGGTATGTACATATGTTTCATTGTTATTTTCATCAGCTACAGGTCATTTAATGCCTTGGATTTAAAAACCCTGTTTTTAAGTTCAAGGCCATGAGAAATTTGTAAAAATAAAGAAATTTTCAAAAGTTTTCAAAAGTGCCGGCAACAACCCCGGTTCCTTCGCCACAGCCCATCAGATGGTCAACCTGCAAAAAGAACGAAGTCAAATGCCTCAAAGAGCTAATTTCAGGACAAAATGAACTCCAAAACAGTGTTAAAAGAGAATGCAAAATGAAAACATTATAAAGTGGGTTTCTAAAGTCCAATTTTTTTAAAACGACCCTATAAAGGTAAATTCCCTCCTTGCAAAGTTTCATTGTGCATTTGAGAGCGAAAAATTACAAGCAAGAGGCAAAGAGGGCGAATTTGGGCGATTTCCAGCAAATTCCAGGCTTTGGAGGGTGCGCGACCACTCCACAGGGGTGCGCGACCACCTGGGTGGTGCGCGACCACTCCATCCAATTTTCGCAGTGTATTTTTGGTCGCGCGCGACCACTCCAAGGGTGCGCGACCACTCGTTCCGCCTTCACAAAAACTCACCCAAACTTCAATTTTCTCTCAAATTCGCTCGTGGATTCTACAAGGTATGCCTCCTTTATCAAGTTTTGAATTGTGTCATGGATCCAAAGGAGGGTTATGGTCATAAATATCATGCAAGAAATTAATGAAAAATAGGTTAAGTGACTTGATGTCTTTGCAAGCTTATGTTAGGTTGTATTGTTTGTTTTTCAAGGTAATTTTTCCTTTATCCCCTTCCATTATTTTCCCATTATAAATTCACATGTGTTAGAGTGTCATTTTCATTAATCTCATTTGCAAAGAAGCGCTAAAACCCTACCCCAAATTCCATGAAACCCTAACCCCTCCTAAACCCTATTTCAAACCCTAGTTTTCTACCATGCATCATGCTCAAACCCTACACTATTACACACAGCAAATTATATATGTAAATTGCACAGCAAAAGAATGAAAACAAATATAGTAAAAAGAAAAGAAAATGATGACAAGGCATGCTTATAATCACACAAAAACAGAGTAAAAAATATAACTTGCATAGCCTTATAAAAAACAAAAGAAAAATGTCATCTTGCTGTAAATATCAAAGGTTAGAAGCTGTGTGAAAATCATGACAAAGTTTATCAAATGTACCAGCTGCTAGCTATCAAAAAGGAGCAGTTTTGCTGTGCTAGGGTTTGTGCATTAACATGGTATCATCTCCCTTTCCCTAGACTCTGTTTTCCTACCTATTCCCCTCATGAAAAACCCAATTCAATTGCCTATCCCTTCTTCAAACTCCCTATGCAATTGAATCTCCTTCCCTATTGTCAAAACATGCAATGAAACCTTAATTCACTCATGACAAATGCAATTATGAAGCTGCCAGCACTATTGAAAGACTGATGTTGTGAAAATTGGTTGGCAGACATTGTTAATAGGTTTCATTACTCCCTAACCCTAATTCCCTATATCCCCTCATTCCCCTAATTCCCTTGATACAATCCCTCTCCCTTCCATTGCAAAATAATCACAGCAACCCTTCTCTTCCCCTTATAATCAAATACCCAAAACCCCTGTTTTCCATTAGCATCAAATGGCCATTTTTACATGTGAAAAAACAAAGTATGCTTATGAAAGGCATTAAAAGACAAAATAAGCAAAGGAGCAGCCTGTTACTTGTACATCATTGATGCTACCCTATTCCCCTATGCCCATGTCATTATTTCCTCCATCATGGAGATTTTTATTGTCCTTTCCCTTGGTGCTCAAAATACAAATTTTCCCTAATAAAGTATTAATTTGCAAATGATGAGAGATAGAATGACATGTTTAACATTGTGTGATTGTTTCCTTCGAAATTCCCTGTTGTTTATATATATATATATTCCCTTTCCTTATGTAAATTCCCTCCCCTAACATTTCCCTCATGATTTTTCCCCTTGAAAACAGCATACTTCACAGCATTTTGCAGGCGGGGCAGCAGTTATCTTGGCTTATTTGTTCCACCTTGCTCAATAACATCATGTCAACCACTGAGACTAATGAGCAAGGTGATGACCGATCTTCATCCACGGAGGTTGAGACACAGCGGAGGCCTCGTAAGGGTGGCAAGGGTGGTCACCACAAGAGAGAAGAGCCCACATCCTTGGCAGAGTTGCAGGCTTGCCCATTGGCAGTGGCTTGTTTTCAGCACATGGCTTGCTATCAGTTTTGCGAGAGGCTGTCACAGATTCAGCATCATAGAGAGTTGGCCTGGCTATTTGTCCTACACCTTCATGACGGGTAGGTCACCCTTGCAGGGGTGAATTTTGTGCTTTCTCCAGAGGCCATCTCACAGGCTACCGGGATACCCAATGTGGGTGAGGTGTGGCCAAAGCGCAAGTGGCTGGATTTTGTTTACTTTGAGCCATATGTCAGGCCAACATACATACACAACTTGTCAGGGAACTTTCCTTTCAGATTCCTCCGAGAGGAGTATGCTCCTATCATGCGGCTTATCATACACTATTTCACATGCGAGGGGAGATTCTCACGGGTATTTGCTTGTCACATCCGCATGCTGATGCACTTCACCAGGGTGAGGATGATGAACATCCCGGCTTATCTCTTTCATGACATTCAGAGGATAGTCTCTATGTTTCAGAGGCAGTCCCCAGCTCAGCAGCTCAGGAGCTTGTGTCATCATGGTCTCATCCAGCTGGTTGTTTCCCATCAGCTGAGTCAGCAGGGCATTTCTTGGGCAGATTTTATCTCCCGTGAGTTCTTCACACAGCCACAGCCACAGCCAGAGATCATTCATGAGGTGGGAGGTCCATCACACCAGCCCGAGATTATTGTTCCGAGACATGTGGCTTCTTCCCCTCGGGTCACCTATCAGAGAGGTCCTAGGACCTTATTTGCAGCAGCTCGACGAGTATTTTCTCCACTGCAGGTGGAAGGGGTCTCGTCATCTTCTTCAGATCAGCGAATGTTATCTCCACACCAGGTGGAAGGGGCCTCGCATTCTTCATCAGCAGAGGCAGTACGGGAGGGCAAGCAGCCCATGATTGAGGATGAGAGAGCTGGTGATACACATGATGATTTCATTGGTCGTGATGCCCGCTCTCCTTCTTCAGATTTTTATGAGATTATCAGGCAGAGAGAGGAGGAGAACCTCGTGTTGCAGCAAAAGCTCCAAATGGCTCAATGGACCATCACTTATCTAGAACAGCGCACCAAACAATTAGAAGAAGAAAAAGAACTTGATGAGCTATGGAGGATCCGCAATGATCGAACTTTGAACCGTAGGAGGCCTGGTGACCCATTGCCTGCTGACCGGGAGTCCATGCTTATCCGTGTGAATGCACACTTGGAGAGATTGTTGGAGAAGGCAAATCGTGACAAAGAGCTGCTACGCAACATGAAAACACACTATTGGGCAAGATTGCATGTTTGCAAGGCTAAAATGAAAATTCTCCAAAGGAAGCTGTCAGAGGCCCAGAAGAAGAAGAAAAGGACAAACCCACTCTGTATCTTGGCTGAGGCATCCCTCACTCACCATGGTACTCATTAGCCTTCATCCAGCAGCAAAATCAGAAAAATTTGAGAGTTTTGGGGCATTTTTGGAAATTTACAGGGTTTTGCCTATGGAGTGGTCTCACCCCCCGCGCGACCACTCGTGAGGATTGCTCGGAATTGCAAAAAGTTGACATTTTTGGAAAGGGTATGCAAAGACTAAAATTACCTATACTTGGGAGAAGCCTGATTTTGAGATTTGGGCCTCCAAAAGCTCAAAATACATCAAAATTTTGACTTTCTGCCCACTTTTTGAGTTGCAGAAAGTGACCTTGGGAGAATTGACGTTTGAGGGGTCAAATCAACTCCAAATCCAGAAATTCCACTTGGGATGGAAAGTAGACAGACCAAGCTTTCCAATGAGCCATCTTGCACCTGATTTGGACCAATGGAACCCACTCAAAAGTTGCTGCAAAGGGGCGCGACCACTCGAGCAGGGGGCGCGACCACTCGAGCTGAATTTGGCAGTTTTGACTTTTCAGGCCAGAAAACACTGTTTTCACCTTGGTTGATGATTTTTACTTGTAGATGATGGATGAATGTATAATTTTCATGGCACATTGATAGATTTTATCTCTCTTTACCCTTCTAGAAGCTTCCTTGATGTAAAAAGTGAATAATTAATGCATGGATGAGTTAGCTAAGTAATAGAGGCAAGTTGTTTGACTACCTATTATCTAGTGCTTAGTTTAGAATCAGTTCAAACTGCTCCTAGGAAGCTGAGCTCGACCCCTAGAGGTGGGGAAAGGAGTTATATGGTCTATATTATGCCTTCTCTTGCTCATTTTCATGGTTGGACTCTTGTGGGAGAAGCATTATTGTATATTGTACATCTATTACTGCAATTTAAGGAAAAGGAAGGCCAGGGTTTTGCAGACATCATTGTGGATTCTTGTGGATTGTTGTGTTGATGGTGTGTTCTCTACATGTTATTGTAAGTGTGTTTATGTGTTCCATCTCTTTCTTTGCTGCTAATTGAACAGATGAAGTGATAAAGTTTGAATTCATGCATGCCATGCTCAGCTTTTAATTTTGTTCAATATCTATGTTTTCCACTGTCTAAAGAGGATTCAAAGTTGTTGTTTGCCCTCTTTAGCTCCTCCTCTATCATTCCTGATCATCCATCTCAAATTAAGGCATCAGCACTCACTCCTACCTTGCCCCAAAGATCCCCCTGCGAAAACTGAGCCCAATCCCCGCACCCTGAATTTCATTCCCTCCAATTGCCACCAAAAACCCCAAAAATCTTTAAATCAACCTCCCTTATCAATTTACTAGCCTAAAATATTTATCCCTAATTGGTCAGCTTATCATATTGAAATATCTACCGAATCTAACCCGAGAGAGCCTTCTCATACCTCATAGGGCTAGCTACGAGGTGAAATGGTTTGATGTAGCCTTGAGAGTTTGTCTATCTCAGCCTAGGTGAATTCCAAGCGCTAATAGGCCCATTACATTATTACTAACTACTTGTGGTCCCTTACATGATACGAGTTAACCACCTTATTTATTACTATGGCCCATCCCATTATTACATTATTCCCTTGGGTACCTCCATTTGTACCCCATATTATCCCCCCTAAGTATATAACAGATGTGACCTTTGAGTTGGAACCTTCATCTTCTCTTATTCACAACTTGTTTTCCATACCCTCCATAAGGATATTCATGTTATGCTAATATATGTGACCTATTATTCTAGCCTTAAGAACCTCTCCTCTACTTCATATCAAGGGTTATTAATATATTTGTCGGCCATGGCCGAGGTTTTATAACTTTTTGCTTAAACCAATATGGAGCCCCTACAACTTCCCACAAAATACCCAAAAACATTTGCTCTGTTACCAATATGATCCATAAATTGTTGTGGATATTTTAGTGGACAATTCATCACAACAAATTTGATAAAAAAATATATTGAAAATTTGAAATCTATATTATGGGGGTTATTTTCCTTGCACTTATAGATTTATTAAGTTCTTGTTTTCATGCATGCAATAGATAAAATGTGGAAAATAGAGAAAAGCCAAAAATACAATCACTCGCAACTATAATAACACAAGATATGATATGGTAAACCTTGATGGGAGAAAACTAAGTTTGAAGGTGAGGTTGTTATGCTCTCTCTTCCTTTGAATGGAAATGTATGCAAGTATAAAGGAGTGAAACATGTGGCCTGTTAGTTGGTGCAATGTACAAACCATCCCTATTTTATCTCTCCCTATCCACTCTTATCTACTTTACTCATCTATGGAAAAAAATGCACTAGAATAGAAAGGAAACCCTTTTCCTCCTAGTGGTAAGGTTATAACACAACCCAATAGCCTAGTAGTGGTTAATTTTGACTCCTTCAACTCTTAACAAAAGTTAAAATATTGACTCTTCTAGAGACTTCTTCATCATGATCACATGGATCTCCACTTTTCCATGTATAATGGGGTTGATGTGGCATCCTTTTGAATCATGGCAATCAAAATTAGGAAGCTCAACTTTTGGGTGGCATAACTTTTGCATATAGACTATGTTTGAGGTCTTTCTTGTGCCATTGGAATGGTATATATGTGTAGAATAGTGCTATGGGATACCACATTTTAGAAGCAAAGTTTTACTCCCAAAAAACACTATTTTATTCCTAAAACTACTTCAATAAGGTTTCATACCCTAATTCACCAAACTGGGACCCACAAGTAAAAATAGTCATGTGAGCTAATTCCTAAATTCCCACTCTTAAAGCATCAAGATGGATGAAAAATAATATAATGTTCTAATCTAGATCATGTAGTCTAAAAATTTGTTTTCTAAAAGTATTGGCAATGTTGATTGCTTTACATGTGGACTTCATAGAAGTGAAGTGAGTTGACTTGTTCAACTTATCCACCACTACCATGATTGTATTGTGTTGCTTGGTTGTCCTTGGTAAACCAATGATGAATTCCATATATATGAATTCCCTTTTCCATTCCAAAAATTGTATTATGGTTGCAACAACCCTTTTGAATTTTTATGGTCAATTTTAACTTATTAACATTCCAAACATTTAACAATGTAATCAACAATTTATTTCTTCCTCCTAGATAAATACTATAATTTCCTTATGGTTGTTATCATTGTTTATGATCACTTTGGCAGTGTATTTAAGGTCTCTTATGGATTTCATTCATTACGAACCTTTTTTAAGACCATTGAATCTAGTATGTACAAACTTCCCTTATACATCAATAGTTTGTCCTCTCTTAACTTACATTTTGCACACCTTGGTCCCTTGGGATCTCGTTCCAAGCATCCTCTTACATATTTGAAGTGTTTTTTCACCCTGTAGGGCATATTTGATTATACCTTTTATATCTAGCTCACATGTGGTATTTTTTCCATTTGTATTGTTTGTGTGTTCCTACTGAGAACATCTACTACTCGGTTTTATTTTCCTTTGATGTACCATATCTCAAAATCAAACTCATTGATGATATCCATCCATTAAGTTTGTATGTCATCTAAAAGAGGCTGATCAAACAAATATCTTAGCCTACTGTGATATGTCAATAATACAATTCTTCTTCAAAACAAATAATGCCTCCACATATTCAAGGTGTGTAAAATGGTTGCAAGCTCCAATTCATGTGTCACATAGCACTTTTCATGCTCATTTAGTTTCCTAGATTCATAGTTCATCACATGTTCCTCTTGCATGAGAAATTTTCTAAGTCCTTCCTTGCAATCACTTGTGCGAAGTAAAAATTATTTGTTTGGATCTACAATTCTTAAAATAGGCACATTAGTTAGGATTTTTTTTAGCTAATAAAATATTGCTACACACTCTATTGTCCAAACAAATTTCATCCCTTTCTTCTGCAATGAAGTGATTGGATGACCAATACTTGAAACTCCATGAAATATATATAATGCCTAGATAATCTGATAATGATCTCACCTTTGACATGTTTCAAGATGTTGTCCAATCCATCATCGCCTTGACGTTCTCAAGGTCCACTACAACTACTTCCTTTGAAATAACATGACCAAATAGTGCACTTGTTTTTGAAAGAAATCCCACTTTTTGAACTTGGCATAAAACCAGTGTTCTCTCAATACTTGCAATATTATTTTGAGGCACTCCTTATGTTTCTCGTTGGTGTTTGAATACTCAAAGATGTTATCAATAAAAACAAAAACAAACTTATGGGAAATCAATACTTGTTCTTGATGGTCATCTTAGTCGATTTCCTATAATCAATGCATAATCTAAGGATATTATGGTTATAGAGGAGGAGGTGTATGTTGAGCAGCAACATGGCTTTGAGGTACTTGGGCGGGTAACCCATGTATGCCGGTAGAGGCGAGCACTCTACGGACTTAAGCAAACTCTGAGAGATTGAAATTCGAGGATTGATAGTTACTTGTAGTAGATGGGTTTCACGAAGAGTGATGCAGATACGAACCTATACTACATTGTTGTAGGGGATGATCCGCTCATTCTTGTGTTGTATGTTGATGACTTGTTCATTACTGGGGAAAAGACTGATTAGTGGTTTCAAAGAGGATCTTTATGGAGTTCGAGATGAAAGACATTGGGTTGATGTGTTACTTTTTGGGACTTGAGGTGTGGCAGGAGGAGGGGCATATCTTTCTGGGGTAGGGGCAATATGTTGTGGATGTGTTGAGTAGATTTCACACAGAAGACTATAGACCCATGTCTACACCTATGATCACCAACTAGAAGAATCTTCATGCTTCATATTCTAGTTTGGTGGATCCCACATTGTATGGGCAGCTTACTGGGTCCTTGATGTCTGGTCAACACTAGGCCATATATATCCTTTGCAATGAACACACTTAGCTAGTTCATGGTTGAGCCTAGGAGGGTGCACTGGGTAGCTGCAAAGCACATTCTTCGCTACATGCAAGGGACTATTTATTATGGTTTGGACTATAGGCAGGGAGATGGAGTGAGGTTGGGAGGTTACACAGATTCAGATTGGGTAGGTTGTGCTTCTGATAGGAAAATCACTTTAGGGTGCTACTTCGTATTGGGTTCGAGAGATGTGTCATGGTCAACTTTAACTTATTAACATTCCAAACATTTAACAATGTAATCAACAATATATTTCTTCATCCTAGATAAATACTATAATTTCCTTATAGTTGTTATCATTGTTTATGATCACTTTGGCAGTGTATTTAAGGTCTTTAGGCTAGTTGTGAGGCCATTTGGCTTCGCAAGTTGTTGTATGGCCCATTTGATTAGGAGTTGAGACCGACAGTTATTCACTGTGATAATCAAAGTTGCATTAAACTCACGGAGAATCAAGTGTTTCATGACATGTCAAAACACATTGACATAAAATATCACTTCATCAGGGACTATGTTCAGAAGGGGGTAGTGAAGCTGGAGTATATATCAACAGATGAGCAGGTGGTCGATGTTCTCACGAAGTCCTTGCCAAGAGGCAAGCATGTCCATTTTAGGGACAAGATGGGAGTGGTGAGAAACACTTTCATCGGTAAGAGCGAGTGTTGCTTTTTAATGTAGCTTGGACAAGTGGTTTCCCATGGGTTAGTCTCTACCGAAGGAAAAGTGTCCAAAATAATTCTTTTCCTAAGTGTGACTTTATAAAGTGAAAGTGACTTTATAACTGGTAAAGTCAATGTTAAATTATAAAGTGAAAAGTGAATTTAGACATAAAGTACAATGTGGGTACTTTATTTAATGGGTGAGTTAAAAAATAGAAAGTGAGAATTAAATCACATTTATTCTCATCCGTCAATCTAAATAAATCTGAGCCATTAGATTTTAGGGTTGCCCAAAAGTCATTTAGGGAAACAAAAGGGGGAAAAGAAAAGAGAGACTGCATTCGTTCTTCATGAGCAGATTGGAGAAAGGAGGCTGAGAGTTGGAGAAAACTTCTGAAGGAGAATTTTGTTGTAGAAAGTTAAAGGAGTGATTTCCGGGAAAAGTTGGGCATGAAAATCGAGGCATAGGAGACAACAGATGTTATAGTACGAACAACATTTAACGATGTGAGCTACACGCTGTTCGAGAGAAGTTTTTGAGAAAAAAAATGGATTTTTTTATGTACGGAATTTGTACAGTACAGTATGTATATGTATTGTACATATTTTCAGCTTCAAGTGGGCATGGAAATCAAGGTAAAGTGGGCACAATTTTCAAGGAGTTTTGGGCTAAAAAGATAAGTTGTATTTTGTTGTTTTGTTTTGTGTGAAAATGCATTTTTCCTGAACTTGAAAGATAAATAAATTTGAAGAGCTCTCTAACAGGTTTTCCCTAGAGAAGATTGAAGGGGTTTTGCCTGGGTCTAAGTTGACCAAAAACCTATGTGTAATTTTATGTGTGTTGCCGGTATGTTTATGTCCATTTTTATTTTCAGCATGTGTTGACAATCCCATGTGTTTTAATCTGAAAATTTCATTTCTATAATTCTATATGTTGAATGTATGTTTACGGGAAAGGGCATTTAACTGAATGGGAGTGATAAGGTGAAACTAAAATCGAGTTGGGATTACAGGAAACATTTTAGTCGTCAAATTTACAATGATAAAATACAGGAGTAAATAGATCACGACAGCTACGATAAGAAAAATCAATAAGTTCATCGACATCCTCATGATATGATGAATTAAACAGAGGGGTAGATGAAAAGCAATAATGTTCATCCTCTGCATTTCCAGAAAAAGTAATGAAAAATCCAGTGGATTTTCAGTGAAGAATTTGTCCTCTCCACTGTCAAATGATGGACAGACATTAGATGTGTTTTGCGAATGATCAGAAGTAGATGCATCTGTGGATGAATTTACACAAGAAAAACCAGAGATAACAGACTCGCTAAAGATGTCAGGAAAAATCGGAGGAGGCACAGAAAGAAGGAGGTCATCCTTCGTCGCGGGTTGATGTTCAAATCCCCAGTTATACTCATCATAGATGACATCGCATGTTGGTTGTGTAACATCAACTTTGTTGATGGCTTGATCCTCGTTCACAACAGGTGTAGAATTTGAAATGGAAGAACACAAGACAACGCAATCTGGAGGATCAATAGAACGCGAAGACGAAGTTTGAGGTAACAAGTGCATATGAAAACCCATGGGCTTCCCAACCAAATCTGCGCAAAAATTAAGAGTAGTGGCGGTGGGAGGATGTGACAGTTGAACAAATGTGTGTGCACATTCTCCCACATCACTCTGCGGGGGTGGAGCTATTTGATGAGGGGAAGGCAGATAGTCACTTGTGGCACAAACTGTGTCCACTTGTGGTTGCGCAACTCCATCACCGAAGTATGCTAAGCAGGGTTTGAAGTTCATCTTCACATTGGGACATAGTGATTTGGTAAGGCAATATTCAAATTTGTCCATGAGATATTGGAATTTTATCTAAATTTTCGGAGCTTCAAACATGAGTAAACGAAAGTCCTGCAAAAAATCCATAGGCTATTCATGCAGGGCCTTCCGTTGTTTTAATATTTTTTTTTCAAGAGCTTTAGGATCAAAATGATGGAAAACAGATTCCATTAGATCACTAGAGTGCTTAAATCAGTGCATGAAATTGGTAGGCAAGTTGCGGCACCATCGTTCTGAGGATTCACGAAGTGTGTATGCAAGCAGCATCTTGACCTCTACTTCATAAAACTCTTCCTCATTCCCCAAGAATGCAAGGAAGTCATCTAAGCACTTAGGCAAGGCCACTTCACCTCACCATCATACGTGAGTTCCGACAAGTGTTCAAAGAATTCCTTCGTGACTTCAAGGGAATTTCCATTGGACAAACATCGTGGAGGGTTCACTACAACGATATCCATGATAGATGTGTGAAGATTCAAAACATGGTGTGAGGACTTAGCTTGTCATCTGGCCCTCCTTCTATCACGAGAAATGTTGATGGTGCTAGACGCGCCAACATTTCAGGGGATCTCCCTGGTAAGAAGTCCCAACTAGACCTCGGACCGTTTGGAGTAGGAGTCCCAACAATGGGTAGTACGGTATTGCCTTGATTGCAGTTGCGCGTAGAGGTGAGTAAGATGTCCTTGTTAGTATCAAGGGTGTGACCTTGCAACAATTCAATGAAGGTGTATGAAAGGCTCTGACACATCGAAGGGGGGATGAGTGCACCCCTTAGAAACCTGTGATAGCATGCAGCTTGAAAGGGAGCACACGAGCATAAAGACATCACGAGATGGAAAGCAGGATAGGAGACGATCCAAAGTGATGGATTATATCAACAACACGCTTTGATAAGATTCATACAAACATATACAGAATAGTCCATACATACATGCGTATATTACAACTACATGCATCATTAAAGTAATTAGGATAGTCGGACTACAATAACAATATGTGCATGAAATGTGTTGTCTCTGTTATATTAAAAGAGTGAAAGATCCAATCATACATACAACCATGACTTCCACTAGCCCTGATAGCAGAACATTACAGTCACTACCGCCTGCTCCTCCAAAGAGATATACTAGCTTTGCACTGTGGAGAAGCCAAGGCTCATTATAATACACTCCAAGCTTTCTCTAAGTTATCCTATAGGAAGTTTGACTCCCAAAATCCTCTACAATGAGTTATGAGGTTCTATAAATAGCAAAGGGTGGGGTGACCCTTGACATTCCCCTTTGTGACTCTTCAACTACCCTCACGACTCTTCAACTTACACATGACCGTTACATTCTACTATTGACACTTGGTCTCTCACTTTTATAACATGTTTATAGTAAAATGTGCACATTTACCCATGTGAGGCAAAAATAGGCTTGAGTAAGCCATTCAAGACATCACTAAGGCTCGGAAAGTTGTGGGAATACTAACTCTTCAACATCCTCTTGATGATCGACTATGGCGAACTGATGCCAAGCTTGGTAGTCTGTTATGGTATCTGCGTGCTCTGTGGTGATATCCTTCTAAAAGCGAAACCTTGCCTCCGTTGCATCCAAGTACATTAATTTGGCACCTTTGTCCAACTCGTCTGATAATATGTGCATCATAGTCTTGAATGCAGTCAGACCAGCGACATACTCGTGCATAGTGTCGGCGCTCATCTGCAAGTCTGCGCTGGTGGCTATGCACATCAACTGATCAAAGTACATGTCCAGCTCCAGTCAGACTTGGTTCTTTGTCTTCGCCTCGATGACTGTGCTAATGGATGGGATCACATGTGTGTGCACGATGACATCCATGCTTCTGAACACTCGTGCATGTGAAGCTTGTAAGATGGTGATGAGCTGTGAGAGTTCCTCATAGTTTTGGATCTGACTCCAAATGAATGCCTTCAACTCCACTACCTTTGGCATTCGTCATCTTTGGCAAGTGCAATGCGGCTCCCTTGTATCTCATTTTCCATATCTTCATGTGATCAACAACACTGTGTAATTCTAACAAGATGCGTGCTCTCCTAGCACAAAGTTGCTGCCAACCGTTAAAATGGACAATTGACTTATGTACAATGACGAATCTGAAGTACAACTTCCGCATGCCTATCTCGAGAAATGATATTTCATCTAGTATCACTCTCCTCAACTCTGCCTTGGTGGATGTTGTAACCTACTCTTCTTCCTGCTTGGCTGGTTGTAGCTCCTTAGCCATGCGCTCATTCTCAGCTATCAAGAATCTAACACTCGAACTAGTGGTTTCGGCATATGCTTTGGTAGCATCAGCCAGTGCAACTAGATGTCTGTGCACATCAGACACGATCACTCACTCTTCAAACTGCATCGGATATGCATGGACATTCTAAGTGGGCACTTTGCATGACTGCACAACTCTGTGTTGTGACTCGTCAAAAGATATGTTGTGCATATCTGCTTCTAGATTGTCCTCAAGGATTTTAGTGTCTCCTTGATCGCTTGGGACTTGTTCTACTTCCGGATTTGGAGAAGCTAGTAGGGTAACTTCATGGTTTTGAGGCATGAGGTTGATGTCTTAATCTAACTCGAGCTGAACCATATCTGTGTCCTTCTGCTCTAACATCTATTCAATCTCCAAAGCAAAGTCCTACTCCTGTGACTACTCACCTTGTCTGCTATGTGCCAGTTGTTCGAATGAATCAATAACTTGTATCGGTGCAGTTTCATCAATATGTGCATGATGTGCCTCCTATTTTTCTTATTACTTTTGTGTTTCCTTCTCTCTTCTATGCAACTCTTGTTCTTCCCTGAGTTGTTGCTTCAACTCCTACAACTCCTTTTCTGTTTCCTCCAGCTTCTACTTCTCTCTTTTCCTTTGTGTTATCCTCTTGTCATGTTGTTGCCTCTTCACCTCAATCTCCAAAGCTGCTTTCAACACAAGTGGGTATGCTTTGAACTTTCAGCTTTGCTCTACCTATGTGTTGTCTGCAACCTTCCTCTTGCCTTTGTCAAGCACAGGTCTGTTGCCCTCTGCTGCTATTGATGATATTGTGCTCTGCGATGCTACTGCCTTCTGCACTGCTAACCATTCTACAACCATGCTGACCAGTTCAATGAGCCTTGCGAAGTGATAACAGTATCTCCATGAGTCTCCCTTAGGCCAATGACACAGCCCGTGGATCCAAGGATGATACACTCTCCCACAGTGGTCCTTCATTAAGCAATGCGGGTCATATGGATTGAAACTTCTGGTGCCAAAGGTGAACCTCTTGAATTCCTTCGTCTCGGCCTCAACATGCTTGAGATTTTGGATCTCATACAAACCAATCTGCAGAGGAAGAGTGGGCCAAGGTGCCTTATTCTTTTTGTGCAGTATCACTCACAATCCTGTTGAGATGTGGTATGAAACCTCTTGGATGACTAGCTTATCCATGGCAAACTTCGGTAAAACATGCATAGCCATCTCCGCGTTGTACATCCAGATGAAGGTGCCAAGGGGTGAGGCATACAGTTCTGCTATGTCAATCAATGCCTCCATTGCTGCCTGCAATATGAAATGTGGATCCTGCTCAAGGATCATCCTGTATACTGAGGTGACGAAGTGGTCTGATAGTTGTACAATAACTTCATGGAAGCTACATTCGGAGAACAACTTGCAATAAGTGTGCACAAAGGTTTCTAAAGGTGTCCATGCCCAACTCAAGCTTGGGAACTAATGACGAGCACAAAATGCATCAAGTATGTAAGTAGACATGAGCAGCTTCACTTGCTGACCCTTGGGTGGATGTCAGGTTTCTATTACTTGTTCCTTTAGTCGGAGAGCCAACAATGTCAGACTAGTTGAAAGGTCTTCCTTCGTTCGCCAGTTGATCTAAGACAATCACCCAACTCTACGAGAAGATATTTGTGCTCTCTTGGCCTTATAAGCAGCATGTGAAGATGACCAAGAGTTGATATGCCTTCCAGTATCCTTGTTTTGTACACTTCATTGGATGTTGTCCTAAACTTAGATTGTTATTTCACCCAACTCTTCAAGATGTCTCTTGAGTTTGCACTATTGTTGGGGTTGGTGAAGGGTGTATCCATTGTGATCACTGGCCACGACAAGTGATACATCTCCTGAAAGTCCTTTTCCTTGTAGGTAGCAAGTTGTTCAAATGACACTGCTCAACACCATTGTCTCTAGATCAGTATGTGACAAAATCCAGTGGATCATGTCCGTGCATGGAACGCGAGATACTTGCATGCAATCTGGTATAAGCCAGACTTGTCTATGTTGACATAGACCTTGGAGTCTTCCAGGTTCTTCTCAAATATGCCTAAAAAGGTGTCATTAATGTCCTGCCATTTCATCTTGATTTCCTTGTATATGAACAACTTAGTGTCTTCATAGATGGGCGAGCTCATAGAAACTTGTTCGACTACATCTCCAGTTGCACTCTCAACGGTGTCCTTTGACCTTGCTCTCTTGGAAGCCATTATACCTGTACTGCTGAGGGACAGACGAACACCTGTGATACCTAGAGATAGAGAAACACTCATGGAAAGCAATATGTCAGTTGAAAACCAAAAGCAATTTGGGGACTGACATGCAACACACCTGGGTGACCGACTGTAAGGTTTGCGTAATTTTCACTGGGAGGCAGGGAGACTGACTACCGGAACTATGCAGAGCACAGTTCAGACTATTAGTGAGTTGACTAACTACTGAAACTATGTAGAGCACAGTTTAGCTTGGCCTATTGGGGACTGAAACTGCGCAATGCACAGCTTTAGTCAGCATGACTGCAACTCGGTCAAACTAGATCTACACAATTATGGGGGCCAGCAGGGCACTGCCTCTCAGAATTGTGTAGAGCAGGCCTGGAGGCCAGTGTTGTGAAAGCTCTGCAAAATTTCTAGGAGGAAGGCAAAACCTTCACTCTCAGAAATGCGCAGTGGAAGCCGGATAAGGCAAGGTCTGGGCCAAGGCAGCCCAGACCCGCCGGCGGGCGATTCAAAACATGAAAAGGCTGAATGCATATGCGAAGTTGAGTGTAGACAAGAGTGAATGATCATGCATGAAAATAATGAGTGAAGGATTCATTAAAAGGGAAAAAAAGTGAATGATCATGCATGAAAATAATGAGTGAAGGATTCATTAAAAGGGAAAAAAAAAGTAAGTGTGTGAAGCGAGTCGCCGCAATGACGATCGTAGGTGTAGAAATAGTGTCATGCATGCGACAACAGTAAGATGCAATGAAAAACTTGAAACGATGCTTCTACGAGCTAATATGCATTAAAATGACAACAAGCATTCAACAAAACCAAGCAAACAACACTCACACAAACCAAAATACAAAAAGCGACATAAAAGTAGTGAAAGACATGAAAAGTGGACTTACCCGAAAAAAATTTGAGTTGAGTGTGCCGAATGCTCCTAGATGCAATGGGGGATGCCAGAGCTCTAAGATAGAAATGAGAAATGAGATCTGAAGCATTGAATAAATAGTTTTCATAAGATCAAGGTTTATGTTATGAAACCAACTCACAAAAAGATAGAAAAGAAAGATCAACGCCTTAGAATTCAACCTCTTCGAGGGGGCAACCTCCTCTACATTACACAAATGAAAAATTCTTGGATGATACAAATGACAAAACCTCCTTTCTATATATAGGAGTCTAAGGGGCCACAATATAATCAAAGTCGACATAATAATAATAATATAAGGGCACAACATTAACAATAATGGGCTTCTATGGGGCACAATAATAACAATATGGGGACAATAGGGGCACAACAATAACAATAAGGGCTACAATGACAATAGTAATGGGGGAATCACTAGTATTATAGGGACCTAACATACCCCTCTCCTTCAAAAAAGTGTTGTCCTCAACGCTTGAGTAGTTCTCGATGCTTCTGTATAAAATTCTCATCCTCCCATGTGGAATCTTCAGCGGGTAAGTTCTTCCACTTGACAAGATACTCTGAAATTGATCGATTTCGCAGCTGTTGAGTTCTTGTTTCTGTGACTGATTCAGGTTCCAATATGATTTTTCCTTCCCTGTCAAGTTCTGACAATATTGTTTGAATTGGGAGCTTGTCACCAATAACCTTCTTTAAGCATGAAACATGGAAAACTGGGTGCACTCGGGAAGCTACGAGAAGCTCCAATTTGTACCAATCTTTTGCAACACCTTGTACAAGCCATAATACTTTGGTGATAATTTATTATCCTTCTTAGTTTGCTTGAGGGACATTTCTTTATATGGTTGTAGCCATAGAAATACCCACTCACCTATAATAAAACTTCTTTCGCTGCGATGTTGATCTGCTTGTTGTTTCATTCTATTATGTGCCAAAGTTAGGCTATCCTTTAAGAGTTGGAGAACTTATTGATGATGCTCGATGTGATCTTCCACTACCGGAACCCTAGAATTTTCTCTTAAATATGATGTGACGGACGGTGGGTGATATCCATAAAGTGCCATAAATGGGGTCCTTTTTGTTGCAGTATGGAAGGAAGTGTTATACCACCATTCAGCCAAAGGCAACCATTTGACCCATTGTGTTTGTTTATCAGATACAAAGCAACGATCAGTTTTCCCATCATATTGAGGATGATAAGATGAGCTATGAGCTAACTAAGTGCTAAGACAAGAAAATAATTCTGCCCAAAAATTTCCAGTGAAAATGGTATCTTTGTCGCTTACAATAATCTTTGGGTTTCCATGTAGCTTTTGAACTGTTTCCATAAATGCAGTAGAAATTGTATTGGCTTTAAATTGATGAGATAATGCACAAAAGTGTGCATACTTGGTAAGTCTATAAAATACCACCATGATGACACTCTTTCCTTCGGACTTGGGTAAACCTGTGATGAAATCCATTGAAACCTCCTCCCAATGTTGACTTGGAATGGATAAAGGTTGTAATAGACCCGGGGTCTTAATTGTTTCAACTTTATTGTGTTGGAAAATCAAACATTCTGCCACAAACTTTTGAATATCAGATTTAAGGCCATCCCCAAAAAACTCCTTCTTAACCCTGTGGTAAGTTTTTAAGAATCCCAAGTGCCCTCCTAACGGAGAGGCGTGCAATTCCATAAGAATCTTTTGTTTGAGTTGGGAATCCGGACATAGGTATAAACAATCTTTGTACCATAACGAATCATTTTTCCAACTAAATGTATCAGATGTACTAGGATCTTGTTGTAACTTTTGAATGAGTGCCCACACTTCTTCGTCATTCTTCCATTCATCCCTTGCTTCATTTATCCAATCTAGTTGGACAATAGAAATGGCACAAAGCAATGCTTCCACATCCTCATCCTTTCTTGAGAGCGCATATGCTACAACATTTTGCTTCCCTTCTTTGTATATGATTTCAAAGTCATAACCCAACATCTTTGTGACCCATTTTTGCTACTATTCTGTAGATAATATTTGTTCTAAAAGTATTTAAGATTATCATGATCTGTTTTTACCTTGAAGTGTCTTCCCATTAGGTAGGGTCGTCATTTCTTAAGTGCATGTAGTGTTGCCAACATTTCCTTCTTATAAATAGCTTTGTGTAAATACTTTCCTTTGATTGGATGACTTTCGAAAGCAATGGGTCTTTCTTCTTGCATTAAAACAACACCAATTCCATTTCCTAAGGCATCACATTACATAATAAATGCTTTTGTGAAGTCCGACATAGCTAAGACCAGTGCTTGGCACATTGCCTCTTTAAGATGTTCAAAGGCCTTTGTTACTTATGGAGTCCATAAAAATGCATCTTTCTTCAATAATGTTGTTAGAGGTGCTGCTATTCTCCCATAATTCTTAACAAACTTGCGATAATACCCTATTGACCAGAGAAATCCTCGTAGATGCTTTATGGATGTGGGAGTTTTCCATTCCTTAATGGATTTAATTTTGCTAGGGTCTATCGTAACACCTTCATGAGATACAATATGACCCAAATATATTCCACCCCTTGTACCCCAGAGAAACATTTGGAGCTTTTTGCATATAATTGTTTCTCCTCCAATAGTTTGAGCACCCTGTCAACATGTTGAACATGATCCTTCCAAGACTTGCAATAGATTAGTATATCAACAAAAAATACTAACAAAAATTTTCTAAGGAAGGGTTTGAAAATGGAATTCATCAAATCTTGAAATGTAGAAGGTGCATTGGTAAGGCCAAAAGGTGTGACCACAAATCTAAGAAAAAGTGACACTTGGCGGAAGGTTTCTAAAACGAATTTTACATGTAACCCCCAACTGCTAAAAATAGATCCCTAAAATCTAGGGATTTTTTTTTTTCCTTTTTTGTCTTTTGTTTTTTCGGAAAAAGTAGCCCATGCATGCAAAGAAAGATTGGTTAGTCCTGGAGGGAACTGGTCAACCTAGGAGCACATGCAATGGACTGCAAACCTCTGGATGACTTCTGCGCAGTTTCTGGGCTAAGTTTGTTTGGCTGTCCCTCAGGCTCTGTGCAATTTATGGACTGAAGCCCAGGCTGTCAGCCAGATCTGTGCAAATTTCAAGAGCAAGCCCAGTGACAGGTTGCTCTGCATAATTTTTAGAGGGAAGGTTGCCTGCTTACTATGTGCATTTATGGAGAGCAGTAGGCTGTGTTGATGCTCTGTGCAATTCTGGAGAGGAAGGTTGGTTTCCCTCCAGTTCTGCGCAATTTTCCAAGTGATCACAACAGCCAGATCATGACCAAGTCACAGGGTGTCAACTTGCAGGTGGAAGGCAAATAAGCTAACAAACACAAGCTGATAAGCCACTGAAACTCAACTGAAGCATAAGTACTTGTCAGTGCAAGACATGCTGCGAAGGATGGTTGGTAGGGAGGCTCTAAAACGAAGCTAAGGCAAAATTTTGGAGGGTGTTTGTAGCTGCTACAACAGGTAGCTTGTCTCTTCCATTTACTAAATCCTAATAGTTGTGCCAGAATTTTGGAAGGCCAAGGAGTGCTAAGCTCACAAGTTCAGATTATGGCACATTTTCTCCTACTCCTCCAAGTTCATCTCGAACCTAAGTGAATCTGGATAGGTACTGATGAATGGTTTCATTTTTTTACATTCAAATGCTCCTGAGTGTATCTCTCAATGCCAATTTCCTAACATCACTATTTCTCTGGAATATAAATGTGAGAATTTTCCACATTGCAAAAGGAGTCTCCTTTCCATGCAAGTTCGACCACATGATCTCTGATACCCTCCAAAATAATCCTCTTGGATTTTTTTGTGTCTTTCTTCCATTGAGCAAGTGCTTGTGCATATGATGTTGTTTGTTTTGGAACAAAAGTCATAGTTTAGAAACACATGCAATGACATGTAATCATTAAAACACCACAAGAACACAACGATTTATAGGGAAACCAATAGGGAAAAACCCATCCGATGCTTTTCATTAATAAGATGATAATGAGAAACTATTACAATGTCTTGCTTCGAATATGAAGCACACCCTGCACTGTAAACATATTCTCCTGCTAACTGTCGTGCTCTTGCCAACACTTAGCCATTTCAAGGCCCCAGCTAGCTCTTATTTCCTTGTGTAATCTTGGAAGAAATTAGCTCCTAAAAGATAAGAATTTTCTCCTATTTGTTTGCACAATTCCGAAGGAATGATTTACCTTCTTATCTGTCAAGCATGCACACTCACCTAGTATACAATTGATAATTACAATGTAACTAAGTTCAACAAAGGTAACACATTTCAAGTATATACCATATGGAAGCTAACCATAACAATAGAATAGTGTAAACCACATACTAAGTTAAAGAAATAGTAATAGTTAAACACTAGTATCTCTATCACTGTTTCAAATGAGTTATTACACTCTATTAGAGCTTTAAGGATCATAACTAGCTGCTTAGACTGGTAGTAATGTGTAACTCTTATCATACCGTACTCATAATTACTGCAAATATGTATTACTCTTATCTGTATCTTTTGTGTTATAACACGAACTAGATATTTGTTTATTCTTCCTCATCTTAACCCAAACCTTTGTCTTGGGTAGGAGTGTTGTAGTTGTCCCAGAAACTGTGGGAACAAAAAAGAAAGGAGAAGACAAAACAATTTGTACAACATGTAAATATGGCTTATATTATTTTTTATCCCAGTAGCATAGAAGAAGATGTTTATTTTATTCTTGGATTATCTCTTAATGAAATTAAAGTTATGCACCAACAGAAAAATGAAAACGTCATTTTTATAACTACAAGGATTTCATCTCAATCCATTTTTTATGAAGAAATGACCAGTAGTGAACCATTGCCTAGTACTACTAGGACTAAAAGTATCCAAAGTTATTATTCTACTATAGATGGAATGTAAGAAGAACATATATTTGAAATGGTACATGGAATGATAGGTTGGGAAAACACCCAAATGGTAAGTTTGCAGAAACAACCTGCCAAAGTATCTAAAGATTTAGTGGGATTATATCCCCTTTGAAACACAAACAGAAGTACTCAATGGAGGTCCCATCATGCTATTGTGTGCTATTTTTAATGAATTTGTTGGTAGTCTAGCTAACTAAAGGAATTAAATGGGCATTCCTAAATAGAAAATTGAAGAGCTACACAAACAACTTTATGATTTGCCTCTCTCTGCTAAGACCATTCTGCTTTGGCATACCCAAATTTTGCTTGTTGTTTCCAACCAAAAATATACTTTCCATAGACAGATCATTGATGATCCAAATTGGATCATTATATTGTTTTTCATCCATCTCGATGCATTTGGAGTGGAAAAAGTGGAGGAATCAGCTCATGGGACCATTTTTACTAGCGTGACCTAGTTTGGTGAAAAAGGTCTAAAACCTTTTGGGAGTGTTTTGAGGCTTCAAACAACTTTTTTGGGGGTAAAAATTGGTGCTTTAGCACCACACCTTTTCATGATATTCTACGCACATAAACCTTTCCAATGGCGCAAGAAGCGCGTCAATCAGAGTCTGTATGCAAAAGTTATGCCACTAAGAAGTTGACCTTCCTGTTTTCACACTTATAGTTCGGGAGGATGCCACGTCAACCCCCATTATTCATGGAAAAGGGGTTAGCCATGTGTTTGTGATGTAAAGACTCTAGAAGAGTCTATTTGTAACTCTAGTTAAGAGTTGATGTAGTCAAAATTAACCATTAGTAGGTTATTGGGCTGTGTTATAATTGGGCCACTAGGAGGAAGAAACATTCAATTCTTTCGAGAACATTTCGTGTTGCCATTATGATGCATGTTGTACTTGATGGCAACCCACTTGTAGCATAACAAGTATATGGCAACTAGATGAATCTACAAGACAGATCAGAGGTGACAAAATGATGGAACAAAGATGAATCTACAGGTCAGAGGTGACAGAATAATAATGGTCAAAGGGAAGTTCAAAGAAATCAGTTCAGAAATGATGTATCATAGCAAATCACATTATAACAGGCCAATTAAGAGGTAGCAAGGAAATGTTATAGAAGAACAAGATGTTGGAACAAAGGACTACAGATAAAAATCAAGTTGAAGAAAAAGGATGTTTTCAGGTATGTTAAGTTGTATAAGTGGGTTCACTATACAAGAAGAGCGTATACACGTGGGTTCACTATACAAAAAGAGCGTATAGGTATGCACACACTGTCATAAGAGGAAAAGCGTGTATGGGATGAAAAATCAAGGAAATTAGGGTCAAAGAATACCAAGGGTCAATACCATGGTATTAGCCCACAATATTGAGCAGAGTAACGATTATTTGATCCCGTCTAAGAATACCAAGGTTCTAAGTGTTGTTTTGGTCCAAGGTATTGAGAAGGGCAAAAACTATATAAAGGAGGAGAAGATCAAAGGGCTAAGAGCACAAGTAATGAATATCTTATGAAGTGTTAGATCAAAATAAAATATGCATGTTATGGGGTTCTGATGCTTTGCTTGATATGGACTAAGTATGCACCTGAGTGTTTTGATGATGGATGAGATCCAATGTTGGATCAGGATCATGAGACCTGAAATGACTTATCATTGTATGATCTGATATTGATTGGGATATATATGATTTCTTATGCATGTTTTATTCTTTAAATGTCACGATCTAGGTTTGTCTGAAGTCTGGAATCGCAACGAAGTTGTAAGTTAATATTTGCAGGTCTATACGCTAGTTCTCCTTGGTCAAGGCGCGTACACATGTAAGTTATACTCTTCCAAGTAGCGTATGAAAAAGAAAAGCCTGTTATTCAAAGATGACTGATCTATCTAATCAGTGTTGTTGTTTTACTGTTGTCTGTCAATGATGTCTTCTTTAGATCTGAATGTAGAACTGAATGTATAAGGAGATTGAGTCTGATTGATTGATTGATTAAATGAGAAGGGTGATCTTTGTTGATGTCTGTTTAGATCTCTGTAATTTGACAGTAGATCTTCAGAATGTTACTGGTTGAACAATTTTGATTCAAATATTTTTTATGATGCAGTAATTTTGGAGGTATACGCAGGTTTTGTTAAAGGAAGTAGCGTATAAACATAGGTTGTCTTTACTGAAGTAGCGTATACATTTTGAGATATCATTTTTGAGGTTGCAATTGGTTTTGGTTGTTGATGCATTGTTCTAGGTTCAAATCTATGTACTGGTTACAATGATCTGTTTGTTCCAGTTGATTGATTGAATTTCGATGAAGTATCAGTTGATTGAGTTTTCAGTGATTGATTGATTCAGTTGTGGTTGATTCAGAGATTGATGATTGGGTTTCAATTATATCAGAGATTGATGATTAGGTTTCAGTGATTGTTTGATGCAGATTTATTTGATGGTTGTATTGCAGTGGCGATTGATTTTGAGCTTCAATGTTACAGATGGGTATAGTATAAAAATTAGATGAAATGTGACCTTCATATTGTGTTGTCGTGTACTAGGAGCATCCAGCTTGAAAATTTATGAAACGTGGTCCCTGGAGGATATTGAGGGTTGGAGCCTTCAGTGAGGAAGTCTAAGCTTCTTGCTAGTAATGGCTGGTGATTTGATTAAGGGGTTGGAGCTCCCTTCCGGTAGCAGTTGGAGAATGGGTGAAGGTTTGTAGCCTTTTGTAGGCCTGCGCCTACGTACTAGTAAACATATCAGCTATTACAAGAGCTAGGGGGTTGTATCTCCCTTTTAGTAGAAGCTGAAGAACGAGAGAAGGTTGTACCCTTCTGCAAGTGGGTTCCTGCGTACTGGTATGAGTTTTCACCAGTACAAGATTGTAAACAAATTATTCTTTATATTAAAAAGAAGACAAAGACAACAACAGCACGTGGTTTTTCTCCCGCATTGGGTTTCCACCTTAAATCTTGGTGTTCATGTGTGTTGCTTATGTGTGATGGTTTATTATGTTATTACTGCACATGGTTACTGTTTAATGTTTAATAAAGTACTGATGCATTGATTAAAGATCAACATATGATGAATTAATCGAATCAAAAGTACATTGGATATACGTTGGTTGCCTTAAGAACAGTTGCGTGCACACGTGAGTTCCCTTCACTAAAGTAGCGTATATAAATTTGATTATGAAATGAAAAAGTTATTGATTTGTAAATACTGATTCACCTCCCCCCCTAACTCTCAGTACTATCCCCAACATTTTGTTCCATAACTGAGAAAAGATAGCTAGGAGAGATAGGAGGTAGAGCACATAGAGATTATCTGTGCACTGTAGCAACCCATGGGCCATAAACATTACTTCTTTGTACCTACAACCATATTTCCAGACAGAGAAAGAGAGAGAAGCAACCTCACCTTCCAGCTGGGTTTTCTCCCGAAAGAGTTTCCCAAAGAGAATATCTTGTGTCTTATGTGTGTGTGAGCTTATTTTGTCATTCTCTACTTTTCTGCATAATTTCCATTCTCATCCATGCACTAATTACAGTAAAATATACATATTTAGAATTTAAATAAAATTGCAATAGTGTAAAAATACGATATTTTAATATATTATTATCAGATCTGTTGTGACGAACTGTCCAATCGAATATCCACGACAGTTTACAGATCAACTGACCTGTATAAACACAGGGTAATATGTTCAGCAGGGCATGAACCCAGGTCATTATTACAACAAGCTGCTTCGCCTAAAAACGTTGTTGTTACTTGTAACACAAATAACTTAACTCGAAAAGCGACTATTAGGTCATGAATATAATTGAATATAAATTGATTTAATCTTAGAGAAAACTCTAATTTGATCATGTTTTTTGAATGTCAGATGTCATGGAGTATAACATAAAAAATTTGTATCAGTTGATCAAGTTGAATGGGATTGAAAAACCAGATTAAAAGTTATAATAGCTTATAGATTAAAAACAATTCAGATGAAGGTTTCAGTAATCCAGGATGAAGCCACACAAGGAGATGAGTTTTATAAAACCCATCAAATAACTCTTGTGAATACCTAGTGGTAGGCACAAAAGTTATTAAAATGGAGGAGGAAGATAAAATATAGGTGCCTAGGGATTAACTATTCATCCATTCCATTTACATTTCTTGGGGTGTATTCAATGTTTAACGACCATATATAGATTATGAAAATTTGTGGACGATAGAGTTGCTTGTTTAGAGACTCACAAGAATTCTTCAGGAATCTTATGAAGATGTGGACCAGAAATGCCTGGCATTATTTATCTGTGAGATGTTTCAGTTTAGCTACAGTTCATCCCAATTGCTAGCTTCAACGTAATCATCTCATACTTTTTGATTTTAGACAGGCAAAACCACAAATGACCTTGTCATCAGACAAGTTAGGAGATTGGCCAGGTGTCATAGGCTTCAACAACCCCTGTCGAGATCACCACCAAAAATACAAGCAATTTCTTCTAGGACTCAAAAGATGGGAAAATTTGCGACTGACATTGGTTCTAGCTCTGAAGCTTTCATGCCCTTTCTCCAATGTTTCACTTTGTTTTCCCATTCATTTTTATAGCTTGTTCTACCTTGTTTTACTTTGTAGAAAATTAATAAAGCACTTCCATTGCATATTCTGTTTACGTGCTCTTTTTATAGCCCCATTATACATATGTGTGAGAAAGTGTCATCTAGATAGACACAATTTCGATACAAAATTACAAATTTAACATTTGGGTCTGCAACTCAAACAAATTTTTTTAACAAAAGAAAAGAAGAGAATTTAGTTGACCTACTTCACAGAATATGGTGAAAGAATAACAATCCAATCACTTGCAAGAGGCGAATGAACTGTACTAATTGTTATATTCAACTCCTGAACATCCTTCAATGGCTCGGGTGGATCCATAGATACCTTCAAATACGGGTTGAAGTCTAGACAAGTGATTTCGTAAAATTTGTAGACAAAATTACAAAGCTCACTCTAAAACACCACATCCCACATCGAGTATACGAGATAGTGTCATCTACCCCATAATGTAATGTCGTACCCCAACCCGAATTATAACGAGAATAGACCCAGATTGGGTCAATCTCGGAGCCAAGCACCTTTGTAGACTACATCCCATTAAGCCAAATGAACTAGTGTTAAGGCAATCCGAGTGTTAGGAAGCTAAATGATCTTGATGTATTCGTGAAAGTATTAACCAAACTAATCCCTTATGTGTATTTCCCCTCATTCACAGTTAAAAACAGAAACCTCAAGGCGTATCTTGCCATCTAATTACAAAGATAACACCAAACCTATATCCAACATGGTACAAAGCATAATTACCAGGGATGAGAGATAAGGCTACACTAACTATACAACACAAAAGGGCTGCATTCTTTATTTGAATCCACTAAGGTTAAGAAAACTTAACATTGCACAAATCATGTGAACTTGTCCTCTCTAGGGTTTGGGAATTCTAAACAGGCCATTTATTCTAGCAAAGAACAATACTCCTGATGAAGGGAATGCTCCACAACATTTGATCTTATAATACATTAAAACTCATTACTTTGACTCTACAAGCATTGAGAAGACAACAACCCAATACTGGCATTGAATCAATAGAACTAAAAGATACAAAATCTATCACTAGCTTTGAAGGCATGAGATCAAGTGTATTTCTATCTATATATGACAATACACTGGATAAACACATATCAAGGTAGAGACAATCATGTGTAAAACTACATCTGGGGACCACATCCTCAAAAGCCCACAAGAAAAAAGGCTTCAAAAGGCACTCTTCAGAAAACAAAAGACATGTGCTAGTTGGGAAGTCACACTCACTCCTTGCCACATATTAGCAAGGGGAACTCAGTAATGAATGCAATAGATCCATAGATGACCTAATTTTGACCTTGCTCGAAACTCTGGAGAAGTTGCTTGTGGACTTTGATGCTTTGAAATCCAACAATGCCCCAAGGTCGGTGAAGTTTTTGAGATCTCACAAGAACTTGGAAATTCATAGAAAGGAAAAGTAGCTAATAAAAACTTGGAAGAAAAGATAGGACCATTTCTTGAACAACTTGAATTGAACTTAGAAATTAGCTGATGTTATCCATACCAGAGTTCATACTTGTGTTCTTACTGCATTAATGAAGGCCTATTTTGATGGTTTTTTGTTGCTATTGTTGGGAGGTCCTTCTCATGCTTTTTCAAATTTTGATTATGAAATAAAGGAATATTTCGTGGCTCTCAAAAAAGCGTTCGAAGTCGATGGGGAACATGCTTGCTCAATTCTTAAAATTAAATATGGAAAAATTAATTATAAACAAAAAATAAATATTATAAACAAAATTAATACGGGAAACACATGAGATAGGCACGCATGCTTCCATATTGTTAGTTCCCTGGTTGATAGTATGTGTGTGGATGCCAAGTACAACAATGTAACAATGTGCCCGCTGCATAGATCACTACGAGATTGCTGGAGGCATATGGGTAACAACGAAATCATGGAGTAACGACCGACCATATCAGTGTTAGATCCAATGTTTGATGCATTGGGTGAAGCAACGAACATACCTTTTGATACTAAGGGGAGAAAATGAATTGAGTTTTGAGCTAAAAATACGACTTACCCAAAAATTGAGTGGTGAAATGGTCTCATAAGGACGGTGGCAGTGTAGTAACAACTTGACTGTAAATGCTCAGGTGCCTCTGGAAGTTTTTTAGCTGATTCTGGGTTATTGAAACACGGTCATATGCAAACCCCCAACAATTACTATAACAAGCACGAAATTAGAACTTTAATTGGCTTACACTGCTCCCATAATATAAGAAACGGTGTTTAAAAAGCCGAAGAGCTCTCACTCTCGGGCATTCCACCAACACACCATCTTTCATCCGTGATTAAACTTTTGGAGATCGACTCTCTCCAGAATATGGGTTTGCTTCCTCTGCATGTTTTTCAGACCAATTGTTCCCTGTATTTCAGAATTTGGCTCAAAATTAAGCTCTGCAAACATCTTGTAGCTTCCTTTGGGGTAACAGTAGCCTACAGGGTTGAATTCGTTGGAGCATCGGTGAGAAGCTATAGACATGAGTAACAATGACAATGGGGAAAAACAAGGAGGGGGATTTTTCACTGCCTTCACCTCTGGCCCTTATAATTTTAGGAGTGCGATGCTCAAATCGATTAATAGGTGCATTATTATAGTACACATAGTAATATGTCGTTATCTTCCATTTTCCTTAGCCTTGGGCTTATGGTGGATCTCAGGCATCTATCTTCTGCCCATTCCTCGACTACCAAATATTCGCCCATGGTTGGCTTTGTTATGTTGTTCATGCGTCTCTGTAGCTTCAGACATTGTTTACGTGTCTCTCGATCTCTTTTGGTCAAACCGAGGAACCATTGATTGAGGGTTTTAGATCACTTCGTTTAGTGAGCTTTCGACTTCGCTTCACTTGGTTCAACTTCAGTACTATGAACAATAAGATAGATATCTATCAAGCAAGAGAAAATAACCCTAGCCTTCTAGAAGCACTGGTAAGTATGGTAATAAACAGCCATGTACTCATGCACATTCACATTCTAGAACCGCTTGCACATTCATACATAAAACATTAACCATTTTAAAACTTATAACATATAAATCCAATATTAAATACTAATAAAATAATGCTAATATTACTTCACTGCGATATCCTATAAATCCAATATTAAATACTAATAAAATAATGCTAATATTACTTCACTGCTATATCCTAAAATACTAATGCGAAAATACTCAAGCCTCCAACTTAAGATACTAAAGTTATTTTAGAATCTCTTCCCTCGGAAAAAAGGACCAACGATCTTATAACACTCTATAAAAATGAAATACGAATTCAAAAAATAATAAAACAAATTAAATAATTAAAAAACAAACTTTGTTTAAAAGCAAAAAAAATAATCATAGTTCTCAGTGCCGAGGTAATAGGGACTTTAAAAACGATTGCAATAGTCCCTGCAGCCCGGGAGGGGCAGGGACTAAAAAGGTAAAATATATATGAAAAGCTTATAATAAAGTTTGCAATGCATTTTTCGAGATGACATCCACATGACGAGTATCACATAACGAGTTATATGCCAAAACATAGCTTCTTTCTCTGTAATGTCTCTGTAATGTTAACCTCACTACGAGCATGGCATATCATAAGTCCAATTCCAAAACATAACAGGAGATAGGTATCAGAAGAATGCAAAATAGGAAAGATATTTTCTCATGAACCGAACCAGAGTTCAAATCATAAGTAGGTAAGAATGTGGGTGGTTTCGCAACTTGGTGGAAACACCTTTCACACTTGCTTTAAGCAAAACTATCTCAATCGAGAAATCATGTACATGGCAAAATGCTAACTAATAAGACACGGGTACCACATACCAACCACAACTACACCGCTATTTGGTCATAGTGGGTGTCCACCCTTTCCTACCCACTCACCCACCAACATTCACCAACCACCTCTTATTTTACAATTTTTTATAACAAAAAATACCATATTTTCATGTACCAAATTCATAGATATGCAACCATGGTAAGCAATAACATATACTCGTGCTTCAATTCTCCACAAAATCTCTTCACTAGGTTGTGGTTCAGACATCGTATTATATTGGACAGATTCAAACTTGGTTGAGAGTCCTAATCATACCGAGTTTCGTAAGGTGCCTACGTGGCAGGTAATCAGTCGGTGTCAGAGACTTTCTAACTCCGCAAAGCAAGTTCCAGTTTGGGAGTAACGGGAGTAACATAAATTGGGCAAGTGCCCGTTCCAGTCGTTGGGCTAGTTGTACGTAAGGGTGACCCAATTCAGTCTAAAGGGATTGGGAAACCATTGCCAAATCCCACCCCCATCGTCTGCCACCAAATTGACAATTTGACCTTTAAGCACGTTTTGGAGCATCATCATTTCCTTTAGTATAAATACCACAACCCACACTCTCTAAAACATATTTTTGTTTGGTCTAGCTAGCAGACCAACGGTTCTCTTTACATCCTTTCCTGCTTCCAAGGAAGGTATGCTGGTTTACTCTTGCATTTAGATTAGATGCTGAAGGATTTTTTCCTTCTGGATCGCCAGATCTAATGATGTCTGCATGAATCTAGGGATTACGATTATCATTTACTGCTGTCCCTGACTGATTTCTGTGTTGGGTCGTGTTATTTTGTAGTGAGGGCTAGCTCCACATTGAACCGGAACAATGAAGGTCATTGAGAAGCTTCAGAATGCAGAGAAGGAGGGCAAGATTGTGTTCTCCTTTGAATACTTCCCTCCAAAAACAGAGGGGGGCGTGGAGAATCTCTTTGATAGAATGGACCAAATGGTAGAACATCAGCCTTCATTTTGTGACATCACATGGGGTGCTGGAGGATCCACTGCAGATCTCACACTGGACATATCTAACAAGATGCAGAACATGGTATGCATGTGCTGCCTTATTCATGCATTTTTTCATTACCAATTACCATTTTATGCAAACGGGAGAATTATATGTGATTTGGTAATGTTTGATGTGGAAGTTTGCGAGTTTTGTTGATAATTAGATATATTCTCAGGCTCTATTATTTTATAGAAGGGTTTGATTGCAGCGAGAGAAGTAAGATGCAGTATACAACCAGAGCCGGGTGGGAATAATTCATCATCTCTTTCTGTGTATGGGCGCATACGTCTGTAATAATGGATTGAATCTAGGTACTACACTGTGTGCATTCAATATGGCCACGAACACAGACGCATCTAAACCCAGGTCTGATATGCACGTAGAAGTTGCAAATCTAGATGATACTTCTATCGAGTTTATTCAAATGACAGACAAGTCAAATATTGAGACTCCCGCTTCACAATCAGTTGTATATCTGATCTGGTTTAGATGGGTTTGTGCTAATCTAGTGGATGGGGGTAGTGGGCAGCGATTGGTGTTTTCCTGTCACCTGTATGTCCTATCGAGTAATGGTGGTTTATAATGTCGTGTCGGTGTGCCATTGGCAAAAGGGTATGGGTGGATTTTGCCCAGGAATCACTGCATATTTCTTTTTCAGTGTGCTAATGTCTCTTCCAGGTATACTGTTTCTTATCCCTGACCAGTATTGGCAACGGGTAGCTTAGGCCTCTGTTTCTACACCCTCTACAACCTGGAAAATTTCAGAGGTTAAAATTCGTCATATGGCTAATTTTGCCTATAAAACAATTTACCAATTTAAAATAGATATGAGATTGTACCCAATGGCTATTGCGTGGATTTGGCCAGTGAATCACAGCGTATTTTTTTGCAGTGTACTAATGTCACTCCCAGATATAATGCTTCTGATCCTTGACTAAGATTGGCAACGGGAAGCTTAGGCCTCTATTTCTAAACTCTCTGCACACTGGGAAATTTCAAGGATTCAATTTCGCCGCATGGCTAATTTTTCCTTTTTGACCAATTAAAAAATAAAAACGGGATTGTACCCAATGGCTATTGGATGGATTTTGCCAAGGAATCACTACGTATTTCTTTTTCAGCGTACTAATGTCACTCAGATATAATGCTTCTCATCCCTGACTAAGATTGGTAACCGGAAGCTTAGGCCCCTATTTCTACACCCTCTACCCCTGGCAAATTTTGAGGGTTAAATTTCGTCACATGACTAAATTTTCCTTTTTCCTCTAAAAGGAATTTACCAATTCAAAATAAATATTTGTCCAACTTTTATATAGAGTGTAGTTGATCATTTCTCCCCATGTGCTTTACTGGCCCAGTACTTGTGTTTACGTTGCTTTTGCTTGAGTTTCAGACGGATTATTATTGAAGATCAGAGGTAAGCCAAAGCTATTTGTAGTCTGTGAAAATACCATCCTCATTCTCCTGTTTTAAACTATTTACTTTTGTCAATTGAACTGTCTAATTTTGTCATCTGGTGAAGTACCCTGCTTAAGTAAGCTTGCTTTGACTGTGAGACAGAGATGCTTATGCACCTCTTCGTTTTGGAGGAATTCATGTTGTTAATATTGCATAGCTTGGGCCATCTTTTTACAATGAGCTTCATATTTTTCCGAATGTTTGCAGATTTTCCAATGACATAAATATGCGTAACCTTTTTTTACAGATTTACAGGCCATATGTTTAGTCCCTTGAATACATGCTCCACAATTTCTCTGCAATATCTGAGCTCCTGCATGTGAACATACCACTGTCTATCAGCTTTATTTGCTTGTGCCATGTGATCTATAACATTCTCAGGTAATTGATAAAAGTGCGTTTGTGCATGATGAAATTCAATATATTACCTGTGTCAGCCTTAACAATTTGTTGGTATTTTCTCCAACCGACCTTGGGTCCAGTCATGTATTGGTGTTTGCTTCCTTTGATTTTGGGTCATGGCCACTTGTTGGTGATTTGCAGGCTAAGTCTTATCTTAAAATTGCTGCCTTTTAGATAAGGCAATGGAATTATATGGGTATACGCTGCTGTCTAACTGCGTTCATTAGCCTGAAATAGAGTATAGAGGCATTCTCTAGGAGGATGACCTTTTTACCCTCCTGCTGAAATGTTGATCTATAAAAGCATTATCTGTTCTCTTTCCAGTAAACTACCACATTAGGACCTTGAGTACCTCGTGGCTGGCTCCTTAATTTTCATTGAATTGTCAGATTATCCTTTATTATGTTTGTTTCAATCTATCAAGCAGAATTAATGAGGACTGCATCCTTGTTTTGTGTGTACAAGAAACATAACTCTGGTGCCTCTCCAGTTGTCATACAGTTAGCTGTACATGAATTTACTGATAATGAGGCAATACCTTATACAGGCAGGGCCTGTTATTTCTTCAAGGTTCACAAAGGTGACCTAATGGGGTTCAAAGTTCAAACATTTACTAATTCCATTTAGACTTTGCAGCATGTCTGGTCCGCTAGGACCTGTATTTTATAGATACCATGGCTTGTGTCGACCTCACATGTGGGTACTCAATAATTGGAAAGTTATGTTCAGGCCCTGAATTATATCAGCTCAAAATCAAAACCAGGTTATTTCATGCATTGAAAAAAAGTTATGTTTTCAACATTATTTGCATTTGACTTAAAGTCATGCAAGCTACAGAATGTGTCTCGATGCTCTTTTTCTGTAATAATAATGAAATCAGCTCTGAGTAGATTTAAGAGTTATGTGATTTTAAATTTTTGTGTTTGCTAGGACATCATTCTGTTTGATGGCTACTCGTGGCTGACAAAAGGTTGATAAGGGTTTTTTGAGACACATGCACTTTATTTGGTAGCTATTTTAAAGTTTACTCATTTAACTACTCTTTTTAACTGTTTCAGATTTGTGTAGAGACTATGATGCATTTAACTTGTACAAACATGCCAGTGGAGAAAATTGACCATGCTTTGACTACCATTAAAGCAAATGGCATTCAAAATGTGTTGGCTCTTCGTGGAGATCCTCCACATGGACAAGATAAGTTTGTCCAAGTTGAAGGTGGATTCGCATGTGCTCTCGATCTGGTATTTCTTATTCTTCCATTCATTTTCTTGTAATTATGCACACATGAGTCTTGGCCTGTAGTTATTCTCTTTTTTTCCCTCTGAAAATATATTTGAAGAATTAACACACCCTGTCAAGGGAAAATACAATTATTTACTTTCCTTGAATACAAGGGAAAAGGGGCCAGTAAAAACAAAAGCAATTGATGTTGTCCATCTTTATTGAATATCATTGAAGTCATGATATGTTGGTCCACAAGGAACTAACTCAACTTCACTGCTTTGACGAACTTCCAATTAATTGTAAAATGCTATATTGTTTGTTGGACAAATGTTTAGGAGGAGGAAAATAAAATGCGGCAGAGATAGGATGTAAGCACTAAGGAGTATATACATAATAGTTATACTGACACCTGGGTCATGGTAAATTAGAAATTAGAAGGGAAAATGGCCTATGTTTGTGACTACTTTTAATGCTGACTCTTGAAGAAATAAAGTTTCAAGAATAATATCTGGTTTGCTGAAATAATGTTTCAAGAATAATATCTGGTTTGCAGGAATAGTGGATATGCATGCTGATTTGAGAAAAATATCTGACGAGGTTTTGTCAGTCTGCTCGCATATTAATGGGTTCAAATTAACTAATATTTTTGGCGTTAATTTCTTTATGCTATTAAGATGACACTATACTCTTTTTTTATGCTTTATGAGATGTAGATACAAACATGAATATGTTATCTGCTTATTACAAAAGACTTTTCTGTGATATGATAAAGTCAACTATTCTGATGGACAACATCACTAATTTGTTTTGAATTTTCTAGATTCTGAGGCGTTCCAAGAGGCAAGGAGTCAATAACACTAATAATTTGCTGTTTTCTACGTTTTGATGGAAACGATAGAATGAAATCAACTTAACAATATATGCTCTTGCAAAAGACTTCACAATTGTTGTCACGCGCAAGACTTTCTTGCATAGTGATTCAGGCTTTAACATGCAAGACCGAGAGTAATCTACAAGTTTTGGGATGTGGAAATGCTTTTAATGATTTCTTGCACAGACAAGTAATAAGCTTAGATGATAGGCTAGTTTTGATTCTAACCTACTTCTACATTATTAGGTAACAAGCTGTTCTTGGGTCGTGTCTTCTTTTTCCCAAACTCTTCAACCTTTTTATATCTATTATAATAGACAATGCCGGTGCCTATGTGAACACAGAAAGTTGAAACTGAGAATATGACTGTTCAGAATTGATTGAGAATGGTTGTTGATCTATGAACCAGTCTAGGGATGTATTATCTAATTACGAGGAGTTACTCCTGATAGTTTTCCTGTCACCTTTAAGGGCCTCAAAATCCTATGATGCGATTTAGAATTTGATTTATTGTTGTTATAGGTAGCCTACTGACTGAATGCTTAAAACCTATAGGTTAAGCTCACCATTTTTGATATTTATCAAACAAGTGATATTTCAGAAGAAAGCGATGGAATGATTTCCTAACTCTGTTCTTTTAAGGAGGAGAGATAATGTTAGTGGATTGGAAAGTAGTCCAATTTTATTTTGGAAGGGAAAGGACCAACTTAAAAGCAACAATTCTAGCAGGAGACGAGACAGTCATGAATACTCTCAGTCAAGTAGATATTGGTTTCAAAGGCAGTGCCAAGTATGAAGGTTCATGGGTGTTTCATGGATAAAGATTCCCCCTTCAGCATCTCTTTCTAGATTATGATGCATGCAGCAACTTTCTGCGATGTTGAATGTAGGATCTATAATCTATACAGCATTCTCTTTCTAGATTATGATGCATGCCACAACTTTCTCCGATGTTGAATGTAAGGATCTATAATTTATACAGCATTCTCTATCCAGTAAAGAGACAAGAAACCATGATACCCGATGTGTTAACAGCTTTATAACATAATATGTCTTTTGAGTGGGCTTTGCTCATGTTTATGGTGTAGCTAAAATAGGGAATGATTCTTGGTTATGCATATCTGCAAAAGTCATGCATGTTTTTCTCAGGAATCAACTTGCATTTAAGAATATTATTATATTTTTTTTTTCAGGTTAAGCACATTAGATCGAAGTATGGTGACTATTTTGGGATTACAGTTGCTGGCTATCCAGGTAAAATTGTGTTGTGACTTTTGTCTTTGTAAATTGTAGATATTATCCTTTCTGCTTTAAAGTACTCAAATTCACTGGTATTTTAATATACAATTTTATGATTTCAGAGGCCCATCCTGATATGATAAAGAATGACATGGGTGCCACTGAGGAAGATTATCAAAAGGACCTTGCCTATTTGAAATTGAAGGTTATACTTATTTCTTAATTTATTTTCATTATCATGTGCCTTGACTCTGTTTGGTTTCCATCCCTCTCTTACTCACTAACAAGATTTTTCTGTTACAGGTAGATGCAGGTGCGGATTTAATAATTACACAGTTATTTTATGACACAGACATCTACCTGAAGTTTGTAAATGACTGCCGGCAAATTGGTATAAAATGTCCTATTGTGCCTGGCATCATGCCTATAAACACTTACGCAGGTTTCATTCGAATGGCTGGATTTTGCAAAACTAAGGTATGCCACTTATTCACTCGGTAATCTGTAGGTTGTAAACATACCTGAATATTTTTGGCATGCAAACACTACCTTTTATTTTACCAAATTTGAGATTACTTAATTGCGTATGGCTTCAATCCTACCAATGTAGTCAATTATTGCTCTACATGTTCATGGTTTCTCAGGGACGCCTGTTTGCTCTACCTAGGAGTGGACACTAAGAAAGGAACAAGAGGAATTAGAAATATAATAATGAAATAACGTTTGAAGACTCTAGGAATAGAAACACAAATGAGAATTGCAGCATATACCAGCTATGAAACTATTCTGGGAGAGGAGAGATCTGACCCCTGAGTGCATCTCTTATATGAAATTTCATTTTTTTCTCCATAGAATTTGATTTTGACGTTTGTCTTTTTCCCTATATTTTCTTTGAACCTAAAAGCTATGCAAGAATTTCTGATTCTCATTTCAGGCTGCGGATGAATATTAACTCCTCTTTATGTATCATATTTAGGCTTGAAAGTCGTACACATATCTCCTGCCCTCGTTTTGGATTCTTGGGTTTTTGGCCTAGAGATAGTTGGCAAAGGAAAAAGAGGAAAAGGGCATTGAAATACTACTCATAGGTAGAAATCAAGGAATGTAATAATGAAATGCAATTGACAGTAGGAGCATAATGGATCTCAACTTTTAAAGAAGCTATTTAGTATTTACAGAACTTTTCCTTTTACACACTCTCCATGCAAGTTACACTTGTCATTGAATGTGTATTGTTTGTTTAGTGTACAGACACACACACACATACTGAGATATTGGTAACGACTCTCTCCCTGATTTTTTTTGCTTTTTTCCTGCTTGTGCGTTTGATATGGTTGTTCTCCATAATGTTTACTGAATCCTTGATCTAATTTTGGCTGAAATGGTAATTATGTCGTACATTATAGTTTGGTTCTGGTTACTTATCGTTGTATCAGTAATTTCAGAATCAAGGCATCGAAAAGCATATGCCAAACACTCGAGTTAGTAATGCTGCAGAAATGCTATGCAGGAAAGGCTAACTCTTCACTGTTTTAAAATGTATTTGATTTTGGGTTTTCCCACTAACTTTTACTTTCCAAACATGATAGATCTGGACTAATTGATCATGGATTCGTTCAACAATATAAAAGTGCATATGTCTGCCCGGAGGCACTTTGACATGGTTTTACACCCTTAGTAGATATCTGAGGCCTTTCATTATGAGTATTAATTGAATCATCTTGATCATCGGTTGTTTCAGCTTATTTATGCACACTTGTCTTTAATGTTCACTTGTCCTCTTCATTAACAATGAAAGAGGTATGCTTGATGTAATTGCTCTTGATAATGCATGCCTGAGCTGCTATGAGACAATTACCATCACGTAGCTTGTCTTTGTTTCCAGGTACTCTTGTTTCAAGTTTGAATCCAAGGAGACTCTGTGTGGTCTAGACTATGTGCAAAGTGAAAATTTAAATTAAACTTCATCCATGTATTTGTAAGATTGTATCAATAATAGTGTTTTTTTAGGTTTTCCTTTAGTATTCTTTAGTAGCATGACTTAGGCGAGTAGAGAAGGGTATTGTTAAGATGCAAGCTCATTTATTGTTTGGTAGAGTGTACATTATGATGCTAGGATAACAACATTCCCTCTGTATCCATGATATTTTACTCTATGGTTGACTTTATACAGATTCCTTCTGAAATTACTGCTGCATTGGAACCTATAAAAGACAATGAAGAAGCTGTAAGGGCTTATGGAATTCATCTCGGCACTGAAATGTGCAAGAAAATTCTTGCTCATGGAATTAAGACACTGCATTTGTATACGCTCAACATGGATAAACCAGCGTTGGGCATTCTTGCGGTAGGTGCAATAATTCTTCCATGTGGTTGATGTTTTTGGAATATTGTCATGGGAAAAATCTTCAGGCTATTGCAGGATTTTAACTCCTGTTATTGGAAAATCTTGTATGGTAGAATCTTGGCTTGATAGATATGACAAAGATCAGGAGGCCTTTGCCATGGAGACCAGCAACTAATGTTTTGCGTACTAAAGAGAATGTTCGACCCATATTCTGGTATGTTTTCTTAGGTTCCGACATGTCATTGGACTTGAGTAACTTTTGCTATACATTTTCTCTTGGGCATCAAAAATTTGTTTTGGTAAAGCAGGCTATTTATAGTGCAATTGATATACATAATATTAGCCTCTGGTGTTGGTCCTTAACATTCACCTCTTCTTCTCTCTATTTTCAGGGCCAACCGTCCAAGGAGCTACATTTCTCGAACAATTGGTTGGGAACAGTTTCCCCATGGGAGATGGGGTGATACACGTAGCCCAGCTTATGGAGCTCTCAATGACTATCAGGTATGATTGAAACGATATTTAAGGCACTTGTGCACAATTATCACTATCATTGTTTGTGTTTCTGAAATAAGAAGTCAGATAATGCCTTGCAAGAGTTTATAATGAATTGTGATCTTTGATGAGTTTCTTTTGCTTGGTCACCTTCTGCTTTTCTTAGAGTGGGTACATGATTATGGATAAAGTGTAATAATTGGTTTGATGAAGAAGATTCTTAGCGTTTCTTTAGAATTGTAAGAGTATGATGGGATGTTTTATTTAACTCATTTATTGTGATCAGGAGTAAAAGCTCCATTAATTTGTGAGGATTTGTATGAGTAACTTCCATAATGTATTATCGCGAGTTCTGTTTGTGCCAGAGTCTGAGTTTTTTCTAATGCAATGAAGATATGAACTTTGTCAAGAAGTTCTGTCAATATTGGTGATACTAAAACTTGAAGATTTTATGTTAGTTTCAATTGTTGAATATGAAATTGTAATTGATTGCTTGCTACTTGATCTAAATTATTATTATTATTATTATCCATTTTGAAATATTCTTTTGAAAATTTATTAATAGAACATTATTACATATTACATAAGTAGCATCTGACATTTTTTTTTGGATAACAACAAGGTAAACCAACATAGGGTTACAAAAGGGGTCAAAACAAAATCTCCATCGATCAATTAAATTTCTCTGAAATCACAAAAGAGGCATTAATGGCAAATCATCGTAAAATCACCATGACATAAAATTCATCACTGGCTTTGGGCTCCAAACGTTTTTAGCATTATACGAAATTTAGTCTGAAATAAATGTTTGAAGGGGTGAACTAATTATAATCAACATGCATGAATAATTAGAAACTTGAAATTGCAAAAGGCAAGGGAGCTTCATCATATGGCTTCATGGGCCACCCAAGGGTGGCAGGCAGTTCATTTAGCACTACAGGACCCCATCCATTATTTGTTGCCTCCTGCAGGAGGCTTTGCCATGTCAAAGATAGGCAATAGGATGCAAGGCATCTTATTGTTTAGAGTTAGATGCAGAATTATTAGAGGTTGATTGACCACCAAGGGAACCTATCCATCATTTGTAGTCTCTAACTCTCTTTTAGGAGGTTTTGCCATATCACAGATAAACATTGGGATGCAAGGGACCTTATTGTTTAGAGTTGGATGTGGAGTCTCATCGTGGTGACTTGTGACCACATGGTTATTTATGTAGCTGATAACGTCTTGTGGTTCTTCATTAAGCTTTGTGGGCTACCTTAGATTTGTGGGAGGTTCATGAAGCACCAATGGACTGCATCTGTCATTTATTGCCTTGAGGTTTCCCCTAAGATAGTGAAGTGGTTGCAAGGGATCTTGTCATCTAGAGGTGAACATGGAGTCTCATCATGGCAACCACATGACTAACTCTGTTGTTGCTCACATCCTTCTCGAACTTGTTTTCCCCCTTGATGACAAGGTCAATGTTAGATTGACACCAACCAGAATGTGAGGATGCCATTGGTAACTTGAATTTGGAGGGTTTTGACGAGATCCTACATATTGTACATGGTGCCCCCCCAAATATTCCAGTGGTCTATGCAAATGCTTGCTAAATCCAAGATGACTTTCTACTTGAGCATGAATCTATGTACGCAGATTATTCAAAATTGAAACTTGATGAGCTTGAGAAATATTGATCCCTTTTTATACGTTTGAATATAATATCGTGACAAGATTTCCAAAGATGAAATGCTAGGGTACATCAAAATTGATAGGCCACATTCTTTTGTTACGTAGCAAGTTTCAATGAAGAGAATCTTGCAAAAATTGCCCACAAAGATAATTGGCCTAATTCTAGGCTTTCGCTTTCCCACTTAATAGAATATATGTTTGAGGGTTTCATCCTAGCCAACAAATGCACAGATGGGAAAGGTCACACCTAATTAACACACATACCAGCCAACTTTGGGGAAACTTGATGAGCTTGAGAAATATTAATCCCTCGTTATACATTTGAATATAATATTGTGGCAAGATTTTCAAAGATGAAAAAAAATCTCGACTTTGAGGAAATGGTAGGGTACATCAAAATTGATAGGCCATGTTCTTTTGTCATCTAGCAGGTCGACCTTCAATCTAAGAGGACCTTGCAAAAATTGCCCACAAAGATAAATGGCCTAATCCTATGCTTGCTTTTGCTTTTCCGCATCATAGGATATATGTTTGATGGTTTCATCCTAGCCAACAGATTGACAGATGGGCAAGGCCACACCTAAATAACACAAATACCAGCCAACTTTGGGTTTGCCATGAAAGGACCATGTGAAAATGGCTGCGTTTGGCTTTACTGGTGTCTTTCAAATGCTTTGAATCCGATACAATCATGTGAAAACTTTAAAGTGCAATCTCCACACTTTGTTTAAACTTTAATCTTTAGGTCTAAAGCTAGAGGCCAGTTGAACCATTCGTAATGATCTGTGGGCCTATATTGGACAAAAGGCTATTTGCTATTCCAAATCCATTCCTCCCACCAATTTTGTTGAAGAATGATACCAATCTTAAAAAACAACATATCTAAAATCAAACTTTTGAATTTTCTCAAAAATAAACTTATTTGAATTTCTTAGCCTAAAAGTTTGCTTGAGTTGAAGCCAAGCAATCTAGTTTCTCTGATTAGAGGAAAAGGTATCTTGAGGCTAAAGAACCATGTGTTCTCTATGAATGGTCTACTCTTATTGAGGAGAACAAGGGAGCACCATAAAGAGTTGTCATTTGCTACACATACATGCCTAAGTTGATCTCCTTTTGCATTGCAATAAGGGCTTAATGGTTTCCAAATCTCTCCATATACTGGGCTACGAACTTGCGAATGACCTTTAATTTTTATCGGGGTTGTGTTATTTAGTAGTGTTTGCAAATTGAGCCCTCGCTAGACATGCTATAAGGCACATTAGAGCTGGTATAGTTATGAAACAAAAACTTCAAGGTGTTGTTCCCTTTTGAGGATCGAATAAATTTTGCATAAAGGGCTAGTCCTTCTATATATTATTAATATCCAGAACTCTTTGCTCCTAAGAGGTATACTAAAGGTTCCAATTAACATGGTGAAACACATTTTCCCTGTGAAATTAGTCTAGAGGATGGATCACAAGAGTTCTTCAATCCTGTTATATGTAGCCACTAAAAGAGTCCAGTAGGAGGAACAATATATGTGGTGAGCCACTAGCATCTTAATGTAAATTTGACAATCCGCTGCTAAGTAAAGGGGTCCAACAACCAAGTGCTTTTTACTCTTTTCTATGTATGATGGACTGCCAAGATCTTTATGGGAGGTGTTCAATGCAAAAGGAATCCCATGAAATTTGAAAATCTATCTTAGCTGGATCCAACCTAAGCTATGTTCTCTAACCACTCTGGGAGTGGGTTGAGGTTCTCATGCTAACACATTTTTTCTTGTTCCACTGAACATTGGATCTCGAGGCAAAGTATGAAGTTTTTAAACACCTGATGGTATATGATACTTTGTCCTCCTGAAATATAAGGAAGGAATTGTTGGTGAAATGCTCAGGCAACAACTATGCATCTTCTTAACTTGAAAGAAGGAAGGTCCCAACCCTACTTTTCATTGCAAATAATAGCCCAGTGATTTTTGCTGCCACAAAGTGCTGGAGCTAAGAAGATTTTTATTGCATGGCGAAAGAAAGGGCCAAGTTCCATAGCTTGAAGCATGGGTATTGTGAAAGGCCATTCCATATGATCATTGCACCTTTCCAAAGTGCATTTTAAAAAATAATGTATTTTGGCCAATAGCAATGACTCATTCTATCCCTTCCTGGACAACAATTTTGTTCTCTAGGGCATATCTACCTTTGAGAACTCCAATCTACTTAGGTCGAATGATCTGCAAAAGGCTGTATGCTGCTTGCATAACTAGGGCTAGAATCTTGTAACAGACACTCTATAGGGTAATTAGCTATCAATTGGAAACTCTCCTAGGATCACTGGTCTTCAGAATAAATTTGATTTTGCATATGTGAGTTTTATCTTTGAGTGATTTGTTTGGAATGGCATCTAACTTGAAGGTCTAGGGCCACAAAACAAACCACTAGATAAACCCCCTTCCTTTCAATTCTTAACGTTTGACTAGGTAAATCACAAGTTAGAGCTGTTTCATTTGTAGGCATTTGGGCAATACAACCCTAGACTTGACTGTGGGCTATAACACCAGTGCAGGAAGGAGGCCTTATCGAATGGCAGTTCTTTCAACTTCTACCATGTTGAAATCTCTACAGACCAGCCAGTTGACCTTTGAAAACCCTCTTGCCATCTAGTGTGAAAAATATATGTGCTCCGTAGCAATCATTTAAGGCATATTGGCCATCCCCAGACTGTGGTCTTCTAGAGTTTGACTAGGTAAATCACAAGTTAGAGCTGTTTCATTTATAGGCATTTGGGCAATACAACCCTAGACTTGACTGTGGGCTATAACACCAGTGCAGGAAGGAGGCCTTATCGAAAGGCAGTTCTTTCAACTTCTACCATGTTGAAATCTCTACAGACCAGCCAGTTGACCTTTGAAAACCCTCTTGCCATCTAGTGTGAAAAATCTATGTGCTCCATAGCAATCATTTAAGGCATATTGGCCATCCCCAGACTGTGGTCTTCTAGGTTAAGTAAATCCCTCTTGAGTGTTTGGGGGGGTCTGTGCTCCAGTGATAAGTACGTGCAGAAAGTTTGGGTAAGAAAAGCATACCTACACCTTCCTTTCCTTGTTTGTGCAATGTGGAAAAGCATTGGTACCAGGTCAAATGGAGCTGAGAGCCGTTCTTTATGGAAATCCATTAATCGTAACTTCATGCAAACAGATTAAATCTAAACTCTGGATAGAGCAACACATTTGTCTAACTGTGCCTTTTCTGCATTGGTCAGAAAGACCCCTTAACATTTTCCAAAAGGTCTTTAATGTCGAAGGAGAGTGAGAGGGTCCTCCGCTGTCGTTGCTGTCACCCATGTTCATCTATTCCACCCCATCTAGAATTCCATAGGCATTAAAGATTAGAGTATACGACAATATATGGCAAAAGATTTACCCATAAAGGTGACAGGACTTTACACTAACAATCATATATATATTTTTTCTCCAAGTTTTGTACATGTACTAGAATGTTCAATCTTAAATAACTAGTTGTCCAGGACTTAACATATACAATTGTACCATAAAGTGTGATTGCTATCTCAAAATTGAAGAACTCAGAAGGATTGTTAGCTATCGCATCATTTGAGTATTGCATTAATCAATAAATATATTTCCCATACTGTTTTTTGGAAAGGCATTGAAGACAGTTTTCCTTTGGGGAATGTGAATACTCTAATGGTTTTGTATTTGGAAATGGAATGGCAGTTCTTGCGCCGACGTTCTCGAAGCAAGAAAATTTTGGAGGAATGGGTTGTTCCTCTCAGTTCCATAGAGGATATCCAAGAGGTATGATATCTTTGCTTTTTTGGTGTTTCTCTATTTGGAAGGATAAATTATTCTGGCAGTTGTTACACTTTAAAGTTGCTAATACAAATGGATACTAACTAATTTGAATCAAGGTAGATTGTGGACAATAATGCTCATCCTGTTTGGTGCCGTTTTTTATCGAGCAGAAATTTGCAAACTTTTGTTTGGGGAAGTTGACAAGCAATCCATGGTCGGAGCTTGATGGCCTTCAGCCTGAAACAGTGAAAATCAATGAAAAACTGGAGCAATTAAATCGAAAAGGTTTTCTCACAATAAATAGTCAGCCTGCAGTTAATGGCGAGAAATCCGACTCTCCTTCCATTGGTTAGTACACAAAGATTAACTTTCCTTTTGTTTTGTTGTGTTTTCATTTCTTTTTTCATGAGAAGAGTATTATAGAGCAGAGATTTACATTGGGTCATTTAAAATTGGATTATAAATTTATAAGTGGACAACTACTTGAGGCTATGATAGGCTGGCATAACTTTATATTACCTTGTGCTTATCATAAATATATTTAACACGTGTCCTTGTGCTTAAATGATTAAAATGCTATTGATGATTATGGATTTGTTTGGATTTTCCTGTAGCCACTTACATAAGACTAGTTCCAATCTTTGATATTTGTTGAATGACTCTAAAATCTCAGCATTTTGAAACCTATTTGAAAGTCTTGAAAATGACATATAACCTATTTTGAAACCTTTGACCGACTAGCTTTTCTACCTAGCTGATATGAAGAATCCAAAACACAGGCTTGGGATTCCCACAAGCTGTTTATTTGACTCAAACAGCATCTTTTTTCTTTGCCACAATTTACTTTGCCTCTGGCAATTACTCTTTTCAGATAATCATTAGTCATATCTCTGGTATTCATATGTTTCTGTGATGACACTTTTCACTTACTGATAATCAGTAGCTTGGAATTCCTCAGCTTTATTTGAGTTTAAGACGTTATATGTCTGAAGTCTGGTTCTATGTTCTCCAAAGATGTCAGGCTTCAATTCGTTGAGAAACCTTGGAATGGACAATGGGATTTGTAAGTTATTTAAATTACAGCTACGGGAATTATAGAAGTTGTATGAAGGCAAGATTTTGGTAAATGTCAAGTGGGGACCTCTAGTATGTTTCAGTGTGTGATATTGTTGTCTTGTGAGAAATTGTGTAAATGTTCTAAATAAGACCAATGGCAACTCCATTAGGATGTTATTCCCTCTGTACCTCTTAAGGTGTTTCTACACACATTTTGGAATTATAAAGCGGGAACAAGTATAATGTAACATTCTCTGTGTTTTGCTATTGGCTTGAGAGACATGACCTTTTAAATGGGCCACTTATCTGGCAGCTCCATTATGATGTTATTCCCTCTGTACCTCTTAAGGTTTTTCTACACATTTTGGAATTATAAAGCGGGAACAAGTATAATGTAACATTCTCTGTGTTTTGCTAATGGCTTGAGAGACATGACCTTTTCAATGGGCCACTTATCTGAAGACTAATTTAATAAAAGGCAAGCAAATTATAACCACATATTTCCATTCTCTCTTTGAGCATCCTTTAAGTGTATGGTGTATATATTTCATAGCTTCGGTGGAACTTTGGTGCAGCCAAACTTCCTAATTTTATTTAAACTGGACTAGAACTCTAGCTCCAACAGTTTTAGGATTGACTTTTAGATATTATAATTAAAGAGATTAATGACTTTGAATGTACCCGATTGCATGTTAGCTGTAGAGTCTAAACAACCACATTTGGAGGTTTTTATATAAACAGTCGGCATCAAAGTTTGGCCACTTGCCTTTGTTTATCTGATGTGAAAACTTCATTGCAGGATGGGGAGGCCCAGGTGGTTACGTTTATCAAAAGGCCTATGTGGAATTTTTCTGCTCTCCAGAGAAGTTGAATGCATTGGTGGAAAAAGCTAAGAAATCATCCGTTGTGACATATATTGCTGTAAATAAGAAGGGTGCAACAGCAGCTAACATTGGGCCAACTGATGTGAATGCTGTAACTTGGGGAGTTTTCCCTGCAAAGGAGGTCATCCAGCCTACTGTCGTTGATCCTGCGAGTTTCATGGTTTGGAAGGATGAAGCATTCCAGGCCTGGGACCAGGAATGGGCGTCTTTGTATCCCGATGGTGATCCTTCAAGAAAGATCCTTGAAGAGGTAATTTATTCCTGTTTGCCAAAACACATTCTATCTGTTCTGTGCTGGCAAATTTATCGTAGTTTGTTCACTAATTAACTACCCTTTTAAAGGATTTCTAATCTATGTAGAAAACACTGCTTGGAATGAAGCAAGATTAGATTGGCTTTTCACGATAGGCTGAAGATATTTTGTGTAAACTTGCAGGTACAAAATAGTTACTACTTGGTGAGTGTTGTGGACAATGATTACATCCATGGTGATCTGTTTTCGGTATTTGAAGAATTATAATATCAGTTTTGAAGGTCAATTGGAAGCTGTCACAGTGTGGTTGGTGGTTCTATAGCCATTTAGGTATTACGTACTGGTACATTGGGTTCTATTTTATCTATAGGATTCTTAACTAAAGAGAGAAAACTCTCTTTCTTCCGTGCTATTAATTGAATGTAATGACAAGGCAGAATATAATAGTGGAATTTAGTTCTGTTTCCAAGCTAAATAATATTCTATCTTTTGCATGGGTGTGGCAGTGTTTAGCATAGGTGGTTAGTTATGCCACATGGACGCATGAAAACAAATTTCTCCTTTTTTTCACTCTATTGTAATTTTGGTTTTGTATTTGGCAATATGGCATAGTGATTGGGCACCGAAGAATCTGTCAAAGCTGTCAGATGTTTGGAACCCATGGGCAATAAGATATAACACCCATGCGAGGGTTACCTAAGACAGGTGTTGGTTTCAGTGCCTCCTTGTGAGTTGTACTTTTTAAAGCTTTTCCCATAAAATTATTATTTCATAATAAAAACAGTATTGTAAGTTTATTATTATTATTATGGAGAGGAGAGGTTCTTGGTAGTCATTTCCTTGCTCTTTAACAGTTCCGAACTTGGCTCCAGTCTACAGCTGGTCTGTTGATGATCGACTGTGTTTCTGAAACTGCATTTTTTTTTTCCTTTCCCGCCCGGGCTGATAAAAAAGTAAAAATATGAAACTTTTGATAGAGGTGCAAAATTAAATAAATTAAACAAATATCGTTTCAACATGAGATGCTTGTGATGAGCGATGTAATGATTAAAATATAAAAACATATTATGATAATGCATTATAAATTGTTTTTAAATCAACACTTTAAAATGGATGATTCATCTTGATTTTTAAGAGTTAACTACATAAGAAAATGCTCTTGATTATAAAAAGTATAATTAAAACTTATAATAATACAGGATGAGAGGTTTAATATAATATATTAAATTTAAAAAAAGTATAATTAAAACTTATAATATGAAAGTATAATTAAAATTTATAATAATACACGATCAGAGGTTTAATATAATATATTAAATTTAAAAAAATGGCATCAATGGAACATTGATTTTAGCGGAAAATTCATGTCAAATGGATAAGTTTTATTAATTTTCGGAATGTTGTGCACGCACAAATTTAATTAGTTAATATAATATAAGTGTGTTTGATTAAATCTTTTGTCATAGACCACAGTTCTGTACAAGATAATAGGTATAATATATCGATTAATCTTTGGTTATAGAGCATAAACTTATTAATATATAATATATCGATTAATCTTTGGTTATAGAGCATAAACTTATTAATAAAAGTGGTATATCATAAAGTGGTACAAGATAATAGGTATAATAGGTATAATATATTGATTAATAGGTACAAGATGATATTTATAATGTTTTAAATAAAATTAAAAAAGAAAATAACTAAGATGTTTTGTTTAGGTGCAAATAATACTTACTATAATCATTATGATGATGTATTATTATTGTTTGTGATTGGTTTTTAAAGTAAATTTACAAGTAAATGTGCATGTATTTTAATAATATATAATAGAAGTTTATGAGTGGATATGCTCTCAAAATGTAAATTAAGAAAAATCAGCAAATTTGCATGCATTTTAAGAATATATAATAGAAGTTTATGAGTGGATATGCTATCAAAATGTAAAATAAGAAAAATCAGCAGTAGTGAGTAAAATAAGAAATATCAGCAGTAGCGAGTAAAATAAGAAAGAAATATCAGCGGTAGTGAGTTTTTTTAGATAATCATAAAAAATGAGTCTATTTACACCATGTTGATGTGATTCGACTATAGTTTCAAAAATAAGGTGGAAATGAATCACTGTCAAATTAGAAACCATGACTATTCACTCATGGATGAAACCATGATTATTTATGCATTGATTTTAGTGGGAATTTTGGGGAGCTTTCTGTAGTGATAAGTGTACATTTCATATTGCATATGAATAGATAGACATTTACAGAATAGAAGTGGTACTAAAATATGTAGTGCTTATTTTATTACACTTCACAATTTATACACATGTAGTGGAATCGAATCTTCTCATTTTGTTAAATAATTCAGACAATGTCATTAGTGAATTCAACATTGGATTTGCTTACCTTCTTATTTAACATGAGAAGCCTCTCTCAACATTTCATTTAAAAATTTCTCAAGAAGAAATATTAGGTGTTGATTTAGAATCTCTGGGAGGTTAGAAGAATTATTAATACATGGTGAAAGGACAACTTCTTGTAGGACCCTTGTCCTTGGATATAAGGGGCATTGTTGCAATTTGATCAGATGTGCATGCTTACTGGTAGATTTATAAATCCTTAAGAGATTAATATGCATGTTGGGAAGTGGGAGGTACAATAAAAATAATGACAACGACAACAACTGATACTTATATTAATGAGGCAACATTTATATGCACTTGACATGTTTTCACCTTAGGGCACATAAAGACGAAGTAGTGGGTTTTTATATATATATTTTTTTCTTTTAAAGCACAATCTGATTCACAGCATTTCCTAAATATTGCGACTCAAATGCTAATTTCAATAGGTCCCTGATGGCAAGAGAACTTTGGTGCTTAATGGATACACAATTACACTTGATCAATGAGTCTCATTATTTCAAAATTAAAAATATGAATTGTGTTTTCTTGTACAAATTGAAATAAACGACAATTCATCTTCCATGTTTTCTCTAATACATAAATCTAACTGAAATAATAAAATCATTAATTTTGTAAAATGGTACTTGTATTGCACATTTTTGGTGGAAAACAAGTTAAAGTAATGTACCTAATATAGTATCAGGTAAATGAATGACATGAACCAATAAAGACATTAGGTGATGATAAATAAATCTAGACTACGAGTTTCATTCGTGGTGACAAAGGTAAATGCTATCATTTTTTTTGTATCTTCAAAAAATGAGTTTGAATGTATTGAATGGTTAGGAAAAATGTAACCCCCTGTCCCCATGCTTACCCAAGTTCACTGGTCCACCGGGGTAGATATGTGATGAAGAGTTACTATAATATGACTCAACCTGCTTAGTACAATTAAGGAAGTGGAATCATCCAACCAAAACTTTATTGACCTCCCTTAGGAACTATAGGACCCCTAGAAACAAAACAACCACCCTAGGTGCCCAACCCTTGAGTTCACTTGAATTTTTGATGATTTGGACTCCCAATCGCTCCCATGACAAGGCAAGCCAACCACTGTAAGTCTCTAGTGGCTCCCATAAGTTTGCTTCCCAATGATTAAACTACTCAGTTCTGTGCCAACGACCCTGAAATTTGAGCCACTTTTTCAGGGCTAGGATCCAGAGTTCTACTTAAAACTTGATGAAACTCTCAGAAATGATAAATGACACAAAGACAACTTTTAATACAAAACTTGATCAAGGACTTAACCTGACCCATCCTAACCATGACAAATATTTCTTTAAACACATCATGAACATGTAATCTACAGGTCATAATTACATATCTGAACATAAGAGTCTCATACTTATCTAAGAATCGTCAAGAAGGTCTAATGCCCTCTCATAATAGTTGCATTATCATCTATAAGGTCATGCATTCATTTACTTATCAAAACATGATGAGAGCCATAATTAAACTCTGTCATAAACCATGCTTATAGCCACCATATAACCAAAATAATAACAATGATAGAACAACTATCAAAACCACATAATAACAAGTATAAATACTCATGAAATATAAGGGGAAATATAGCTCTTATTAACATATGAAAAAGCCAACCAAGTCAAAGACTTCCATGTACCACTCGACCATAGATTGGATTGAACCAAAATTTTCTTTCAGCTAATCACCCTTGTGCCATATTCCAAGCATAAATGTGAGACTCACAACAAAAACAACCCGAGCTTCCTCAGGCTTTACCTCATATCCCATCATTACTGGCCAAGGGATTTCTAGGCCCAAAAGCCTCATCTATAAAACCAGGTTTTATCGTGTATCCCGCCATTACCATCAAGGGATTCCTAAGCCCAAACAAAGAAACATACACTACCAGGCTTTATCGCAATCCTGCCATTACCGGTCAAGTGATTATTAAGCCCTAAACAAGCTTGGATGGCTCTAGATTTCTTCACCAATACTTTGAGGAATCTTCTCGTTTTCACCTTCGGGCTTTATCGTGTATCCCACCATTACTGGTTAAGTGATTCCTAGGCCCTTGGGAATTTTCCCGAGACAACCTCACTTGGTTTCAAACCATTTGGCAATCCAAAGCTAAACCAAATGAAAGAACCCCATCACACCATGGCTACCCGAAAATGACAAGGCAAGGCTGAAACCACTATCACACTTGGTAAAACCCATGACAATGAGAACAAGAGAACTAAATATACACATGCATGCCAAAACTAGCAAGGAAATCAAACATGCTACTCGATATCTGCAAGTAATCCCATTGTAGCCGCTTGATCCAACTCTTCCTTGCTTGATCTTTGTTTCCCTTTGGTTCCTTGTCCTTCCTTTGTCTTCCTTTCTCCAATGTTAGAGTGCTCCAAATATTCTCTAAGTGTGCAAGAGTATGAGAAAGAGAGAATAGAGAGAGAGTTCCAACCCAAAACTATTAAAAGGCCGTGGACTAATCCTCAGAAGCTTTTTATTATTAAGGCCTCTATATTTTTCAGTTTTCCTATATTTTCCTCCTCACATGCAACCTGTGACCTTTCACCTTCCTTTTCTCCTATTTTACATTATTTTCATAAATAAAATGACAATTAATGCCTCTTTTCCTTTTCAAAGTCTTTTCCATTGCCTTTTCCTATTTCCCCTTAGCCATAATAAACCAAATGAACACCCACTGAGATGTTTTCCCAACATTCAACTTGGAATATGTGTTCCATGACCTTGGTCTTATTTTGCCTTTATTAACTTTATTACATGAACTTTTAACCCGGGGCTATTACAAACTCCTGCTTCTTAGGGGAACACCATCCTCGGTGTTCTATGACACCTACAACTAGCAAGACCACTGGAAAAAAACACACTGCCCATGGAGCTTTATAACTTAGCTCAATGTAGTATTTACAATGATCAATCTGCTGAAAAACAAACCAACATGACAAACATAACAACATGACACTCATAACGCTTATTGGAGCTTTATAACACAACTCGTTGGGGTATTTACAATAACAACCATACATAAATATGTACATATACCAAAACTTATTTGCCTTCATCAATATATAATGAAGGATACGTAACCCACATATGATCATCCATCTCCCATGTAGCTTCATCAGGCCCAAAGTGCTTCCACTGCACTTTAACTTGCTTGATTACTCGATTTCGGAGCATGAACATCTTTTGCTACAAAATCCACCAAGGTTCTGGCTAGAATTCTCCTGTCTCCACCTACAATACAAACCAATCATTAACATGATCAACATCTTTTACAAATCTCTTAAGCAATGAACCATGGAAAACATCATGGAATTTCACTGTCGAAGATAGTGCAAGTCTATAGGCCACTGGTCCAGTCCTCTCAAGGATATCGAAAGGCTCGTAATACTGAGGTGCCAACTTTACACATGACCCGATTCTCAAGGAGCTCTTCTTGGGCTTGATGCACAAGTACACATGTTACCCAACTTGAAACTCCTTAAATGCCCTGTGCTGGTCTGCATAAATCTTCTGCCTGTCTTGTACTACCTTTAGATTCTTCTTGATAACTTGCATTCCCTGTTCCATCTTTGCCAACATATCTAGTCCTATCAACACCCTGTTCATTAGATCACTCCAACTGATGAGAGTATTACATCTCTGTCCATAAAGTTCCCCAGATAGACTCATCCTCAGTTACTCCTGTACCCATTGTTGTAAGAAAACTCCACTAGTGTAAGATACTCTTCCCACTTTCGCTGCTGATGCATAACATACATCCTCAACATGTCCTCCAAAATCCTATTGACCCTCTCTATATGTCCATCCGTCTGTGGATGATAAGTTATAATGAAGGCCAATTATGTACCTAAACCTGCAAATAATTTCTTCCAAAACCTAGAAGTGAACTTATCATGTCTATTTGACATAATCTACTTCAGAACGCCATGCAACCTCACTATCTCCCTGGTGAAGACCTGTGCTACATCACTAGCTGAATAAGTCGATTTCAGTAGAATGAAGTATGCTACCTTTGTCAACTTGTCAACCACAACCATGATGAAATCATGCTGTCTAGATGTCCTTGATAAACCTGTAATGAAATCTATGAAAATGACCTCCCATTTCCACTACGGAATTAAAATCGGTTGTAGTATACAACCTAGATGCCTGCACTTAACATTTACCTCTTGACAATTCAAACATCTAGCCACAAACTCTGCCCTTCCTTCTTCAAATTTGATCAATAGTAGAAATTCTTCACCACTGTCAATGTCTTCTGATATCCCGAATGACCTGAATATGGCTTAACATGAAATTCTCGCAAGATAAGCTTCTTGAGCTCATCGTTGTTAGGCACATAGATAATGTCCTCAAATCTGATCAAACCATCCGTTGTGAGACGATAGTCCACATCCTGATCACCTGTACCCTGATGCTGTAACCTGTAACTAAGATCCCTATACCTGTCATCTTGTTGTCCTGCCTATAAGATCTGATCCTGTAAATTTGTCCCATATGTGATTTACCTACACTCTTCTGCTAAGAGCATCTGCAACCCCATTCTCTTTTCCTTTAATGTACTTGATCTCAAAGTCAAACTCACTGATCGTGGCCAACAACAACCTGCCTAGCATTTAGATTAGGTTGGCCAAACAAGTACCTCAACCCACTATGATCACTCATCAACACAGAGCTCCTTCCAAGAAGATAGTGCCTTTACATATTCAATGCATGGATGATCGTTGCCAATTCAAGATCATGTGTCACATAGTTCTGCTCATGCTCATTTAATTTCCTTGACTCGTAACGCACCACCTATACCTCCTACATTAGGACTCCACCAAGTCTTCTCTTGCCAGCATATCTACACACCACAAACTCTTTATCCGGATTTTCAATCTTGAAAGCTGGATCATTTTTCAACCACTGTTTCAACTGCTCAAAACTTGTTGCAGAGGAATTCTTAGAGCATTCTTAGAGCATTCATGAATGTTGGACTCAAACCAAAAGAACCAACCAGGGCATCCCGAGGCTAAAACACCTCACTCTCATCAATATAAACCAGGATTTACCACAATCCACACTGGATCAATAAGCAAACACAATAAACATGTAAGAACAAACTTTATCATGATCTCCACTAGATCACTAGGCCAAAACAAACATGGATGCCATCAAATTTCTCCACCTACACCGTAAGGAATTTTCCCGTCTCCTAGTCTCTCAAGCTTTACCGTAATCCACACCGGATTACTAGACCCTAAACTGAGACCCACTCTCCATGATTTACCGCATATCCCATTGCACGATTACTAGCCCTGATGGATAGCACCCACCTCTAGGCGTTACCATATATCCCACCATTCACTAGTCGAGGATTCCTAGGCCCACTGAGGCAACACAAAATCTGTTTTTACCGCAACCCACAATTCAATTCAAGGGTTACTAGGTCACGTGTTCTATTATTCAGAGATCCACCTCAATCAGCTTTGAATCCATCCAGAAATCCAACTCGATGAAAACATGAGAACCCCATCAAACCATGGCTATACAAAAATGGCAAGGCTCGGCTAAAAACACTGTCACACCTAGAAAAACCCATGCCATAACATCAAAGAACCACATGCAACACCATACATGCCAAATATAGCAAGGAAAACACACATGAAAATCGATACCTGCAAAGAATCATGCTATAGCTGCTTTATCCTGCTCTTCCTTGCTTGCTCCTTCCTTCCTCTTTCTTTCTTTTCCTTTCTTGATCCAATGCCAAAGTGGTCCAATAAAACTCTAAGTGTCCAAGAGTGAGAGAGAGAGACAGAATAATGAGAGAGCTCCAAAGCTAAACTGATAAAATGTACCAACTGTGTAGGTTTTAAACCCATACATAAATTACCTGCATATGAATTCTAAAACACAGAAAATAAATAATGCGAGAGCAGAACACATAAAACACATATACACAGAGGTTTTCGCCTAGATCCCAAAACCGGGACTACCAGCTTGATTTTTTCATTATATTCCTTTCAATGTTATAATACATATTTATACATGCCGAAGCATCCAATACCATGGACAGAAAACCATTGCGTCCAAAAAACATGTGCGAAAATCATGCACAAAACCATAGGTGGGTCCGCCCAACCTAACATAGTGTCCAAAACCAAAATTTTCTGGGGCGCTGCCATGGACCCCATAAAGTGGGGTTATAGGTGCCCCTTAAACCCCCTGTTAACTACATGGAAAGAATATAACACAACCCAACATTCTCCCACTTGTTGTTTTCTTTCCACACGGGGCCACAAGAGAGCTTAGTCATTTTTCCAGCCCTGAAATGCCCATTGTCTCCCTACACCAAGAGAACTTCTCAGAGCTCACAAATTTTGTCAATGCATCTGCAATATTCTTCAAAGTGTCCACCTTTACTAGCAACACCTTTTTGTCTTCTATCATATCCCTCACAAAGTGATACTGAACATCAATATGCTTTGTCTTTGAATGATATGTGGGGTTCTTTGCCAAGAAAATTACACTTTGGCTGTCACAGTCTATCCTTATAGCTTTCTATACTAACCCCATACTTGAACACAATCTCTGCAACCAAACTGCTTCCTTGCTTGCATGAGTGGCTGCCATGTATTTTGCGTCTGTAGTTGATAGTGCCACTACAGATTGTTTCTTACTCATCCAACTGATTGCACCTCCAAATAGGTTAAACACATACCCATTTGTATATCTTCTTTGATCCAGATCTCCAGCCCAGTCTACATCAACAAAGCCATGAATATCCAACACTCTGTCCAATCTTGGTCTTCCTTGGTAGCACAAACCATAATCACTAGTGCCACACAAATACCTGAAAACCCGCTTCACTACTGTCTAATGCTCCTTCCCTGGTTTTGACATAAACCTGCTCAATACTCCCACTGCATGTGCTATGTCTGGTCTAGTACAAACCATTGCATACATCAGGCTACCAACTGCACTTGCATATGGAACACGAGACATGTCCTCTTCCTCTTCTTATGTCTTGGGACACTGTTCAGCAGATAACCTCACACCTACAGGAATAGGAACCTTCACCGATTTACCATCCTGTATATTAAACCTCTAGAATATTGTCTCGACATACTTCCTCTGGTTTAACCAAGGCTTCCTTTTTGCCCGATCTCTTTTAATTTCCATGCCCAAAATATAGTTTGCAGCACCAAGATCTTTCATGTTGAATTTGGAGGACAATTGGGTCTTCAAATCCTGGATAACTTCTTTGTCATTTCCAACCAACAACATATCATCCACATACAAGACTAGATAAATAACACGGTCACCAATTAATTTAAAATACACGCAATGATCTGCTTTTCTTTTGGTGAAGCCAAGTCCCCGTATAAATGTATCAAATTTTTGATACCACATCCTTGGTGACTATTTTAACCCATATAGAGACTTATTTAACTTACATACTAGTTATTTCTTACCCTTCACCGCAAAGCCTTCAGATTGCTTCATGTATATCCCCTCTTCCAGATCCCCGTGAAGAAATGCTGTCTTCACGTCCATCTGTTCTACCTCAAAATCAAAAGCAGCAACAACAAATAAAAGTAATCTAATATAAGTTACCTTGGCAACAGAAGAAAAAATATCACCAAAATCAATTCCCGACACCTGGGAATAACCTTTTGCTACCAACTGAGCTTTGTATTTCTCCACTTTTCCTTCTGCATTTGTCTTCTTTTTGAACACCCATTTGCTGCCAATGGGTTTCCTTCCACCCGACAACTCCACTAGATCCCAAGCCTCATTTTTGTGCAAAGATGCCATTTCATCAACCATGGCCTCTTTCCAGAGTTTTCCATCCTCTGAATCCACTGCTTCTTTCACAGTTTTGGGATCATCATCAGTAACAAACAAAGCAAAATTTGAACAGAAAGCAGATGGACTATACCTTTCTGGCTGTCTTCTTTCTCGAACTGATCTTATCACAGCCGGAGTTTGTGGCTCTTCATCTTCTGAATCCTCCTCTGTTGTAGAGTCTGATTCTTCCTCCTTTAGCTCAAACTCTATCTTCTCAGGTTCCTTTGGTTGGACTTCATGTTTAATAACATCTTTCACCTCTCTGAACACCACATCTCGGTTGTACATAACCTTCCTTGTTACTGGGTTCCAAAGCTTATAACCCTTTAAACCATCCTTATACCTAATAAAGATGCACCTTTCAGATTTACTATCCAACTTTGTTCTTTTCTCCTTTGTAACATGTACATATGCATCACATCAAAATACTCTCAGATGTGAAAGAGAGGGCTTCTTACCAGTCCATATCTCTTGTGGAGTCTTATCCTCCAACGCCGATGAAGGTGACCTGTTGACCAAGTAACATGCAATATCCACCGCCTCTGCCCAGAATTCCTGTCCTAACCCGACACCACTGAGCGTGCTTCTTGCCCTTTCCATCAACGTCTTGTTCATTGGATATCATTTTTGGGATTCAACTGCGTTAAGTAAGTCATTCACGTATGACCATTTCCATGAGGGGTAGTCATAACTGACTAATTTCTCATGATTTTTGAATAGTTCACTTAGCACTCATTGCATCGGGTGATGCTCACAGGGGTGAAGAAGTGGGATTGAAACTAGTGAAATGAATCACATAGCGTCAATCATCACTTCCGGGGCTTGCACCTGGTAACCAGGACTTCCCGGGAGGTCACCCATCCTAGATCGCCTCTGGCTAAAGCGTGCTTAACTGTGGAGTTTTCCTCACAATCAAGCCTACTTATCTTTCTACCCCATTTGCAAAACCTTAGCAAGTATTGTGCCTCATGAACCATTCAAGAAGAGATCCCTTCACTCTTTTTGAATTTAAGTATTGGGGGGTTTTACGCAGTGCATTATATTGGATATCATTTTTAGGATTCAACTGCGTTAAGTAAGTCATTCACGTATGATCATTTCCATGAGAGGTAGTCATAACTGACTAATTTTTCATGATTTTTGAATAGTTCACTTAGCATTCATTGCATCGGGTAATGCTCACAGGGGTGAAGAAGCGGGATTGAAACTAGTGAAATGAATCACATAGCGTCAATCATCACTTCTGGGGCTTGCACCCAGTAACCAGGACTTCCCGAGAGGTCACCCATCCCAGATTGCCTCTGGCTCAAGCGCATTTAACTGTGGAGTTTTCCCCACAATCAAGCCCACTTAGCTTGCTACCCCATTTGCAAAACCTTAGCAAGTATTGTGCCTCATGAACCATTCAAGTAGAGATCCCTTCACTCTTTTTGAATTTAAGTATTGGGGGGTTTTACGCAGTGCATTATATTGGATGTCATTTTTGGGATTCAACTGCGTTAAGTAAGTCATTCACGTATGACCATTTCCATTAGAGGTAGTCAGAACTGACTAATTTCTCATGATTTTTGAATAGTTCACTTAGCACTCATTGCATCAGGTGATGCTCACAGGGGTGAAGAAGTGGGATTGAAACTAGTGAAATGAATCACATAGCGTCAATCATCACTTCCGGGGCTTGCACTCGGTAACCAGAACTTCCCGAGAGGTCACCCATCCCAGATCGCCTCTGGCTCAAGCGTGCTTAACTGTGGAGTTTTCCCCACAATCAAGCCCACGTAGCTTACTACCCCATTTGCAAAACCTTAGCAAGTATTGTGCCTCATTCTTGTTCATTCTTTCTGCAACTCCATTTTGCTGAAGTGTCTATGGAGTAGTCTTCTGCTGTGCTATACCACACTTCTTGCAGAATTATTCAAATTCCTTACTGCAAAACTCTCCACCATTATCTGCCCTCAACACCTTTATATTCTTCTTTGTTTGGTTTTCCACTAGAGCCCTAAATACTTTAAACCTATCAAAGACTTCAGATTTCTTCTTAAGGAAATATATCCATGTATTCCTTGAGAAGTCATCTATAAATGATACATAGTACACAGACTTACCCAATGATGGAACCTTCACAGGTCCAAACACATCATTGTGCACAAGCTCCAATATATGTTTCGCCCTTTTACCACCAGAGGGGAAACTCACCCGATTCTGCTTCCCGTATACACAATTTTCGCAGAAATCAAAATCCAGAGAGCTATTACTCATACCTTCTACCATACCTTTACCATGAAGTATTGGAAGGCCCTTCTCTCCAATATGTCCAAGCCTTTGATGCCATAGCATGGTCTTTTCTCCAAAGACCACTAGATTTTCTGCCTCACTTTCAGGAACCACGGAACTGTTGCACCCATCAACAACAGTGCTACCTTGCAGCTTGTATAGAGTTCCAATCTAAACTCCCCGCATCAATACCAGTGCTCCCCGAACCATCTTGCAGGTATCTTTCTCGAACACTGTTTTTACACCCGCATCATCCAAATTAGTAACAGAAATCAGATTTCTGGCGAATTCAGGAATATGCATAACACCCGGAAGTGTTCTAACCCTTCCACCTTGCAGCTTCAACTTTACTTTTCCACGACCAATGATTCTAGCCTTCCTGTCATCCCCCAAGAAGACATCACCACCATCATATTTCTCATACTCACAGAACCACGCTCTATGGGGAGTGAAGTGAAAGGATGCACCTGACCCAATCAACCATGCCTCATGATCTACATGTGTACTTGAAGAAGCCAAGTACACATCCCCACCTTCATCTGAGGTGGTTTTCACCTCTGTAGAAGGAGCCTCATCAGATCCCTTTCCTTTGTTAGGAGCTTTAGATTTACAATCCCTTTTGAAGTGGCCTTCCTTTCTGCATTTCCAGCACACCACCTATACAGGTTTTCCTGGAGATTTAGATCTCCCTCTAGATTTAGATCCCCCACTCGATGAATTATTTTTGTTTCTGTTCTGGGACCGTCCTCGTATAGACAAGGCATCACCATTTTGGCTCTCCATATTTTTCCGTCTCATCTCCTCCGTCAGCAAGGCTGAGACTATTTCATCAAACTGCAAGGCAGTGGCATTGATACCTATTGCAATAACCAGACTATGCCACGAATCTGGTAGGGAACACAACAAACTGATGCACTTATCTTCATCTGAAATTTTAATATCAATAGATGATAACTGACTTACCACAATATTAAATGCGTTTAGATGCTCTGTCGCTGATTCTCCATCTTTCATCCTCAGGTTATACAACTTTTTCTGCAGGAATAGTTTATTCACCAGAGACTTAGATTTGTACAAAGTCCCTAACTTGTCCCACAAAGCCTTTGTTGTAGCTTCCTCTGATACATTCAACAATAATAAATCTAAGACACACAATCATATTGTGCTCTTTGTAGAAATTTTGAATAATATGACAATTATTCACATAGATTATCCCGATTATACACTATTGCGGAATACATGCACAATACATAACCTCCTCTACGTTGATCATCAATTTAGCAGCATTAAAAACAATGAAACATCAATCGCATGCGCACATTAACACAGTATGTAACCCGGGGAAAGCATATAGCTGAAAACCCCACACTATCTATATATTATAATGATAGAGAACATGTAACAATACATAGTACAATACTTCTCACAAGTACTCAGTACTATCTCCACCTGTTACACACAAACTAGCTCAGATCTGATGCCTCAAATCTCCTCCACTGTTTGCCTGCCTCCACTGCGCAATCCGGCAAGAGAATCAATCACTCTGTGAAATCGAATTCCTTCGGTTATACTAGGCAAGCCTCATGGGAAATCTCCATCCATGCATGTGCAAATCTCATGCACAACTATAGTCACAACTGATAGCAATCTCAACCTCTAACACTTGTCTCCACTGAACTGTACATGCACTGAGTTAACTGATGTATTCTTCAGTTGCTTTATGAGTTAATAATTAGTGAATTAGTTTAACAATTAATTCACATCACTCATCACTAGTCTATTTGCAGTTAGACTAAATACAACTAGTTCAACCAAGTCAAACTGAACACAACTCCATCAACTCCACAATCAACTCCACCGAAACTCAACCACATGAGTTCTCACTGAAGTCCTGTATGCAATAGCTCAACTGACCCACAAGAAAAGTGTATTTCCTTCTGACAGTTGCATGTGCCACATATGTAGCTCAAACTGAAGTGCTCCAAGAGGATAACATACTGTTTATAGTTCAAATATTATTATGAGACAATAATATTCGACTGTTCTATTTTTAGCCTGGCAGTCTAAAAATAGAAACTGCCCATATGTCTAAAAGTAGAAGTCCATCTATTTTTACCAACATGACCAATCATCCACAAATAAAATCCTGCAACTCATAGACCATGATCTATATGTCTAAAAATAGACATAGTCTAAAAATAGACTTTGCGCCAAAAATAGCTTGCGGGCCCACTTAGTGAAGGCAACTTCTTTCCACTAAGCTCCATCATCTTGTTGCATTCTCAACACTCTCTCTCAACAAGATATGGATTATCAGCAACCCCTATCCTGCCTCGATGGTATTCGAATTTACTCTTGGTGAGCGCCTTCGTCAAGATATCAACATCCTGATCCTCCGTTGGAATGTATGAAAGTAACATGATTCTCTGCTGCACACAATCTCTGATATGATGGTACCTGACGTCAATGTGCTTAAATCTATCATGAAATACAGGATTAGTCGAGAGTTTAATGCAACTCTGGTTATCACAGTAAATCACAGTAGGCTCCAAGTAAGAACCGAACAACCCGACCAAGATCTTCCTCATCCATATAACCTTGCATACAACCAAACTTGCTGCCATATACTTGGCCTCTGTTGCACTGAGTGCCACGGATCTCTGCTTCCTGCTGTACCAAGAAACTACTGTCGACCCGATACTGAAGACCCCTCCAAATGTGCTCTTTCTGTCAGTTGGGCTCCCTGCCCAATCTGCATCCGCGAAGCCACATAGCTTCACCTCATCCTCCTGTCTGTACCACAATCCATATCCTGATGTGCCTCTGAGATAACGCAATACATGCTTGCCTGCCTTCCAGAAGAGCTTGGTTGGCTTAACCATAGCTTGTGAAAGCTGGTTAACAACATAGCATATATCGGGTCATGTATTGACCAGTTACATAAGCAACCCCACCAACTGTCGATAAACAGTGGCATCCACTACTTCCGCCGAAGTAGCATCCTCCTTCCTCCAACCTCCAGGAAGAGGAATATCAATAGGCTTGTAGCCATGCATGTTGAACTTCTCCAATATCTCCCGAACATACTTACCCTGAGAAACAAATAGTCCATCATTGCGCTGCCAAATTTCCAATCCCAGGAAATAATGAAGGAGGCCCAAGTCCTTCATCTCAAACTCCTTAGCAAGATCATCCTTGCATGAAAGTATCAACAACTCATCACCCGTTAGAATCAAATCATCTACATAAAGTACAATGATAAGCAACTTACCCTCCACCACAATCTGGTATAGGTTAGGATCTGCCTCACTCTTGGAGAATCCAAGTCCGGTGAAATAACCGTCTATCCGTGTGTACCAAGCACGTGGTGCTTGTTTCAACCCATACAGCGCTCTCTTGAGCCTGCGCACATGCGACTCGCTGCTGAAGATCTCGAAACCTTCGGGCTGTTCTATGTACACCTCCTCCTCAATGAATCTGTTGAGGAATGCAGTCTTCACATCCATCTGATAAATGTGCCACCCCATCTGCGCTGAGAGAGAAGGAATCATCCGTATGGAAGAATACCTTGCGACAGGTGCAAAATTCTCCTCATAATCGATCCCCTCTATCTGTGAAAAGCCTTAGGCAACAAATCTTGCCTTGTACTTCTCCACACTCCCGTCAGCTACCTGCTTAACTTTGTAGATCCATCTCGAACCCACCACTGATTTCCCTTCCGGTCTTGGAACAATCTCCCATGCACTGTTTCTGACAATCGAATCATACTCTTCCACCATGGCATCTACCCATGTGGGATCCTCCACAGCTTCCTCGAAAGAGGATGGCTTAGTCACAACACAGTTGCTCACAAGAGCCATGTATCCAGTGTACCGATCAGGTGACTGTCTCTGCCTGCGTTGAGCTGTAGGTGGTCCTACAACCTTCTCTGCATTTTGAGCTAGTCGCTCAGCTTCTGTCAAGCAATTTCGCCCTCTGATGGTTGGCGCTGCATGAGTGGTCTCTTCCACTCCATGAACTTCGTCCTGTGGCTAATCCACGTCCTGAAGCTCATATTTAGGAACTAATAACTCCTCATCTGCATGCAAGTGTGGCTCCCTCTCAAGCGAACACTTCATGGATTTCTCCTCCTAAAATTTTATATCCCGTCGCACAATAGTCTTGCCACTGTCTGGAAAATACACAAGATAGTTGTGGGGTGTATTAGTGTACCCCACAAATATCCCAACCTCTGCGGTCGGCTCCAGCTTCTTCCTGGCATCCTTCATCACATGCATGTAAATGTTAGCACCAAAAATCCTCAAATGAGAAATATCAGGCCTCTTACCAGAATAAGCCTCCTTGGGTGTACTCATGCCAAGTATCCTGTGAGGACAACGGTTCTGCACATATACTGTAGTATTGCATGCTTCCGCCCATAAGTGAAGGGGTAGGCTCTGATCATGCAACATCGCCCATGCAACACCCATGATCGTTCTGTTCTTCTGCTCAGTAACCCCGTTATGCTGTGGGTTATGGGGAGCTATGAGCTCTCTTTGAATCCCTTCTGCACTACATAAATCCTTGAACTCGCTAGAGATGTATTCACCACCATTATCGCTCCTAAGAGCCTTCACCTTCTTACCCGACTCCTTCTCGACCAGTGCTTTGAACTCACAAAACTTTGAGTATGTCTCGCTCTTCTTCTGCGTGAAGAAGATCCAACACTTTCGAGAGAAATCATCAACAAAGATCACATAATACCCGTGTTTTACTGTCGAAGCTACTGAGAAAGGTCCACACACGTCTATGTGAATTCTCTCAAGGATCGTCGTGGCGTGACTATCCTTCTCATGAAAGGTGGCTTTCAAAAACTTTCCCAAAGTACACCCCTTGCACTGATCTGACTGCGCAAGAGTGCCTTTAGGAAGCCCAGTAGTGATCTGCTGCAGTATCTTCAAGTCTCCATGGTGAAGGTGACCCAATCTACTGTGCCACAACTCGCCATCATCCCGGCTCACCAATCCTTCTGCCTTGCATGCCATTGCTGCGCAACCATCTACATGCAACTGATAAAGGTTCCTCACTCGAACCCCTATCTTCCAGGTTTATCCAGCTGTCTTACTGCGCAGGAAAGCCTTTTCCTTGCTAAAAACAACATCATATCCCTTGTCTGCTAACATCACCACAGAGATAATATTCTTCTTCAATCTTGGAACATGCATCACTTCCTTCAATACGAAGGGTTTACCAGACTCCCTCTCAAAGGAAATGGTACCGATACCGATCGCACTGTATCTACCATCATCACCCATCTCGATGTGCACTCCAAGATATTTCTCCTCCAGATCAGAAAACAAATCTCGATCTCCTGTCATGTGAAAAGACGCACCACTGTCCAAGAAGCATGCGATCAATGAAAAATAAAGCTCAAACTGCGAGGCTAAGGCCTCTCCAGCTGTAGATCCAGCAGCTTGCTTGTTCTTCTTCTTCTGCGGAAAATTAGTGGCATAGTGTCCGTGCTGGTGACAGTGAAAGCACTTCACCTTAGACATGTCTTGCTTCTTGCCTTTCGCACCGGACTGAGAAGCTTTCTTGTTCTTCCCCTTCTTTGCTTTGGCAACCAAAGCGCAATTTTCTTCATCAGTTCACTTTGATGAAGATCCGTCCCTGGTATTCCGCCTGATCTCCTCCTGCACAAGATCTGACTAAAGTCTCTCCCATCCTGGAAATTTCTCCCAACTATTGACAGAGTCCTAATAGGAATGCCAACTCTTCAGAAGACCAAAGAGAGCCAAGCTCACCAAGTCCTCATCATTGACAGTCACCCCCACACCTCCCAGCTCATCCCTGCACTAAGTGAACTTCGTGAGATACTTGGGCATACTGTCTCCCTTCTCGCATTTAATGTTTCTGAGTTTATCCTTGAGCACCAGCTTCCTCTGATCGCTCTTGCTTTGGAATAGATCTGTCAACGCTTTCCACATCAAATATGGAGAAGCCTTTCCATGCAGGCTGGACACAATGTGATCCTTCACGCCCTCCAACAGAATCCTTTGACACTTTGCTGTCTTCTTTTGCCAAGCATCAACTTGCGCAGTATCAGTAGGCTTTGGGACCTCAACCTCTATCAACTCCTTCAGCCCATTATCATCCAACACCGCCTCCATCATGTCCTTCCATGCAATATAATTTGAGCTGCCCTCAAGAGCATACTCCAATCGCAATCCGTTGAAAGACATTGCAACGTTGACACCAAGAAAACACTGCTGCAAATTCGAATTCCACCAGCTCCAAAACTAAACCGTCTCTAATCTAGAATTCGTGAGAACAAAGTATTTCTCGTACAAAGATTTACTGTATGGGCTTTTACCGGATATAACACCTTCCAAAGGAAGGATGAATCCAGAGGCTACCTGACCTGATTACAGACTCTGCCTGAAGAAATAAAATGTAAACACTTTCTGAATAATAGATCTGATGATCAACTGCTCTGATACCATGTAGAAATTTTGAATAATATGACACTTATTCACAGAGATTATCCCGATTATACACTATTGTGGAATACATGCACAATACATAACCTCCTCTACGTTGATAATCAATTTAGCAGCATTAAAAACAATGAAACATCAATTGCATGCGCACATTAACACAATATGTAACCCGGGGAAAGCATACAACTGAAAACCCCACACTATATGTATATTATAGTGATAGAGAACATGTAACAATACATAGTACAATACTCCTCACAAGTACTCAGTACTATCTCCACCTGTTACACACAAACTAGCTCAGATCTGATGCCTCAAATCTCCTCCACTGTTTTCCTACCTCCACTACGCAATCCTGCAAGAGAATCATTCACTCTGTGAAATCGAATTCCTTTGGTTATACTACGCAAACATCATGGGCAATCTCCATCCATGCATGTGCAAATCTCATGCACAACTATAGTCACAACTGATAGCAATCTCAACCTCTAACACCTGCCTCCACTGAACTGTACATGCACTGAGTTAACTGATGTATTCTTCAGTTGCTTTATGAGTTAATAATTAGTGAATTATTTTAACAATTAATTCACATCACTCATCACTAGTCTATTTGCAGTTAGACTAAATACAACTAGTTCAACCAAGTCAAACTGAACACAACTCCATCAACTCCACAATCAACTCCACCGAAACTCAACCACATGAGTTCTCACTGAAGTCCTGCATGCAATAGCTCAACCGATCCACAAGGAAAGCGTATTTCCTTATGACAGCTGCATGTGCCACATCTGTAGCTCAAACTGAAGTGCTCCAAGAGGATAAGATAATGTTTATAGTCCAAATATTATTATGAGACAATAATATTCGACTGTTCTATTTTTAGCCTGGCAGTCTAAAAATAGAAACTGCCCATATGTCTAAAAATAGAAGTCCATCTATTTTTACCAACATGACCAATCATCCACAAATAGCATTCTGCAACTCATAGACCATGATCCACATGTCTAAAAATAGACATAGTCTAAAAATAGACTTTGTGCCAAAAATAGCCTGTGGGCCCACTTAGTGAAGGCGACTTCTTTCCACTAAGCTCCATCATCTTGTTGCATTCTCAACACTCTTTGCCTTCCAATCCAAATTCTTCCATTCTTCATCGGACACTCCCCTTGGTTTAGTACCCGGATCTATGGCAATCCATTGGTCTTTATCCACCAACAGATCCTCCATCTTGAGTTTTCAAAACTCAAAACTCTGACCTTTAAATTTCTCGATCTCTATCTTTCCCCTACTTGCCATCTTCTTTCACCACCAGAATCGATCTCGCAGATCTCCCACTGAACAGGGTCTACCACAGGCCTGAGTGAAACCCCTCAGCAATAAAGGCGTCCCCTTGAAGCCAAACCTGGCTCTGATACCAAATGTAGGTTTTAACCCCATACAAAAATTACTTGCATACGAATTCTAAAACATAGAAAATAAATAATGCGAGAGCAGAACACATAAAACACATATACATAGAGATTTTCACCTGGATCCCAAAACCGAGACTACCAGCTTGATTTTTTCATTATATTCCTTTCAATGTTATAATACATATTTATACATGCCAAATCATCCAATACCATGGACCAAAAACCATCGCGTCCAAAAAACATGTACGAAAATCATGCACAAAACCATAGGTGGGTTCGCCCAACCTAACATAGGGTCCAAAACCAAAATTTTCCGGGGCGCTGCCCCGGACCCCATAAAGTGGGGTTACGGGTGCCCCTCAAACCTCCTATTAACTACGTGGAAAGAATATAACACAATCCAACAAACTGATCCTCAAAAGCCTTTTTATCAATTAGGCCTTTATTTTCCATTATTTTCCTTCATTTTCCTCCTCACATGCAACCTGTGACCTTTCACCTTCATTTTCTCCTATTTTCCATTATTTTCATAAATAAACAAAAAATGCCATTTTGCCTTTTCAAATAATTTTCCATTGCCTTTTCCAATTTCCTTAGCCGTGATAAACCAATGAACACCCATACTAGGATGCTTTTCCCAACATTCAACTTGGAATAAGTGTCCCATCGAATTTTTACCACGGCTATTACAGAACCCTCCCCCTTGGGGGATACCATCCTCAGTGTTCAACCACACCTATACCTTAGCAAAACCGTTGAAAAGAAAACATATTGCCCATCGAGATTTAAAACATAGATCGATGCAATATTTACAATGATCACCTTGTTGGAAAGCAAACCAACATGAAAACTATAAGACATGACACCATACCACTTATTAGAGTTTTATAACATATCTCATGGAGGTATCTACATCCATATACATATGTACATATATCAAAACATCACACCAAAACATATACCAAACATCATACCAAACTTCTTTGCCTCAACCAACAAAAAATGAAGGATACATAGCCCGCATCTGATCTTCCATCTCCCATGTAACTTCATCGGGGCAAAAGTGCTTCCACTACATTTTAACCTGTTCGATTGCTCGGTTTCAGAGCATAAGCACCTTTCTTTGCAATATACACTGAGGTTTTGGTTGAAATTTTCCATCTGGATCCACCTACAATACAGACCAATCAATCAAAGGATCAACATATTTAACATACTTCTTAAGTAATGACACATGGAAAACATCATGGAATTTCACTATCGAAGGCAGTGAAAGTCGGTAGGCTACTAGCCCAATCCTCTCAATAATCCTGAAAGGTCCACAAAACCGGGGTGCCATCTTGGCACATGATCCAATCCACAAGGAGATATTATTTGGTTTGATGCGTAAGTACACCTGTTCCCCAACCTGGAACTCCTTAAACAACTCATTCCTATCTGCATAGATCTTCTACCTATCCTGTGTTGTTTTCAAATTCTTCTTGATTACTTGCATTTCCTGCTCCATGTCTAGGAACATGTCCGGTCCAATCAACACCATGTTAACTGGATCACTATAACTAATGGGAATATTGCAACTTCACTTATACAATGCCTCAAACAGGCTCATCTTCAAAGATTCCTGGTACCCATTATTGTAAGTGAACTCTACCAGTGGAAGATACTCTTCTGAGTTTCGCTATTGCTGCATCACATATATCCTCAACATGTCCTCCAATATCCTGTTGATCCTCTTAGTCTGTCCATCTGTGTACATATGATAAACTGTACTGAAGGCCAACTCTGTGATCAAAACTGCAAACAATTCCTTCCAAAACTTGGAAGTGAATTTTGCATCCCTATCTGACACAATATTATTTGGAACACCATGCAAGCTGACCACATCTATGATGAACACCTGTGCCCACATCACTAGCTTAATACGTAGTCTTCACTGTGATGAAGTGCACAAACTTTGTCAAACTGTGCACAACAACCATGATGGAATCATGTTGTCTCAATGTCCTCGAAAAAACTGTGATAAAGTCCATTGAAATTACCTCCCACATCCACTCTGGAATCGCAATCGGCTATAGCAGTCCACCTAGATTCTTACACTCTACCTTTACCTGCTGAAAATCCAAGCACCTAGCCACAAACTCTTCTACATCCTTCTTCAAATTCAACCAATAATAAAAATTCCTCACTGTGGTCAATGTCTTATGATATCCTGGGTGACCTGAATATGGTTTCACATGAAACTCCCTCAAGATCACCTTCTTAAGCTCACTGCTGTATGGAACATATATCCTGTCCCTAAATCTAACCAATCCATTGCTGTGAGACGATAGTCCACATCCTGTGCACCTGCATCTGTACCTGTACCACTACCACTACATGTACCTGTACCTATACCACTACCACTACCTGTACCTATACTTTGCTGCAACCTATGCACACTCTCCATATACCTGTCATCCCGCTGTTCTTCTTGCAAGATCCTATCTTGTAATTCTATCCCATAAGAGCTCATAACTGCTATATGATTCACCTGTACCTTTCTGCTAAGAGCATCTGTAACCTGGTTCTCCTTTCCCTTAATGTGTATGATCTCGAAGTCAAACTCACTAAGGGTAGCCAACCATCTAGCTTGCCTGACATTTAGATTCGGCTGGTCAAACAAATATCTCAACCCACTGTGATCGCTCCTCAATACAAATCTCCTACCAAGAAGATAGTGCCTCCACATCTTCAAAGCATGAATAATCGCTACCAACTCAAGATCATGTGACAGATAGTTTTTCTCATGCTCATTCAATTTCCGCGACTCATAGCACACTACCTGTCCTTCCTACATAAGGACTCCACCATGTCCTCTTTTGCAAGAATCTGTACATACTAAAAATTCTTTGTCCGGATCTGCAATCTTTAACACTGGAGCATGTGTCAAAAATTGCTTAAGCTTCTCAAAAGTGGCCTCACACTCCTCTGTCCATTCAAACTTCTTACCTTTCCTCTGCAATGATGTAATATGATAAGTAATCTACGAGAAGTTCCTGATGAACCTCCTGTAATAAGCCGCCAATCCCATGAAGGATATCACCTCATCTACATTCCTAGGACTCACTACGCACTCCACGATGGCCCTTATATTTTCTGGATCTACTATTATGCCCTCCTTGGAGACAACATGTCCCAAGTAATGCAACTCTGTTTGAAATAAGTTTCACTTGCTAAGCTTGACATATAATTGGTGCTCTCTTAGCAATCTCAACACTGCTGCTAAATGCTCGACATGCTCTTCTTCATTCTTGGAGTATATCAAGATGTCATCAATGAATAAAATAAAATTTTTTTCCAAATAAGGAAACAACACACTATTCATCAAACACATAAATGTAGCTGGGGCATTATTCAAACCGAATGGAACTACAACAAACTCATAATGCCCATACCTAGTCCAGAAAGATGTCTTGTAAATGTCTTCTTCCGTGATGCGTACCTGATGGTATCTAGATTTCAAGCCGATCTTCGAGAACACTACTACTCCCTTCGGCTAATCAAACAAGTCATCATCCTTGGAAATGGATACCTGTTCTTGATGGTCACTTTGTTCAATTGCTTGTATTCAATGCACAGTTTGAGAGTACCATCCTTCTTCTTCACAAACAATACCAGTGCGTCCCATGGCGATACACTTGGCCTAATGTATCCTTTGTCAAGCATCTCTTTAAACTTCAAATTTAACTCTACCAACTCAGGTGTGTTCATCCTATATGGTGCTTTTGATGCTAGAGCTTCCCCTGACACCAACTCAATAGAAAATTATACTTCCCTATGAGGTCGAAACTCTGAATTCTCTGCAGGAAACACATCCTGAAACTACTGTAGAACTAGGTATCTGCTCAAAACATATGCATCCTCAACTCCTTTACCTTTGTCACTAGAGATATGCATTGCAAATAACACACACCCTTTCCTGCTACTACACTTGGCCTACATAGCTCTCACCATCCTAATTGATGTGGATTTCTTCTTTCCTTGTAAGACTCTTGGTTCCCCACTGCCATCGAAACACTTAATGGCTTTGTCATAACAATCCACCCTGGTCCTATGAAGGTATAGCCATTCCATACCCAATAGCATACTATATGATCCAAACAATAATACATTCAAGTGCGCTGAGGTAGGCATACCATTAAAATCAAATGTACAAGCTCTTACCCAGTGATGAACTCTTTTCTTTGTACCTGTAGCTAACTGCACTAACCAAGATCTTCCATGCACTTAAGCTTATTCAAACCACATTTATCCACCAAGTAAGGACTAAGATAACTATAATTTGATCCAGGGTCAATAAAAATAAAAATAACATGATCACAAAGCTTACCGTCCATCTCAATGATAGATTCCTGATGCTACATAGATACGAGGAACACTCTGACCAACATCACAAACATTCTATGCCTCCTGTGCACTATATATCTGAGGCCTACCACCGCAATTTTTTGACAATATCTATTAAGGTGCTCCTTACCGCATGTCCAACACTCCAACCATCCAGTACCATCACTTTTATGCCGTCGTTGTGACCCATGTCCCTGTCTAGCTGCATTAAACTTCTTTTGTAGTGCCACATTTTCTTTCTCTTCTACATTCTTATGCCTTTCTCTTTTCAGTTGCCATTTATATTTACCTTTATCTTTCCCTTTCCATCCTTGCTGAGATTCATTCTTACACTTTAGCTGTTCATAGCAATGCTTCATTTCCCAATAACTTCCTCAAGTGACCGAGGCTCATCATACTCAATCTGATCTCTAAATGCTAATGGAAAACCAATGACAAATCACTGAACTTTATCCTTCTCATATTTAATATATGATACATGCCTCAATAGCTTAAGGAACTTAGTCGTGTACTCTTCATCTTTCATTGATCCCATCTTTAGCTCACAGAATTCTTTGGACTTCCTATCATAGTACCTTTATGACACATACTTCTTCTTGAAATTCCTCTTGAATTCATGCCAACTCAAGTTATCTATCCTGATTTCTCTGACCCACTTCACATCTTCCCACTAGATATCTTCTTTACCTCTCAGGCTGAAGATAGCTACTCTGGCCTTCATATTATCTATGTAATTATGCAACTCAAATAACTTCTTCATCCCAAGTATCCAAGCCTCTGCATCTTCCATCTTCTTCACATATCCATCAAAAGTAGGTGGTTTTTCTTTCTTAAATTCATCTAGAAAGTATCCCCTATCACTCCTCCTATAAGGATGATAACGATGACAATCATAATGCCTATCTGAACTAGAACTAGAGTAGTACCTGTGCCCATCACCTTTCTTATCCGGAGTATCCAAAAACCTGCCATATCTCACCGTGTCATCTATATTGACTTGTGACCACCATGAGACCTATTTCCGTATGCCCCATTGGTTCTTTCCTCCTTCCCATGGCTGAATCGAAGTGGTCCCTGCCATTGCAATTTTGACAAACTCTGAAGGAGTATTGAATTAACCTCAACTTGTTTCTCTTGTGCCTGTATGATTATATTATTGTCTGCCGTACAACTCCTTATTTATTCCTTCAGGATTCTCAATGTTTCTACTAAATCAGAAGAGTGTCTAATACCACGCTGCTCATATGATTCATAGGGAGAATATTTGTAGTCTACCATCTTGCTAGTCATTTTTGATCTCTTTCCCTCAAGGCATACTATGCCAGCTAAACCAAATCACAATAAATCAACATATCTTAGGAATATTCGGGGAGGATATCTCATCTGCAAGATCAACCAATCAACATAATACATGTATAACAAAATCATGACAACATATATACATATAATACATAGGCATATAAGCATATAACCATCATTCTAGCTAGAGTCTAGTCATCAATGCATGACCATATCAACTACACATACCATGACCTCATGCATGACACCAAAAACCGTACCTATGTACACTGACAATATGCAAGAATAAACAACACGTAATCAATCATACACTAATGACGACACAATTCAGAACAACAACATCCTCTTTCACATGACAACATCGCTACAACCATAACCGACACCATGCATATGAAACAAGCATACATTAGAGGAATTTTGAGGTCTAAAATGGGCCTCCTAAAAAAATGTACAACCAAAATAAACTTTATAAGAACCAATAGGATTCAAGATGATGATGTCAACCATGGGGGATGGTTCACCATTTTTGGAGTAAAAAAGTGAAAAGATTAAAAAATAATAAAATAATAAAACTACTTTTCAGCTCATATTTTCAACTTATCTCCCTAATGTTTTACTCAAATTTCAAGCGATAATACTCATTGGATGCAAAATTTAACTCCTCATCCAAAGAGTACCCATGTTGCATACTTTCAATGGACCCTGCTACGCAAAAAATGAGAAATACATGAAAAAACATGATTGCAATCACGTTTTTCATGTATTTCTCATTTTTCGTGTAGCAGGGTCCATCGAAAGTATGCAACATGGGTAATCCTTGGATGAGGAATCAAGTTTTGCATCCAACGAGTATTCTTGCTCGAAATTTGAGAAAACCCATAGGGAGATAAGTTGAAAATACGAGTTGAAAAAGTAGTTTTTTTTTTTCCCTCTAACCTTTGATGATGTAATCTAATCCTATTTTATTGTTTCCATTATTATTTTATAATTTCCTTAGGAGTCCCATTTTAGACCTCAAAACTCTCCTAATGTAGACCACAAGGATGATTAACACATGTGCGACTGACATGAATGCATGACCAACACACACCACCAATCTAGTCCAAGGGGTGAACCATGCTCTGATACCACTCTGTGGTATCAGATATCACCCAAAAAGAACAAAAACTAGACACCACCTAAAGAGACTGAAACTACACTCTGGTACCACTATGTGGTATTAGATATAGCTGAAAGAGAACCTAACCCTCTATGCTACCACTCTGTAACACCCTCATCCCACATCCACCCAAGTAATCGGCCAACCGAGGTAAATATGCGACGAGAGGCCACTATGATGGGATTCAACCTCCTAAGTCACCCTAAGGAAGTGGAATCAATGGAAACACACCATACAAACCTTCCACATTAGCAACAAGACTCCCGGGAGCCATCCCAACCACTCAAGTAACCAACCCCTAAGAACAACTAAAGTTTTAGACCATTAAACCCATGGACACTCCCTTGATATGGAAAAGCATGCATCTAGGAGGCTCCAGATGCTCCTACAACATGGGTATGCATGCGTCTGGGGAATGTTTTCCCTAGACATGTGCCTATGATTCTGTGATTTGTGCCACTTTTTCAGGCCCAGAGCTTAGGTCACTGTCCAAAACTCATTGACACTTTCAAAACTAAAAGATAACAACAAAATAATGATACAAATGCAATTACTTGAACAAGCACTTGACTGGACCCCTACTAGCCATGACAATAATTTCATCAAACATGTCACAAATATGTAATCTACATCTTTAAACAAAAAATCTGAGCATACAGGTCTCATACTTATCTGAGAATCGCCCAGAAGTATTGTTCCCTTATAACGTTGGCTGCATTATCATCTATTAGGTCATCGATACATTATCCATTCATTTACAAATCGAAACATGAGGAGAGCCATGCATAATCATTGTCATAATACATGCTTATAACCAACATAATAACAACATAAATATCAAGGATACATCAGCCATAGAATCCACATATAAACCATTACATTTACACATAAGATAGCAAGGAAATAAACTCTTATTACCAAATGCAAAAGCCAACCTAGGATGGGACTACCACGTTCCACCCGACCATAGAATGGCTGAGCCAATTCTCTCTTTAGCCATTCACCCCCATGCCATATTCCAAGCATGAATGTGGGACTCAAACCAAAAGAACCAACCAGGGCATCCCGAGGCTAAACCACCTCACCCTCATCAATATAAACCAGGCTTTGTTGCAATCCACATCGATCACTAGGCCAACAAAATAAACATGTAATAACATGCTTTACAATGATCTCCAGCAGATCACTAGGCCAAAACAAGCATGGATGCCATCGGATTTATCCACCTACAATTTGAGGAATTTTCCCGTCTCATAGTCTCTTAGGGTTTACTGCAATCCACACCAGATCACTAGGCCCTAAAATCGAGGCCCACTCTCCAGGATTTACCACATATCCCATCCCAGGATTACTGGGCCCGATAGAGAGCACCCATCTCTAGGATTTACCGTATATCCTGCCATTCACCGGTCGAGGATTCCTAGGCCCATCGAGGCAACACAAAATACGGATTTACTGTAACACACAATCTAGTTCAGAGGTTACTAGGCCATGCGTTCTATTATTCAGAGATCCACCTCACTCAGCTTTGAATCCATCTGGCAATCCATCTGGCAATCCATATCAACCAAAACATGAGAACCCCATCACACCATGGTTATCTGGAAATGGAAAGGCTAGGTTGAAAACACTGTCACCAATGGAAAAATCCATGCCATAACAACAAAGAACCACATGAAATACCATGCATGCCAAATCTAGCAAGGAAAACATACATACAAATCGATATCTGCAAATAATCCTACTGTAGCTGCTTGATCCTTCCTTCCTCTTGCCTTCTTTTCCTTTCTTGATCCAATGCCAAAGTGATCCAAGGAAATTCTAAGTGTCCAAGTGTGAGAGAGAAAGAGAGAATAATGAGAGAGCTCCAAAACTGAATTGACAAAATGTACCAACTGATCCTCAGAAGCCTTTTTATCAATTATGCCTATATTTTCTTAATTTTCCATTATTTTGCTTAATTTTCCTCCTCATATGCAACAAGTGACCTTTCACCTTCCTTTTCTCCTAATTTGCATTATTTTCATAAATAAATGTGCCAAAAATGCCATTTTTCCTTTCCAAAGCCTTTTCCATTTCCTTTGCCAATTTCCTCAGCCATAATAAACCAATGAACACCCACACTAGGATTTTTTTCCCAACATTCAGCGTGGAATAAACGTCCCATCAACCATGGTTATTATTCGACCTTTATTAACTTTTATTACATGGAATTTTCTCTAGGGTTGTTACATCAACTTAGAATACGTGTCCCATGACCTTGGTCTTATTTTTCCTTTATTAACTTTATATGAACTTTTAACCGGGGGCTCTTACAATTTTTTTTTTGTTAGATTGAGTTTTAACCATTTATAAAGTCAAAATGAAAATAACATAACCATAAAGGCGTTGATGGTTTAAACAAATTATTGGTACTAGCACTATGTTCCCATTAATACTTCTTTACAAACTATCTTGCTATCGTGGCATTATGTTTCACAATATTTCCACATACATAACAATTGTGAGTTGAAGGTGGTTTATTCCCACATGCATAACACTTTTTAGATGAAGATGGTTTATAATGCATTACTCAAACCAAAATCTTTGCCAATTTGAAGTTTCCTTTGGATTGCAAGTTCTAGGATTGATGTGATAGGTGTTGTGAATATTCCCCACATACATAATAATTATAGTTTGGTGAAGTCCATGGGTACACTACAAGGCTTTGTCAATTTTGAGGGGTGAGTTCTTCATGATGTGATAGCATCATTTTTCTACTTGTATCCCAATGTTGGGAGAAAAATATTTTTCTTATTGGTTTTCCCTAAAATCAATGCTAATGGTAATTAGTAGCCCATGCACATGTCTAAAACATCACACATGTTATATTGAATTACAAGTTTGTACAATATTTAGGGAATATAAAGTATAGAAACTCTTCTACCATCAAAATTAAAAATGCGTTTATGATTCTTCAAGGAAATCTAAAGTGCCCACTCTAACATAGTAAAAAATCAATTTGTGAATGTGAACCTCGTTTGGCCCATCAATGAAATGAATCATTACTAGAGATCGTGGATTACTTTCATATATATGCTTTGAAACTCTTTTCACAATTTAATATATAATGATTTTCGGCTATATGATTATCCTGCTAAAACCACTCATTTCAAGATTATTTTGTGATGCTCCATTAAAAACCCATAGGTCTAACTTCATTCACCTCTATGTCTTAGACCCTTCTATTTCTTCTTCCTCTTTTCCTTCCCATACAATTTATATGCCCCATGGATCTTGTAGTAAACTGTTGTCAAAGAGAATATCGTGCCCTTGAAAAAGTGAAGCATTCCAAACCAACCAAATAGACCATAAAATAAATACTAGTAAGGAATGGTGATACTTTCTAGTCTCCTAATCTTGCAACCATTTTTGTAAAGCCTCTTCTAGGGTTTGGCTATCCCATTTGTCTCCCCTATTGTAATATTATTTATAATAGATCACACCTTTTTGAAATGGCATGCAAGGAATATGTGGGTGATAATTTCCTCTTGTTCTTTGCACAACGCACATCCCAAAACCATGTCAAATCTCCTTTGTAGCTTATCCTAAGTGAAAAATATTCTATTGAGGATTAACCATAATATAACTCTAACCTTTGTGGATGCTCTCAATTTCAATAAAAGATCCCACCTTCACTCTTCCCTTGCCTATTTCTTCTACATTATGGATACTTTGTAGCTAAGATTGACCTTATATGACCCCCCTATTTTATTTGGGACCCAAACTGTTTAGTCTTGGTGATCTCTTACCTTTATCTCCATTTAAAATTTTCTTGTAGATTCAAACTTCAGATTGTGATATGCTAAAACAATTGACCTGAATCTACTCTACTCATAAGCGGAAACAAAAATTGATCAATGAAATCATGAAGCAGAAAAGGAATAATTTCAATTACACATAACATAACAATTTTCTTGGGAAATCCATAGCTCAAAACCCCTCCTATCTGTACATTGCATTAATCAGAATATTTGAGAAGAAAATACAATGCTTGTTCAAGTCGAATAATCTCTGCATTAGTACAATCTATCTCATTGCTTCACAAACTAGCTCAAGCCAATACTTAGCCAAATATACTGCCTGCCAAGCTCCTACTTCCTTGTGTTGTTCCCTTGGGAATTAAACCATATTTAATTTGGAAATTACTCACTCATAACTATGCAATCCATCCATAAGCCTCCTCTGATTGCATGCATCATCAATTTAATTTAGATGATTTTACAACTGATAGAACATTGTCCCTGAATTCTAATATCAACTCTGTCTTCCTCTGAAATGACATGCATGATTTATTTTTGAGTGAATCATCAGTTATCTGATTGATCATTGCTTGTGAATTAAATCTAATTTAATTCACTTGACCAGCTAGTTCCTCCAACATTTACAACTAGTTTAATTGAATTTAACTCAACTAAACTGAATTAAATAATTACAACTCAGTCAGGAACTCAACTAGGGCGCCTAAAATTTAGGGATCACTCTACATGACTCTAGATAGACTCCCAACCCAAATTTACTGAGCCAACTAAGTCAACTTCACTTAGTTAACCATTACAAGTTTCTATGAGAATTAGAATTACAATTTAATTCCTAATTAAATTCAAGGACAAATTAAATTAGGAATAATCTTGTTGCAGTTTTTCAACACTCCCTCTCAACAAGAAAGGGATTATCTGCTACCCTGATCCTGCCTCTAAAACTCGAATTTGCATCTTGACAATGCCTTTGTCAAAATATCTGCATACCGCTCCTCTGTAGGAATGTACTCTAGCAGCATGATTCTCCTTTGCACACAATTTCATATATGGTGATAACAGATGTCAATATGCTTGGATCAATCATGAAAAGTTGGATTCTCAAAGAGTTTGATACAACTCTAGTTGTCACAGTAAATCATTGTAGGATCCATTTGATGACCAAACAATCTAACAAGGATATTCCTCATCCAAGTAGCCTCACAAGCTACTTGATTAGCAGCCATGTACTCTACTTCTGCTGAACTGCGTGCAACTAATATCTGCTTCTTGCTGTACCAAGAAAATGCTACTGACCCACTACTGAAGATTCTTCCTAATGTGCTCTTCCTGTCAGATGGAATCCCTGCCTAATCTTCTTCTGTGAAGCCTTGAAGCTTCACTCCCTCTGTCCGTTTGTACCGAAGACTAAACTGAGTGGTGCCTTTGAGGTATCTCAACACATGTTTAGTTTCCTTCCAATACAGTTTGGTTGGCTTAATCATGGTTTGACTAAGCTGGTTAACTGCAAAACACATGTTTGGTCGTGTGTTCACTAAATACATAAGTGAACCCACAAGATGTCTATAAATAGTAGCCTTCACTACTTCACATGAAGTAGCATCCTACTTCCTCTAGTTACCATCTAGAGGAGTCTCCATGAGTTTGATGCTCTCCATGTGGAACTTCTTTAGTATCTCGTTGGCATACTTTTCCTGAGAGATAAATAGTTCCTCATCTCCTTTCTATACTTCCATACTAAGAAATTAATGCATGAGCCCCAGGTGCTTCATCTCGAACTCTCTTGCAAGATCCTCTTTGCAAGATTTAATTAACTTCTCATCACCTATTAGAATCAAATCATTGACATATAAAACTATAATCATCAATTTACCTTCAGCCACAATAAGGTAAAGGTTCACATCTACTTCACTTTTGGTGTAGCCCAACCTGGTGAAATAGCTTTCAATATCGGTGTACCAAGCATGAGGTTTTTGTTTCAGTCCATACAACGCTTGCTTGAGTCTGCACACATGCGACTCTTTGTTGAAGGTCTCAAATCCTTCTGGATTCTCAATATACACCTCTTCCTCAATCATGCCATTGAGGAATGTTGTCTTTACATCCATCTGATGTATCTTCCATCCCATTTGCACTGACAATGTGCTGGCTTGTTGGGGCCTGACCTAGGTTCGGAGTTAATTAGCCAAACAAATCCTTGTACTACTAGCCCTTTCGGCAACCGTCTGCGGAGCGCGCACTGAGGTCTCACCTGAAGTAGTATGGGGGGGTGCTGGAACCAGGTTTCCGCACCCTTGAGATGTCCGAGGGGTTGATTTGGTCCGACTGAGAGTCTCTTCATGCAGGTTACTTCGCACACTTCCTTGGCTTTCACGCCCTAATATATTCGCCTCGCGTAGCTCTAACCAGGGGCTGTGGGGCTTTGCACTGTTGGAGCAACAATCTGCACTATTTCCCTAAGTCACACCCGAGATCTTTACCTATCTTCTTATCACAGTTAGTTATCTTTGCGTAAACAGATGCCTTATATTATATTTACTTATTCAACACATTCATATGAGTTCGCACAGTGAATAAGTAGTAAACTTGCAATTCATACCCAATAATACATAAAACCGGAAAAGGTACACAGAAATATGGTAAAACTTGTTTTTATTAATTCTCCCCATGGTTACAGACTCGACCTTCCCTGCGCACTCAGCTGCAGGGGTCCGCTCACTTAGCTGCAAACTACTAGTCCTCTCTGCACTCAGTTGCAGATCCTTCTCCTACTCTACGACCCAAAGACATGACTTACACTTCGACTTAATGCTTCGTTAATTCCTTAGACTCATCATGCTTCCTTTTCTTTTCTACACTTAGAGCCTCGCCCTATTTATACAATCCCATGGTCTGCGGACCATGGGTAGATCTTTCAAACCGACCTTACATTACAAAAACAAGGGCGGACAACCCTATGACTCTATTATGACTTTGTGCTCCGTGCCCACAATTCGCGGAGTCTTTACAATGGACTTAGTCAAAACTTGGGCTTTAAGCCCCAAAACATGCCTTGGGGGGTTTCCACACCCAACAGGTCCCCAACATAAACATTGTGACTCATCCTCAAGTCACTCTGTCGGTGCGGAGATCTTTGCGTGGATACCCTCCAACTTTGCTTGAACGGCTGCAAGGTTGGCAGCGCACTAAGTGGGTGCCTTTTGGATCTCCTGTACATGTTGTTCCCAGATCGTTGTGTCAAAACTGCTTCCCTGGATCTATTCTTGCGTTCCTTGCATTTGCGCGAGCTTTCCTTCAATTGTTGCTATAATGATGAAGGCCTCATCGATCCAAGGTTGACCACACGCCTTCAAAACTACTTCTCTGTGTCGTGCTGCGTCCACTTGCTCTTTTAGCGCTTTGGCCTGTTGCATTCACGCAAGCCTCTGAGTGAGGGCCACCATCTGCGCGGTCCCTTTGACGTTGTCATACTGCTGCTGGAGCTCACGCGCCTCTATCTCTAAGCGCTAGATGTTAGGGTCCTCCTGCAGATTGGTGAGGACCTCGAATGACTCTTCCAACATCCTGGTGCAGTCCCTTACTGCACTGCTGATCTCTTCCATCCCCGATGTAATAGCGCTGGCGCGCTATTCTCTTACTTCTGGAGGGGTGGACGGTTGTGCCTCAACCGCAACTTTTCTATCTAAATGTTCAGCTCCAGCTCAACGTTGGCTATTTCTTCTCGTGCCTCATGCACCCCTGCTGCTAATATTTAGATGCACGCTTCTGCTGGGATGGCCAGCTCAGGGACCATATGGCAGGCTTCTTCCAGTACCTGTACCATCTGCCTGTTCTATGGCACAACCTCGTCGTGATGCAAGCTCAACTGCTCCATTTTAATCTTCTGCTCACTCAGTACTTGCAACGCGCGGCTCACCCTAGCCAATAGTTCTGCAGTAATCCCACCCTGCAGAACATAGAGCGTCTCCTGCGGGAGTGTAGCCATGTTGATCCCGAGGCCTTTCAAGGTATTGACCGTAGGCCTTCTGGCCTCATTTTCTATAACCAGTGCCCCCTCTGGCAACATTATTGTGTTGGTTTTCCAAGCCCATATCATTTCATCAGTTGCATCTGTCCCTACTGCGAGGCTGGTCGAAAGAGTACCAACCTGAGGAGTGCACACCTGCAACTCCTGAATCTATGCTCAGAGGGCCCCTAGCATAATCTGATTCTCCTCTGCGAAGTTCTGGAGGGCCTCTGTGGTGACGTCGCGTACTGTCTCTCCTATATCATGCAGATCACCCTCAGTAAGGGTGATCGGGTCAATCGACAACTTGGATGCTTTCACCTTCTTGCGCGGCCCCGTCCACTCACTCAGGCGCTAGTGCTTCAATAGTGTTGATGCTATTTGTGGGTCCGCGCCGCCCTCTTCTTCCTCTGTTTCCATTTCTTTCTCCTGCTCTAGTGGAGGTGACTTTTGGCCCTTGCGTGCCTTCTCTGTTGCCTTCTATGCTACTGCTATTACAACCTTTTTCTATTCTACTTCTGCTTGGACAGCGTCCCGTGCCTCCTATGCTTTTGCTGCCGCTGCTTCTTGCCTTCTCTTTTCTGCCAACTACGCCATGCATAATTTGACCTCCTCTTTCTTCTTTTGCACAACAGACTTCTCCACCGTAGCGATGTCTGGGGCACGCGACTCCGGCGGCCATGTCTCCAGTACATCGAAAATCACATCATTTGTGGCTATGAAGGGTAACTCGCTCCATTTCTTGGCCAGGTCCTTGCGTGCTCTGAGATATATGTGGTGGAATTCCGCTTTAAATTCTGAAAAAATTTGCAGGCTGTTGTAGACAGTGGGTGATAACCACGGCTTGCAGTTAATCCCCATTCTGATGTTCATCTCCATGAACACCTAGAATATCTTATTGTCGCGGATTTGGTTCGCGTCCTTAGTGGCCCATAGTGAAGCGTACTTTGCGGCCTCTGGTAGATCCCTTGCAATTTAGGGGAACTGGCTATCCTCCGGCAATTCCCCCACCACCAACACTATGGATAGTAGAAGCCATGCATAATGGAACGTTATTCCTTGTTCTTGTGCCTCGCGACAATTTTCCAGGAACTCTTTACACAAGAACTCGGACTAGTTAAACTAGACCCCTCTGCGCACTACCCGACAAGTGCAACCACCGGCGCAGGCACCTCATCCGCGCGACACTTCCACATGAGCTTACTTGCCAGTATCTGGGTCACAAATTTAATTACTTTGTTGTTGATGCTGGATATGGCGTAGCCCCTTTTCTTCTTTTCCAGCTTGTATTTCTTTTTCATGGCCTCCGTGATGGCCAAATCACTGCTCTTCCCATTTGAAATATCTTCGGGGTCCTCTCCTTTACATAGGAGCTAGGTAATGCAATGGATTAAGTGGTTCGTGATGGGGATGGGCTCCTCCTACCACAAACACCCACCATGCACCAGGCAGAGTAGCTGCCTGATGACGAAGATCGTCACAGGGGCATGGTGGAAATGCGACACCTAGAGAAGGTTTAATAACCCTGCCTTTTCCACTCCACGTAACCACTTTTGTGGCTCCAATTCTATAACCCCCACCACGATGTTCTGCTTGGGATTCAAGAGCTGCCCTGTCTCTAGGTGAGGGAATTTCTCGTGGTCAGTGAGATCCCAATCTTCAAACTTCAATTTTGGCACCTGTCCCAGGTGCATGCCCTCAAAGATGATGTCGTCCGGGAGGAGCAGAGTCTGGAGAGATCTCTTGCTCTCGTCGAGGTCCTTGGGCACTTTTTCCTTCCCCTTCCACAGGGGGATATACGCAGGAAACTTTGTTGGAGGGTGCGTAGGCTCATTTTCTTCCTCCATGCCCTCGTCCTCCTCGTCGATTTCCAAGTTAATTGCTTTCCCTTTTTCCTCCATCGTTAATCTGGTGCGCAGTGGGTTTCGAGGGGACACACGCACAAGAATCATTGGCTGTTTGTCTTTCTTCAGCTTCGATGTGCATGATGATTTACGGATTTTAACCACAATCTCGGTTCCTTTAGGGGCATCTTCCACAGTCAGGGCCTGCGCAACCTCTTCAGTAGTCGTCTCTGCAATTTCCCTAGCTTCCTCAGATGCTTCCATCTTGCTCATCCAAAAATCTCTCAGTTTCTCAATTAGGGGCTCAATCAATGCTTTGCACAAGGCAAACAGGTCTTGGCTTAGAATACGCGGGGCATACGACATCTCAATTGGCAAATGACCAAGTGTTGTTTGCTGGGCATCCCTTTGTAATTTATATCACTTTTTGAACTTGAATTCAACCATTCCCCCCAAATATGGTCCATTAATGCTCCTTGGTGGAAGATTTTCCGCTTGCTCCATTTCGTCTCAAGTCAAGCATCACATCGTTAATAGTGACTACAACGGTCACTTTCCAGCCAACCCGCGCAGCAGCGCATCCCCCTTGCGTGGTCGCGGACCCTGTGACACTTTTCTCCTGCGCGCAGATCCAATATTGCGTATCTCCCAAGCAGAGTAGTTTATAGTCCTGTGCCTCCTTTCAACTTCCTAGAGTGTTAAGACAGTACTTCCGATGACTAGTCATGTGGCCGTGCCACCTGTATAAGGTTCCAACTAGTCATTCGCTACTTTTTCTGGAAAACATCTACTTTTTATTGCTACTGGCTGTGTCTTGCACTTTATCATCTGCAGTGCGCCACCATGGGTGATCCGTTAGTAATATACGGTCTGATCCAAGGCATCAGGTTGATTAACTCTCAGCGGTAGTCACCAAATTCGTCAACGTGATCGTGCGTGCCCAATTTTATCACCATGGTTTCCTTATCGAGAAAAATCCTTTTTTATTTCATCCTCAAGCTTCTTGACTTCCACTTCCACCAGAGTGCTTTTCTCCCTTAATCACACCCTTTCTTTCATAAGTTCTTGGAGCCTAAGATCACCCTGTCAGATTTCTTCCTCAGGTCCCAAGCGTTCTGCTTCTTTTAGCTGCGCGACCCCTTCTTCCACGGCTCTGCGATTCGTCATATCTATCGGCACTATTATGCGCGGACTAGACATTTTATATCCTGTAGGGATTACAACATTCTCTCCATACTCCAGCCCCGGAGGCGTCTGCTCCATCAGTTTCTTGCACGTTGTCCTATAAGCCCATAGAGCCACTGGTACACGCAGGTCCCAATTAGTTCGCTGCGCATAACATACCTTGTTCAGTGCTTTGCATACTTCGTGAAAGGCTTCTGTGTGGATAACATTCTACACACTTGTTCCTTCCATACTCCATAGTTCCAACTGGAGGGGTCGTTCGTGCAATTTCCTTGCCCGCACATGCTTATTAACCATGTCTCCTAACGCGAAGTCTATGTGCATCCGCGCAGGTTTTGTAACATATACTTGTTACCATTTAGACAGGTTTATGCGTGGATCATCCGGTACGTCATACTTGTCTCTTAATTGCATATGAGGCTCCCCAAAACATTTGCGTATCATTCTCCTTCATTCATGCTAGTCCTCAAAGATTCCTTGGTGCATGCCCCACCACCTCGTGGGCATAGCGTGTAGTACCCATTTCAAAGCCTCGAAATGTTGCTGTTCCGGAACCTCCCTTTTGAATCTATTCAAGAAGTCATATACCTCGCTCAACCCATCATACATAGGCAGATCCCTTACCTCCTTTGATATACAACGCAACGATATTGTCATCATGTTGAAGTTCAGCATGGTTACCTCATGTAACTGGTTCTGCCATCACTCTATCTCTTTGTTCGAATCGGATGTATAGGAGCTTTCGCGCTCCCATGAGATTCGTCCATTCGCGATGGGATTTACCCAGTCTTTCTCTCACACAGTTATCTTATAGATGTAGTCTAAATCGTCATCACTTTCATAGTCATGCACTAGCTCCGTGTAGCACGATCCTTCTGCAGGGTCCAAAGGTACGACTATGAATAGGGACTTTTTCTCAAAAATCATCTTGCGGTTCTTTAGGTTTATCACCCCGTTCATGTAAGTGGCCCAATCTATCCCTAATAGCGTAGGGTAGGGATTGCTATCATCAACAATCTCTATCACTTCAAAATCTGCCATCGCTCTTGCTCCTTCAATATCTACGGTGATTCCCTACAATCTACCCATAGGTAGGATCTTTTGCTGGTTCACCATCCGTAGTTGGATAGGAGACCATTGCAGCACATGCCTTCACATGCACTCCCATGTCTTCTTCAGTAGAATGTTCGCGTCCGATCCTATGTCCAAAATCACTTGGTCCATATCATATTCCCCAATCTACGTGGTCAACCTCATTTCTCTTCCCATTCTTGTCACGTGCTTTCCAACCTTCCAGACTATGCGTGGTTCTCCTGGCGTGGTTCCAGCGCATCCATTTATGAGTTCCTGTAGTCCCTTTACAGCCTTGCAGTCACGCAGCAACTTCATGCATGTTTCTAGGAATGTCGTGAGCATTGATGGATCCATTTCCAGCTCCGGTCTATCTTTGGTTCCTGAAGTGGAGGCATCAGTGAAGCTCTTCCTTGCTTACATGAAGGTTTCCTTAGCGCGCTCCAAATCAAACTCTGGTTCTTTCATCGGAGCCTTGCGAACCCAAGTATTATCTTCAAGTTGCTTGCATTTTTCATCCCCTATTGTAATTCCACTTCGGAGCACAACGTTCACATTAGGGCCTTCCTTGCGTGGCTCAGACCTCATCATTTGCAGGTTCTGAGTCGGGGGAGGTTGGAGCGCTCCCCTGTCGTGCAACCGCGCTATCAGTGTGGGGAAATCCTCTATCTCATGATCAAACAATGTACAATACAAGCATGATGGACACGTCAGATTCATAAAATCATGGACATAATGTCCTGGCCCTCCGCAATAGTAACATATCAGCTGTTTGCAACCTCTTCCAGGTCCTCCTCCACCTCGGCCTCGTTCGCGCCCCTGAAATCCGGTTTGCGCCATCCCTGCATTCTAGTTAAGGGGCCGTGTTTCGGCCTGAACTCTGTAGGTGGGATTCCTATCCATCATCAGTCCATAACTTCTATAGGTGTGCTCATCACGTCCCACTGATATATAGAAATTATAGAACAAATGTTGTGAATTATGCGTGCACTTCTGCAACAAATGGTAGTTGTTTGTAGCATGCTTTCCTCCTATTTGATAAATCGCGCACCATAACGAAAGTGCCGCGCTAGTTCCTTCTTGTACCTCTGGTCTTAACGACATTAGTACTCCTGCAAAGAGGTAATTCACGAACACTGGGTAGTGGTCCTTGTCATGACCTTGACCCTTACATTTAACACACCATACCTCATCGTGCACTTCCGGGCGAGATGTCCTGTCTTGTTTCAGACTCTGCATCTCAAGGTACAAGTTTTTCAATTGCGCGTGGATCTGCTGAACTCCTAGGTTAGGATCCTATATTGGGGTTTCATGCAGACTCATCGTGATCTCCAAGGCCTTGCCCTGAGTTGTTAGCCTCTATTGTGACAATGCATTCCTTAAATGCGGCGTTAGCGATGCTACAAACCATTCACGATGTTGTCCATATGTCAAAGTCATATTAGCTTCAAAAATTGTGTACTTCAGTCTCTGATACAACTCCCAAGGAGTCTAGCCTGGAAGCATCGTGATCTCCTTGAACCCAATGATCGATTGTGCCTCTGAATTCGACCTGCTAAATTCTCTGTTCAACGTAGTTTGGATATTTCTATTTCCTGCATTTAGATTGTCATTAGAATGCTTAATATACCAAGTCAGTGCGTGATCCTGCAGAGAGCTGACCAATGTTTCTTTATTTATATTTTCATGCGTAACTCCCTGCACTTCCCATACAACTTTTATCACGAACTAAAACTGGTCCGGATCTTCATTTCCTACTCCATTGAACACCGACAACTTTATTGTGCTTGCCATATGGACTCACGGTGGTGGCGGAGGTGGTATGGGTGAAGATGGGGATGAAGGCGATGAAACTAGTGGTGGTGTGGGTGGGGGTGGTATGTGCAAAATCCTTTGCCTTATCAAATTGATCGCACTTCTTGGTGAGACCTTCGTGAGCTCTTCCTTTTCCCCTCGCGGAGGTGAAATCAAGGGGCCAGTTTCTATTTCTGCACTACCTTCGTTTCTATAAATTCTCCCACTTTGCGTAGCCCCAAACATCAATGTATCCACATAATCCATTTTTCACACAGTAGCATTTTAATCCAAGTGTTCAGAGACTTAACGTACTTACCTCGTGGTCCTTTGAGGAAGTGTCGTTCTGCCTCGCTATAGATGATTGAAGTATATATCACGAATTCAGTGATGAATCCTCCTATAATTTGATTGAGCCAGTGATCAACAACGCGTGCGATCTTATCCTAAAATGCTTCCAATCTACGCACCGACTCTGGGGTCCACACAATAGGTCTATCGAGCTTGCACCTTCCTTGGCTATCTGCTAGCTTCGCGATCCACTCATATAGCTCAGTAGGGAATGATGCGAAGAAAATTTTGTGGATCTCTATGTACGGGTAGCAGTATAACCACTCTTCTTTTGATAGTCACGGATTCCTATTCTCCTACGCCGTGAATTCGTGAATCTTCCTATCCAACCAATCTTCAATTTCTTTCTTAGTTGGATTCCAACGATACGACATTAGACATCTCTATGCAGATCTCAGTCTCGACAACATAACCATTTGTTGGCTTGTTAGGGCTTGACCCAGGTTTGGAATTAATTAGCTAAACAAATCCCTGTACTACTAGCCCTTTCGCCAACCGTCTGCGGACCGCAGACTGAGGTCTCACTTGAAGTAGTGGGGTGATGGAACTAGGTTTCTGCACCCTTGAGATGTCTGAGGGGTTGATTTGGTCCAACTGATAGTCTCTTCATGTAGGTTACTTCACGTACTTCCCTAATCTTCACACCCTAATATATTCGCCTTCGCGTAGCCCTAACCAGGGGCTGTGGGGCTTCGCACTACTGGAGCAACACTCTGCACTATTTCCCTAAGTCACACCCGAGATCTTTACCTATCTTCTTATCACAGTTAGTTATCTTTGCATAAACAGATGCCTTATATTATATTTACTTATTCAGCACATTCATATGAGTTCGTGCAGTGAATAAACAATAAACTTGCAATTCATACCTAATAATACATAAAACCGGAAAAGGTACACAGAAATATGGTAAAACTTCTCTTTATTAATTCTCCCCACGGTTATAGACTCAAACTGCCCTACGCACTCAGCTGCAAGGGTTCGCGCACTAAACTGCGGACTACTATGCCTCTACGCACTCAGCTGCAGAGCCTTCTCCTACTCTACGACCCAAAGACATGACTTACACTTTGACTCAATGATCCAGATTTAAACAGGAACGCAATAGATTACAAAGATAACCATAAATACAGAGATGCGATAACCATAAAAACAAAGATGCAGCGGAAATAATACTTCATTTCATTATTGTAAAATACTGAATATGCTTACAAACAGAAATGGAAAGAAACTAGCTAGGGCGATGGTAGCTATCTCTGAGAAGAGATGTGCGGCTACATGCCTCTGAACTGTGTTACAATGAGGCTCGAAGGCCTATTTATTGTTGAGAAACAATGGAAAACCCTTCACATCCCGAAACCTAACCCTAGAAGATGAAACGCCAAATTGTGGGCCCCATTTGGGTAAATTGGTACATCAATTTCCCGGGGTCGTAACTTTGGCATATGATCTCCGTTTGACGCGTACGATAGCTCGTTAGAAAGATCTATCCGAGTACTACCACTTTGGGAGGCAACATGGGTCCATGGACCCATGTTGCCCCAGAATCCCAAAAAAACGTCGTTTAGGGCCTCAAAACGGCTCCCGAAGTTTAGGACCCGAAAAACTGCTAAAAATAGTAAACTGTGCTACAATTTAGGAAACTGAAAAGACTGAAAGAGACAGTTGTGGGGGTCCAAATGGGTTGGTGGGTGGCCACCAACATCCACCTGGATCATTCCTCCCCCCTTAGGAAGCAATGGTCCCCATTGCGTTGAGTTCCTCCCTGAGATGAGGAAGCTTCTGCTGAGTTGGTTCTCTGGTGAGCTGTTCTGCAATCTCTGATGTGTCCAGAAATGGTGGAAAGCATGGTCGACGATGGTCCACATTGAATACTCGGTGCAAGCGAAGGAATGGAGGAATGTTGTGCTTCAAAGAATTGTTGCCCATAGCCTTGGTACTGCTGTGAGGACCATGTCGGAGTGGTCGGAGCTTCTGATGGGCTCTTGTAAGGCGTTCTTTCTGTAGATGCAACCAAACTTTGTTGCCCACCTGAAACTTATGTGGTACCCCTGTGGGTGAGGAGAAGTTGTTCCTGTGTTTTGTCATGACCATGTCCCTTTGTTGCTGCTGCTGCGTGGAGGAACCCTTTGCAGGGGTCATGGATGTAGCAACGATCTTCCCCTTATTTTGGGAGTGAACCAGACAGATGAATTTCCTGGTCTGTGATATGAGCTTGCTGCCTTTCTTGGTAGTGATCAAGGATGTGGCAGTAGGTGGGGCTACCTCTGGTATCCTGTATAATGAATTATTCAAAGAAATAATGACAGCGCGAGGCCTTGACTCATACACAGCATGTCGCCTCCACAAGTATGGCTGGCCTAATAGTACATCACAAACATCCAGAGGTGTAACATCACACAATACCTCGTCAGTGAAGGGCTTGATGCTGTAGGGAAGGCAGAACTGCTGGCGAACTTTGAGATCTCGTCCTTCATGAAGCCACCCGATACTATACGGCTGCGGGTGCGGTGTAGTCGGTAGACCCAACCGCTTCACGACCTTTGCTGAGACCAGGTTCTTTTGGCTACCACTGTCGACAATGAATCGCAGCGGTGAACCCTTCACCCACATCTGTGAGTGGAAAAGACGCTCCCCCTCCTCTGGATCTTCGGGCTCATTTTTCTTGATTTTGGCAGTGGCAACAGTGGCGCTGGGATCCGCATCAATGATCTGCTTCCCTTTACCATTCCCCTTGTCGGGTTCTGGCTCAGGGTCAGAACATGCATCTGATTCGGAAGCCTTCAACTCAGCCACCAGCGACTGCTTGGTCCGACACTCACTTGTGTTATGAGTGGGACCCTTGTGGAACTCACACCACTTTCCTGTGTCCTTCTTCGGCTTCGTGGTGTTGTTATTTTCTTGCGACTTCGGCGGGTTGTCTTGGGCTGCCCCGCCTTGGCTTTGTCCTTTGGGCTTCGGATTTGCAGATCCAAAGTCTCGCTTCTTCTGTTTGAACTTTTGCTCGATTTTGACAGCGTATTGGTACGCTGTGCCGAGTGAGGAGATGTTCAAGAACACCATCTCTTCCTGGATGTATCTGTGCAGGCAACCACGGTATTTGAGTACCAGATGCAGCTCAAAATATTTGATACCCAACTGTGTGTGAAGGGTATGAAAAATGTTTGTGAACTCCGGCACATCTTGGTCTCGTCCCTGTCGCAGTGTGGTCCATTTGATGTATTTGTCCTCATAGCTTCCGACAGGGTAGTACTGCTCCTTGATGGCATCCCGAAAGTCATTCCAAGTGGGTGCGGCTGAAAATAGTGAGCCTATACTTTCATCCTTCTGCTCGCAGTAGGTTTCCCACCAGTCCTTGACGTGGGGGGCTGCTTTGAGAAGAGCGAAAACAATCTTTTCCCGACTTGAAAATTCATGAACAGAAAAATACCCATCTAGCAGATTTAACCATTTATCTACGACATCTGCGTCTATTTGACCCTCGAAGATGGGGATTTCAAAATTAACTTGTACCTTAAATGGTGTGGCATTTCCAGAGTCGCTATTGGAAGCCGATGCGTCGCCTCTGGGTAGCCACTGAAGTATCTGCGCAAAGCTATCCATCATCGCGTTCCTTTGCCGCTCGAGTGCTTCTTCGAGCAAGATTTTGATAGGATCTCCTGCCCCCTCGTCTTTCTTCTCATCCGCCATGGGAGGCCGTCGGGATTTGCGAGGCTGGTCTTGCAAAGGTTCGACCAGTTCAAGCCCTAACTCCTTATATCCCGACCTTGTTGGGGACATGCAAAGAAAAACAGAGAAAAAGCAGACCGCTCTGATACCACTGATCCGGATTTAAACAGGAACACAATAGATTACAAAGATAACCATAAATACAGAGATGCGATAACCATAAAAACAAAGATGCAGCGGAAATAATACTTCATTTCATTATTGTAAAATACTGAATATGCTTACAAACAGAAATGGAAAGAAACTAGCTAGGGCGATGGTAGCTATCTCTGAGAAGAGATGTGAGGCTACATGCCTCTGAACTGTGTTACAATGAGGCTCGAAGGCCTATTTATTGTTGAGAAACAATGGAAAACCCTTCACATCCCGAAACCTAACCCTAGAAGATGAAACACCAAATTGTGGGCCCCGTTTGGGTAAATTGGTACATCAATTTCCCGGGGTCGTAACTTTGGCATATGATCTCCGTTTGACGCGTACGATAGCTCGTTAGAAAGATCTATCCGAGTACTACCACTTTGGGAGGCAACATGGGTCCATGGACCCATGTCGCCCCAGAATCCCAAAAAAAAGTCGTTTAGGACCTCAAAACGGCTCCGGAAGTTTAGGACCCGAAAAACTGCTAAAAATAGTAAACTGTGCTACAATTTAGGAAACTGAAAAGACTGAAAGAGACAGTTGTGGGGGTCCAAATGGGTTGGTGGGTGGCCACCAACATCCACCTGGATCACTCAATGCTTCATTAGTTCCTTAGACTCATCATGCTTCCTTTTCTTTTCTATACTTAGAGCCTCACTCTATTTATACAATCCCATGGTCCGTGGACCATGGGTAGATCTTTCAAACCGACCTTACATTACAAAAACAAGGGCGGACAACCCTATGACTCTATTATGACTTTGTGCTCCGTGCCCACAATTCACAAATTCTTTATAATGGACTTAGTAAAAACTTGGGCTTTAAGCCCAAAAACATGCCTTGGGGTGATTCTATGCCCAACACAGTGCTAGAATATATCTGATTGATGAGTACCTCGCTATAGGAACAAAGGGCTCATCGCAATCAATTCCCTCCACCTAAGATCTGAACCATTTGGACAAAAATATGGCATTATGTTTCTCCACACTCCCATCTACTAGATTTAATTTGTAAAGCCATGTGGAAATCACCACTGACTTGTTTTTTGGTCTTGGGACCACCTCCCAAAAATTGTTTTGATAATTGAGTCATACTCCTCAACCATGGCATAAACCCACACTGGTTGATGCACTGCTTCCTCGAATGAGAATGGATCAATCTCTACACTCTCGCTCATTAGAGCCATGTAGCCAATGTACCGATATGGTGACCTCCTCTGCCTATGCTGTGATGTGGGTGATCCCACATTATCTTGAGCATCATTCATTAGTATTGCAACCTCTATGGTGCACTTTATTGCATGTTTGGAAGTCTCTACATGAGTGGGTGTTTCCACTCTCTGCTCCTTTGCATGTGGCTGCTCCACATCATCCTGAGGTTCCTCCTTTGGAGTTAAAAGCTCCTCATATGAATGTAACTGAATCTCACTCTCAAGGAAACATCTCATGGCCTTATCTTCATCAAACTTCACATCTCTAGGAAACATTGTCGTCCTGTTGAATGACATGTACACCCGATAGCTATGAGGTGTATCAGTGTACCCCAAAAATATTCCCAACTTAGTTGTTGGCTCTATATTTTTCCATGCATCCTTGGTAAAATGACAATAGACTGATGAACTAAAGAACCTGAAGTGTGCCACATTTGATTTTCTTACTTGAAAAATCTTGTTTTTGTGTACTCATCTCGAGAATTCTATGAGTGCTTGTGTTTTGCAAATAAACAAATGTGTTGCATGCTTCATACCACAAGTGCAATGGTAGGCCCTAATCATGTAATATCACCCGTTCCTCTCCCACAATACTTATGTTCTTCCATTTAGCCACCCCATTTTGTTGTGGGTTGTGAGGTGCTATCAACTCTCACTGAAGGCCTTCTGATGCACATAAGTTATTGAATTCATTTGACACATATTACCCATTTTTATCACTTTTGAGAGATTTAAATTTTCAGCTAGTATCTTTCTCAACAAGTGATTTAAATTAACAAAATTTAGCGAACGTCTGATCTTTCTTCAGCATGAAGAAAATCCAGTACTTATGAGAAAAATCATCAAGAAATATTACATAATACTTGTGCTTGCCTGTGGATGTTGTCAAGAACGGTCCAAACATGTCTGAGTGAACTTGATTAAGGATCGCTTGCGCTCACTGCATTTGTCATGAAAGGAAGATTTGGTTTACTTCCCCAATGTACACCCTTTGCATGTGTCTCTCTACTCTAGTGTACCCTTAGGAAGTCCTGTAGAAATTTTCTGCATGATCTACAAAGCTCAGTGGTGCAATGACCAAATATTTGATGCAACAACTCTCCGATATCTCAACTTTGCACCTTCTTTTCTTTAGTGCTCAAAGTAGTGCAGTATTCTACATCCAATTTGTAGAGTTTCTTCACTCAAAACCCTATATGCTTCACCTGTTATGAGGTTATGTGACGAAGGAAATCCTTTATCTTACTAAATATCACATCGTAGCCATGGTCCTCCAACATGGAAACATAAACCAAGTTCTTCTTCAAGCCTAGAACATACATGACATCTTTTAATGTGAGGGGAGAACCAGACTCCCTCTGAAAGTAACAGTACCGATGCCGGTCACTCTATACCTCCCATCATCTCCCATCTCAATGTGCATCTAGAGGTCCTTCCACTCCAATTCACTGAAGATCTCTTTGTTTCCAGTCATATGGAATGAGGCTCCACTATCCAGGTACCACACACTACCCATCACCGATGTCACCATGCAAGCGATGAGGGAAAAATCCAGTTCAAATTGTGAAGCAACAACTTCACCTATCGCTCCTCCCAAGGGCTTCTTACTCGCCTTCTTGTGCGAACACTTTATGGCATAGTGTCCCAGCTGGTGATAGTGAAAAAAATTAATTTTTTACATGTCCTTCTTCTTTTCACCCTGACTAGAATCTGATTTGGAATGGGTTGAATTCCCCTTCCCTTTCTTCGCCTTTCCAGCAAAGGCATAATCTCCTCATCATCATGCTTGGATGAGGATCCATCTCTGGTGTTTTGTCGAATCTCTTCTTGTACCAATGATCCGAATTTAAAGAGGAACACAAAAAATTATAGATATAACCACAAATATAGAGAGGCAAAAAAAATAACACTTCATTTCATTAATATAAAATACTGAAATATGCTTACAAACATAATGGAAATATTACTAGCTCAGGCGATAGTAGCTTATCTCCCTGAAGAGATGTGGCGGCTACATGCCTCTGAATTGTGTTACAATGAGGCTTGAGGGCCTATTTATTATTGAGAAGCAATGAAAAACCCCAAACATCCAAAAACCTAACCCTAGGAGATAAAATGCCAAACTATGGGCCCCGTTGGGGTAAATTGACACATCAACTTCCTAGGGTCATAACTTTGGCATACAATCTTCGTTTGACACGTATGACACCTTGTTAGAAATATCTATTTGAGGACTACAACCGATTTCTTGTGATTTTCCAAAAAAATGTCGTTTAGGGCCTAAAAACGGCTTCGGAAGTTCAAGACCTAAAAAATTGCCAAAAATAGTAAACTATGCTACAATTAAGGAAACTGGAAAACTGAAAGAAACAATGGTGGGGGTCCAAATGGAATAGATGGGTGGCCACCAATATCCATTTGGATCATTCCTCTCCATTTATGAGGAAATGGTCCCCATTGCATTGAGTTCCTCCACGAGATGATGAAACTTCTGTTGAACTTGGTCCATGGTGAGCCACCTGCCTTGGTGAAAGAGTTGGATTGCTTTGACAACTCGATATAGTTGGATTCTTTGCTGTCGGGTGTTCTTGATCTGGTGTCCATGATCCGATCAGTTGTGTCTTGTTCCATGTAGTTGGGATGTAACTCTGTAGGTGGTGAGATGTTCTGCAATGCCTAATGTGTCCAACAATGGTGGGAAGTATGGTCGAAGGCGGTCCACATTGAACACTGGGTGCAAGCCAAGGAATGGGGGAATCCTGAGCTCAAATGCATTGTCTCCCACAACCTTGGTAATCGTGTAAGGACCATATCAGAGTGGTTTGAGCCTATGATAGGCTTCGGTAAGGCGTTCCTTTTGCAAATGCAACCAGACTTTGTCACCCACTTAAACTTGTTTGGCACCCGATGTTGATCATGTCGCTACTTGTACTTGGCATTTGATTTCTCTAGAATGTCATAGACGTGTTGGTGGATGTGATGAATGTGATCAATGAATCTATTTGAATGGTTGGCTTCGGACTAGACACGGGACGAATCTTCTTGAGTGGCTGCAAATGGTATGGCCACATCAAAGGGACATAGTCGCTGGAATCCCAAGCCCACCTGAAAAGGGTTGTGGCCATTCGAGCCATGGAGAGCCCAATTATAGCTGTGTTAGACATAGGGGAGGCTTTCATCCCATGTGCGTGGATGCTTTGAGTTGTACATGTGCATAATGTGTACGATCGTCATGTTGAAGACCTCTATTTGGCCATCAGTTTGGGGATGGAAATCTGTGGACTTAGCGAGCTTGGTGTCCAGCATCGACCAGAGATTGGACCAAAATGTATTGAGGAACCTGCTATCCCGATCTGATATGATAGACTATGGGATCCCAAAGTGTACCCACATTCGTTCAAAGAAGAATCTAGCAGTGGCTTCTACTGTGATATTCTTCTTGCAGGCCACCATAATGGCCATCTTCGAGAATCTGTCAATGACCACAAAAACACAGTCATTGCCATGCTTAGTAGAAGGAAGGCTCAATATGTAATCCATGGAGATGGATTCGCAAGGTCAACTAAGGGTAGGCAACGGACTATAAAGGCCTTGCTTGTTGATGGTCGGTTTGGAAATGGTGAAGGCAGCGTAGGATATGATGTACTTTCTGACATCATGTCAAAGATTCGACCAATAGAAATACTTTTGCAGTACTTCCACTATTTTCTTGACACCGAAATGCCCAACAACCCGATCACAGTGCGCTTCCCAAATCATCTTGGAAAACTCACTTGAAGGAACAAAATGGTGTCCCAGGTGGCATAACAGGGCATCTTGGAGGTGAAAATATGGAACTTGCTGACCCTCCAAGAGAGTTTGGTATGTGTGGTTGAATTATGGGTCACTTTTGTAGAGAAGTGGCCAATCAGAAGTATCGTGCCCACAAGAGTTGAGCACAGCGGTTAACACCATGATTGGTGGTTGGCTGAGGTAGTCTGCAACGTTATTGGTGCTACACTTCTTGTACTTGATATTCAAATCAAAATATTGTAGGTATGTGGACCACTTCTGATGGTGATCATTCTGCAAATTCCCTTGCGTCTGTATGAATTGCAAGGGTCGGTGGTTTGTGTGGATGACCGTTTCCATTCCCAAAATGTAATGCTTCCATTGTCCACAGGCCTGCACAACGGAATACATCTCTTTTTCATAAGTGGGATACTTCCATACTGTGTCTGAAAGTGTCTCACTGTGATATGCCAGTAGATGCCTCTGTTGAGTAAGGACTGCCCCACTAGCATAGTTAGAGGCATTTGTCTTGATCTCAAATGGTTTTTGCAATTATGGTAATGTGAGCATTGGTGCAGAGTAGAGGCGATGTTTCAACTCTGCAAATGCCTTCTATTGAGATTCAAACCAAAAGAAATTTTCTTTTGCTCCTCCCTTGGTGACTTGACTCAAGGGCCAAGTGATATGGGAGAACCCCAACACGAACCTGCAGTAGAAATTGGAGACCCGGAAAGCTGCGGAGCTCTGTCAAAGTGGTTGGGGCTGGCCAATCCCGAATGACTTGGATCTTGTCTGGATCCACATGCAAGCATGTTCATCAACAATGTATCCTAGATACTGAACCTGGGTCATGCCAAAAGTGCATTTCTCCAAATTGGCACACAAATTGTGTTTCTACAATGTTTGGAGAACTTGTCAAATGTGGTGGAGGTGCTCTTCCCAACTCTGGATGAAGATCAGGATGTCATCCATGTATACCACTAATAATGAGTTGGTGAATGGACACACGATGTCATCCATCAGCCTCATGAAGGTTGCAGGGGAATTCATCAACCCGAAAGGCATAACCAACCATTCGAAAAGGTCCTCCTAGGCTTTGAAGGTAGTCTTCCATACATCAGAGAGTACGATTGGTACTTGGTGATATCCGGACTTCAAATCGATCTTGTTGAAATATTTCCCCCCTTTGAGTTGGTCTAGAAGATCATCAATCCATGGGATCAGGTACCTGTTCTAGACAGTGATCTTGTTCAGTGCTCGATAGTCAATACAGAGTCTCCAAGTCCCATCCTTCTTATGTACCAACACGACCGGGATCCCACAGGGAAATGAACTCGATCATATGTGACCTTTCTACAGAAGCTCATGAATCTTCCTCTTGTTTTCGTCATTCTCTAGAATGGAGCACCGATAGATTGGTCCATTGGGAAACGACGCACCTGGGGTCAGATCGATGGTGTGCCTGACCTAACAGTGCAGAGGCACCCCTGTGGGGGAGGCGAAGATTTCCTCATACTTCTCCATGGCCTTTTCCATATGTTTTTTTCATGCAGAGGGGCCCTGTCTAGAGGTCATGGCCACCATATTCTTCTTTCCCTGAGGGCATATGATTAGGAAAACAAATTTCCCGGTTTTGGAAATGAGCTTATTGCATTGTTTTGCAGTAACCAAAGAGATGGCGGTAGGAGGTTCTACCTTCAGTATCCTGTACAAATTATTTCCCAAGGTAACAATAACAACGTGAGGCCTTGACTCATACACAACATGTCGCTTCCACAAGTATGGTTTTCCTAATAAGACATCATAAACATCAAGGGGAGAAATGTCACATAATACCTCATCTGTGAAGGGCTTGATGTTGTATGGAAGGAAACATTGTTGGCTCACGCGAAGATCCGATCCTTGGTGAAGCCACCCAATGGTGTACAGTTCTAGTTTTGCTGTGGTTGGTAAGCCCAACCACTTCACGACCTCTGCTGAAACGAGGTTCTTTTGGCTCCCGTATCCTTCCCCAAAATGTAATGCTTCCATTTTCGATAGGCCTGCACAATGGAATACATCTCTTGGCCATAAGTGGGATACTTCCAGACTGTGTTTGAAAATTCCTCACTGTGATATGCCACTAGATGATCCTATTGAGTAAGGACTTCCCTAATAGCATAGTCAGAGACATCTGTCTCAATCTCAAATGGTTGTTCCAAGTCTGGTAATGTAAGCACTTGTGCAGAGTAGAGATGATGTTTCAACTCTTTGAATTCCTTATTTTGAGATTCAGACCAAAATAATTTTTCTTTCGCTCCTCCCTTGGTGACTTGACTCAAGGTCCAAGTGATATGAGAGAACCCCAACAAGAACTTGTGGTAGAAATTGACAAGACCTAGAAAGATGTGGAGCTTTGTCAAAGTGCTTGGGGTTGGCCAATCCTGAATGATTTGGATCTTAGCTAGATCCACATGAACCCCCATTCATCAATAATGTATCCAAGATACTGAACCTGGGTTATGCGAAAAGTGCATTTCTCCAAATTGGCACACAACTTATGTTGCCATAGTGTTTGGAGAACCTGTCAGATGTGGTGGATGTGCTCTTCCCAACTTTTCCTGAAGATCAGGATGTCATCCAAGTATACCACAAAAAATGAGTTGGTGAATAGCTACAAGATGTCATCCATCAGCCTCATAGATGTTGCAGGAGCATTCATCAACTCGAAAGGCATAACCAGCCATTCAAAAATGCCCTCCTTGGCTTTGAAGGGAATCTTCCACACATCAAAGGGTTCGATTGGTACTTGTTGATATCCAGACATCAAATCGATCTTGCTGAAATATTCCCCCCCTTGAGTTGGCCCAGAAGGTCATCAATCTATGGGATCAGGTACCTATTCTAGACATTGATCTTGTTCAACACCTGATAGTCAATACAAAGTCTCCAAGTCCCATCCTTCTTCTATAGTAACATGATCAGGCTCCCACAGGAAATGAACTCAGCCGGATGTGACCTTTGTACAGAAGCTCTTGAATCTGACTCTTCATTTCTTCATTCACCAGAATAGAGCACTGATATATTGGTCCATTGGGAAAAGATGCACCTGAGGTTAGATTGATGGAGTGCTTGACCTGACAGTGCAGAGGCACCCTTGCGGGTGAGGTTAATATGTCCTCATACTCCTCCACGACCTTGTCCATATGTTTTTGTCATGCAGAGGGCACCTCTATGGAGGTTGTGGCCACCATATTATTCTTTTCCTAAGGGTGTATCATCAAGAAAACAAACTTCCTAGTTTTAGAAATGAGCTTACTGCATTGTTTTGCAGTGACCCAAGAGATGGCAGTAGGTGGTACTACCTATGGTTTCTTGTACAACTTATTTCCAAAGGTAACAATAACAACGCAAGGCCTTGACTCATACACAACATGTCACTTCCACAAGGATGGTTGTCCTAATAAGACATCACAAACATCAAGGGGAGCAATGTCACATAATACCTCATCTGTGAAGGGCTTGATGCTATATGGAAGGCGACATTGTTGGCTCACGTGAAGATCCCATCCTTGGTGAAGCCACCTAACGGTGTACGGTTGTGGGTGTGCTGTGGTCATTAATCCCAACTGCTTCATGACCTCTGCTGAAATGAGGTTCTTTTGGCTCCCGCTGTCGACAATGAACTGTAGCAACGAACCCTTTACCCACATCGGGGAGTGAAAGAGGCGCTCCTCCTCCTCTTGATCTTCGGGTTCCTTCTTCTGGATCTTCATGGTGGAAACAATGGTGTTGGGCTTCGCATCGATAATCTGCATCCCTTTTTCATTCTCCTTGTTAGGTTTTGACTCAGAGTCGGAACATATATCTGATTCCAAAGCCTTCAGCTTAGCCACAAGTGACTACTTGGCCTGACAGTCACTTGTGCTGTGAGTGGAGTTCTTATTAAAATCACACCACTTTCCCGTGTCCTTCTTCGGATTTGTGGTCTTGTTCTCTACTTGTAGCTTTGGTGAGTTGTCTTGGGCTGCCCCACGTTGGCTTCATCCTTTGTTCTGAGGTTTGGGGCACCTTTCCCTTGCTTTAGATTCTCAGATCCAAAGTCTCGCTTCTTATGTTTCAACTTCTGATTGATCTTGACAACGTATCGGTACGTCGTGCTGAGTGAGGATATGTCCAGGAAATCCATCTCATATTGGATGTACCTATGTAGGCAGCCGTGGTACTTGATTACCAAATGTTTCTCAGAATCCTTGACACGCAACTTTATGCGAAGGGTATGAAAAATATTGGTAAACTCTGGCACATCTTGGTCCCTTCCTTGCCACAACATGGTCCACCATATGTAATTATCCTCATAGCTCCCAACAGGGTAGTACTGATCCTTGATGACATCCCATAACAAATTCCAAGTGGGTGTGGCTAAAAATAGTGAGGGCGTAATTTCATCCTTCTACTCACAGTAGGTTTCCTACAAATCCTTGACGTGGGGGGCGGCTTTGATAAGAGAAAAAGTAATATTTTCCCAGCTGAAAAAGTCATGAACTAAAAAATATCCTTCTAGTAGATTTAACCATTTATCTATGGTGTTTGCATCTATTTGGCCCTAAAATATGGCAATGTCAAAGTTTACTTGTACCTTAAAAGGAGTGGAGCCTCCAGAGTGGATGCTAGATGTGGATGTACCGCTGGTGGGAAACTGTTGGAGGATCTGGGCAAAGTTATCCATCATCACATTCCTTTGTTTGTCGAGGGCCTCCTTGAGTAATATTTTGATAGGATCTCCTACTCCCTCGTCTTTCTTTTCTTCCCCCATGGGCAACCATCGGGGTTTGTGAGGCTGATATTGCAAAGGTTCAACCAGATCGAGCCCTAACTCCTTATATCCCAACCTTGTTGGGGAGATGCAAAGAAAAACAGAGAAAGAGAAGACCACTCATACCACTGATCCAGATTTAAGCAAGAACACAACAAATTATAGATATAACCACAAATACAAAGATGCAGTATAAATAACACTTCATTTCATTAATATCAAATACTAAAATATTCTTACAAACAGAATGGAAATAAGACTAGCTCGGGTGATGGTAGCTTATCTTTGAGAAGAGACATGACGACTACATGCCTCTGAACTGTGTTAAAATGAGGTTGAGGGCCTATTTATTATAGAGAAGCAACAAGAAACCCCAAACATCCAAAAACTTAACCCTAGGAGATGAAAGGCCAAACTATGGGCCTCGTTGGGGTAAATTGGTATGTCAACTTCCCGGGGTTGTAACTTTGGCATATGATCTCCGTTTGACGCGTATGATACCTCGCTAGAAAGATATATTTGAGGAATACAACTGCTAGCAACAAATATCGAGTTAAAAAATCGTATTTTTCTCCTGTGATTTTCCCAAAAAATGCTGTTTAGGACCTCAAAACGTCTCCAAAAGTTTAGGGCTAGAAAAACTGCCAAAAATAGTAAACTATGCCACAATTAAGGAAACTAAAAAACCGAAAGAAACAATGGTGGGGGTCCAAATGGAATAGGTGGGTGGAAACCAATATCCACTTGAATCAACCAAGTCAGACCACAATCACTCCCACTCTGGTGGCTTCTCCCTCTAATTAACTGAGTCCTGGTAGTTGTGAAATCTCTTGGGAAGTCCTAGAAGTGCTAGGCTTACTAGATCATCTTCCGCAATAGTAGCACTGACACTTCCAAGCTCATCCGGACATTGGGTGAATTTGGTCAAGTACCTAAGTATTTCATTTTCCTTCTCCATCTTGATCTTTCTGAGCTTGTCCTTCAGTGCAAGCTTCCTGTGATCACTGTTGTTTTAACTCACATTTGTCAAGGTCTTCCACATTGAAAATGGAGTTTCCTTATCTTGGATATTCGAGACTTATGATCTCAAACTCCTTCTAGGATAATCCTTCTTGCCTTTTACACACACTTTATCCAGTCTGCTAGATCTTTAACATTAGATGTTGGAGGCTTCAGGATATCATGATCTATGAATTCCTTCAGCCCATTGTCTTCCAATACTGCCTCCATCCTGTCCTTCCAAGCTATGTAATTTGAGATTACCTCAAGGGCATACTCAAGTCTCAAACTATAGAACGATATCTTGCTGAATCTGAAGTACGATATTGCAAATTCGATTTCTCCTGCAAAGGAAACTCGTATTCTCCTATTATATAGTGATTTCAGCTCCGATATCATGTAGAATTTTATTGTAGATTCAAACTGCAGATTGTGATATGTTAAAACAATTGACTTGAAGCTACTCTACTCATAAGGGGAAACGAAAATTGATTGATGAAAACACAAATCAGAAAAGGAAGAATTTCAATCACACATAACACAATAATTTTCTGGGGAAAGCCACACCTAAAAACCCTTGCTATTTGTATATTGCATTAATCAGAAGATTTGAGAAGAAAATATAATTCTTGTTCAACCCGAACAATCTCTGCATAAGTACAATCTATCTCACTTCTTCACACACCAGCTCAAGCTAACACTTAGCCAAATATGCTGTCTTCCAAGATCCTACTTCCTTGCGCTATTCCCTTGGGAATTAACCCATATTTAATTGGGAACTTCCTCACTCATAACTTCGCAATCCATACATAGGCCTTCCTCCAATTACTTGCATCATTGGTTTAATTTAGATGATTTTACAAATGATAGCACAATGTCCCTGAACTCTAATCTCAACTGGGTCTTCCTTTGAACGGACATGCATGGATTTTTTCTGAGTGAATTATCAATTATCTGATTGATCACTACATGTGAATTAAATCCAATTTAATTCACTTGACTACTCATTGTTTCCTCCAACAGTTAGAACTAGTTTAATTGAATTTAACTCAATTAAACTGAATTAAATAATTACAACTCAGTTAGAATTCAACCTGGGCCCCTAAAATTTAGGGATCACTCTACATGACTCTAGATAAACTCCCCAATCGAATCTACTTAGCCAACTAAGTCAACTTAACTTAGTTAACTGTTACAAGTTGCTATGAGAATTATAATTACAATTTAATTCCTAATTTAATTCAAGGACAAATTAAATTAGGATTTTTCTTGTTAAATTTTTTCAACACATTGAAATTAGAGAAGCTATGTAATTTCTCCACTCATGTCCCTAGTAAATTTCTAAACCAAGTTGCTACATCATCTTACATCTCGATGACCATAACCTTTTGACTTCTATGTTATAGACATAATAGAAGAGGTTTTCCTTCAAATGCAAGTGGTTTATAAGATCTTGTGATAAGATGGGGGATTTTTTTTTTTTTTTTTTTTGAATCCAAGGTTTTGTACAAACCCAAACCATTTGACCTTTCCCCACTTCCTTTTCTGGATTTCTATCCAATATACAATATTATAAGAGGGAGATCAACTTTCCTTTCATCACATGTTTCTATATACCTTTAGCTATCTCCCTCCTCGAAACCCCATTTACAACTAGGGATTTAGAAAAAATAATCGAAATATTTTATAGGTCATCCTTTAGTACATTTAAATTTTATTTGAATCTTTTCCAATTTGCTAGAGGTATGCTTATTTTGTCCTTTTCACTATACCGAAGGTTCTTGAATCAATTTTTTCCTAATATAGTTCAAGATTCTTTTTGGGTTAGAGGCCATGGCCATACAATAAACCGGAGTAGACTCAATGAAATTTTTTATTAGGGTTAATCTTCTTCCCATAGACAACCACTTGTTGCACTATGAGTCAATCTGCTTCTCCACCCTTTCATAAATATAGATCAACTCCACTAATATATTTTACATTGAGATTAAGGAAGCTATTTAAACTCTCTAGTCATCTCCAAAATCACCTTCTGAAGCTCGTTCTATGCTATCCTCCATCTTGATGATCACAACCTTTTGCAGACATTAGATAAGAAAATATTTTTCCTCGAATGTAGGTGGTTTATAAGGTTTCATAAAATTGGGGTATTTTAACCTCTAATCCAAGGCAATATGCCAACTTGAATCCTTTGACCATTCCCTATATGATATAAATATGGTTTTTCCATGATTTTGCAAGCTTCAATTGTTTCCCCCTAGGTGATGGATGCCCCACTTCCTTTCTTGCTTGGTCCTCTGGTCTTATATTCAATGTTTAAAGGGGATATGCAATTCACTTTCACCATATCATGCCATATACCGTTTATTTACATCATGCTCCAAACCCATTTTGCAGCCAATAATTTAGAAAAATTATAATTTATGTTTTTATTTTTTTTATGTGTGGTTCATGGACGCAGGATATTGTGGCCTTTACATCCACAAAAACTATCCAAGCAGTTCCACTTGAAGGGATCACTTCCCACTGAATCATTAGCAGAGCGTAACCCCAAGAGTGCCGAAGAGAATTGACAACGTGACCTCCCATTAACAAGGTGTTTTTAACGATGATAACTCAACTAATTGAGCTAACCCTTGGGGCTAAATGATTAAAATATTTTACACACCATAATTTAAATTCAGTTTTTGTTAGTCTTTTAATTTTACCAGAGGTGATGGTACTTGAATCGTTTCTTACTCATCTAGTGTAAGATGATAGTGGGATGGAGCCTATAGTCATCTCGTAATTTGGGGTAGCTTTAATAACATTTTTATTAAGTTTTATCTTCCTCCTATATACAACCACCTATTGCACCGTAAGTCAATTCACTTCCAACCTTTAATATATTCACTTGCACTCCATTGAGTGATAATTTTCCTTCAATATGAATCCTAAATATTTCATTCAATCTCCAAACAATTTTTGTTTGAAAGGAAGAGATTAATTTATCATTTTTTTAGGATCATCTAGTTTATTAACAAGGAGAACATTTTTGAATGTTTACTTGAATACTTGTACACGAGTAGAAAAAATTGGCAACCCTATCCAAAAATATAGCTTTACCTGTAGTGCATTTCCTAAAGTGCATAACATAATGAACAAACAACATATGAGTGATATATAGGTATTTGGATATTTTGAAACCCTTAAGTTTTCCATTGGTTTTCAAGTTTCCAAGAAGTATGTTAAGGCTTTCAACTACCAAGAGGAATAAAAGTTGGGAGAGAGGGCATCTTTTCTTGACACCCCTTGAGGGTTAAAAAAACATGGTGGGTGCCCCATTAATCAAGGCCACATAAGAAAATATGGAATATCATAATTCTTAAATCCAAATGATCATTGGGATACTGAAATCTATATGGATCATTAACTTTATCAAAATCTTTTGAAATACCTAATTTAATGATGAAGGATGGAACTCCTTTCTTTTTTATAAAATGAAACTTCCCTCGTGCCATTCCGGAAACATCAAATATAAATCACTCTTGCAAAACACTAGATTATTCTTTAACAATTCATAGGATTGGTTTTAGTCTGCTTGGATTTACCTTAGCTATGATATTATAGTTGCAATTTCATAAGGATATTGGTCTAAAATAATAAAAAGAGGGTGGGTTATCCACCTTATGAATGTTGGCAATGAAAGTTGAATCAGAAGGATCTAATATTTCCAATTTCTCCTAGATTATTCAATTTACACAAGATGGTCCTTCCTTATTAATTCAGATTAAATCTATTAATAAGCTCAATAGGCATAGAAGTAGCTTCGTTACTTATCCAATGAAAATGAATATGATAATTCCTTTAATCCGTCTTCATTAATTGTTGCCATGATATTGTCATTTTGCTCCCATTTTAATAACGAGTAGAAGTTTGATAAAATGAAAATGATGCCAACTATGTTAGTTCTCATGGGCTCTAAATATACCCCCTTATAATACAAATTATCCACCTAAGTTATCCTTTCAAAACTTGAATCGTTTATTGCATTAGAATTCTTGATCAACCAAATTCTGCTTTAGGCCTTTCATACCTAAGAAAAGTGATGAAATTTTTTGTATTTTCGTCTCCTTATCTTAACAAGGTTGTATGAATCTTTTGTCTCTGGAATGATTCTTCCCATGGTAACAATCTAGACCTCTCCTCCTCTATCTTCCTTCACCTCTTTGAATATCATTAGTAACCTCACATCTACTCATCTATGCATAAGGAGCATCTAGATTTGACTTGATTTCCTCTAATTTTGCATTTTATTAAGTATGATACTTTCTAACGAGTCTATTTGTTACGCTATTCAAGTTATTTAAAATTTCCTTGAAAATAGTTCATAACATAATCATCTAAGATCTATACAAAGGGATTCCACTATTTGGCCACCATTTCTCTATGTTCTTCAATTTCCAGCTGGAAAGCATTGAATTTGATAGATGTAAGGGGATTCTCTACATAATGTTTCAATTGTAGGATAATAGCCTAAGGTGGTATAAGGATCCTTAATTTGAAACCTAGAATTTGTACCTTCTTATACTCATTAATATGTTATTTGATACAAATAATCTATCCATTCTCTTTTTATGGCTTTCTCTCTTGTTCAATTATTTATCAAAATAGGATTGGGTTTAATGGGATTTTTTGGGTGTGTGTTATATTCTTTGCACAAATTATATGCACCACATACAAAGGGAGGTTTAAGGGGGGACTTGGAAGCCCCCCTACGTGGGGTTTAGGGAAATGCAATGATTTTCTTTTTTTGGCACTGTTGTCCATGGTTTTTTAGCTCCGGTCAAAGGAACTATGGTTATGTTATAATCTAGGATTAATGGATTGAGGGTTTATGAAGGATTTAGCATGTATATAATGTATTATAATATTGAAAGGAATATAATGAAAAATGAATATGGTTTTCCCGGTTTTGGGTTCACAAGAAATATCTCTGTGTATAATTTTTGTTCTCGCCATTGTATATTTTTCAAATTTTTTTAAGAATTTTTTTGCATGGATTATTTATATAGGGTTAAAACATAATTTTGTGTTAGAGAAGTTTTGGATTCAAGGGGACACCTTTGTAGCTAAGGGGCTTTTCTCAGAATTTTTTTATACCTTGTTACAATGGGAGATTTGTAGGATCAATTCTTGCGGTGAAAGGAAATGGTGAACAACAGAAAGATATATATTGAGAAATTCAATGATAAAAGTTTTGAGTTGTGGAAGCTAAAGATGGAGGATTTGTTAGTGGATAAAGATTAGTGGATCACTCTGGACCTAGGTACTAACCAACGATAATTTCCACAAAATACTATACAAATAACAAAATAAAATTGTGTGTCTCATATTCAATATTACTAAATGTTTCAGGAGAATCTACAACAAAAGGTTTGTGGGATAAGTTAGGGACTTTGTATTAGTTAAAATCCTTGGTAAATAAAATTTTCAGCAGAATAAGGAATATAACCTAAGGATGCGGGATGGAGACTTAGTGATAGAGCATCTGAACACCTTCAATATTGTGGTAAGACAATTATTATATATTGATATTAAGATTTTAGAATAGGATAAGTGAATTATTTTGTTGTGTTCTCTACTAGAATTGTGGGATAGTCTTGTTGTTGCTATAGGTAGTAATGCAACTTCCTTTGATGAGACAGTGTCATTCTTGTTGTCGAAGGAGATGAGATGGAAAAACATAGAGAGCTAGAATATAGATCCCTTGTCTATAAGAGGACACTCCCAAAATAGAAAGGAATAAGTCCTCAAGTGGGAGATATAAATCTAGAGGGATATCTAAATCTCTAGGAAAATTTGTAAAGGTATGTTAGAAATGCGAAAAAGAATGGCACTGCAAGAAATATTGTATATCTCAAATTCTTGAGATAGGAAAGGGATTGATGCTGCTCCTTCTATAGAGGAAAAAGAAACCTTAGATTAAGGTTGGGATGTTTACTTGGCTTATTCAAGTACACATGTAGATCATGAGGCTTGGTTGATTGACTCAGGTGAATCCTTTCATATAACTCTCCATAGGGAATGGTTATGCAAGTATGAGAAATATGATGGTGATGATGTATTTCTAGGTGATGACAAGAAAGACGGAATCATAGGACGAGGAAAAGTCAAGCTTAAGTTGAAAAGTGGAAGGATTAGAATAGTCCCATGTGCTTTGTACATTCCAAGATTGGATCTGAATATAATTTTTATAAGAAAAATGGATGATGCAGGTGTAAATATATTGTTCGATAAAGATAGCTGTAATATGGTTTGAGGAGTATTGTTATTGATGAGGGAGTTTAGATCAGAAATATGTATAAGCTATTGGGAAATACTATTATTGATGGGTGCAACAATTCCGTCATTCATAAAAGTGGAGAAGAAAATATTGTAGTCTCCGGAGAAAGGACTATGCCGTGGAATAAAAGACTAGGACATATTCACTACAACAAAACAGGCAATTTGCACCAGATTTAGCACCAGATTTTAGTGCATTTTTTTCTCAATTGGGATGAGCAGCCTGGCGCTAAATCTGGCTCTATTGTAAAAAAAAAAAGCGTCCTTTTTTGCACCAAATTTTGCATCTTTTTTACGCCAATTTTTCCATCATTTTTTGCACCATATTTTGCACCAAGATTTTCATTTGGTTTTACAACATGCTTTGCTTCTAGTTTTGTGCCATTTTTTGCATCTATTTTGCATCATTTTTTGCTTCCTCTTTTGTGGCATTCTTTGCTTCTAGTTTTGTGTCATAATTTGCATCGATTTTTACACCATCTTTGGCATCTGATTTAGTGCCTTTTTTTACATCCAGTTTGTGCCAATTTTTGCATCTGGTCTTATGCCATTTTTTGCTTCTAATTTTGTACTTATTTTTACATCTATTTTTGTGCCAGTTTTTCTCCCTTTTTTTACACCATTTTTTCCATCCAATTTTGCACCATATGTTGAATCTGATTTAGTGTCAAATTTTGCATGCATTTTTGCACCATTTTTTGCATCCACTTTTGCGTTTTATTTATCTTCCTTTTTTGCATCCTATTTTGCACCATATTTTGTATTTAATTTTGCATCATTTGTTTCATCCAATTTAGCATCATTTTTAACTCCATTTCTTGCATCCAATTTTGCATCCTTTTGAGTATTTAAATTTGCATCCTATGTTGAACCATATGTTGCATCCACCTTTGCATCCCATTTTTTGTCTTTTTTCGTCTACTTTTGCATTTGTTTTTGCACCAAGTTTTGAATAATTTGTGGCACCTCATTTTACATCCAATGTTGCATCCAAATTTGAGCCATTTTTATGCCCATTTTTGCACCATTTTTTCTTCTTTTGTGTCCAATTTTGCACCATTTTTTATGTCCAAATTTGCATCATTTTTGGTATCTAATTTTTCATCCTTTTGGGCTTCCAAATTTGCATCCTTTTTTCTACAAAATTTTGTGTCCACATTTGCATCTCATTTTTCACCTAGATTTTAGTTTGAATTTTCATCTAGTTATGCATCATTTTTGACATCCTTGGTTTCACCCTTTTTTAGTCCCATTTTGCATCTTTTCTTACATCCTTTTGTCATCCTAATTTTACACCATTCTTTGAATCCTCATTTTGGTATCCATTTTTGCATCCTTGTTTGTGCCCAATTCGGTATCCTTTCATATGCCCTATTTTGTTCCCTTCTTTGTGTCTAGTGTTGCACCATTTTTTGATTTTACTTTAAAACCCTTTTTGTGTCATTGTTTGCATCTTGTTTTGATGGCTAGTTTAACATCCAATTCTACTCCCAATTTTGCATCCATGGTTAAATCCACTTTTGGCTTCTTGTTTAGAGTTTTACTTTTATTTCCATTTATGACCCCTTCTATGGGTTCATTTTACTAAGTTCATTTACATAGTGAAATATATTAAAGTTTCTCAATATCATTTTGCTGTAAGATTTAATGCATGCTTATATGAAAATAAAGCCCTCTCAGTTTATCCCAGAAACCTAGGACAAACCAATTAAGAGAAAGGTTGTTATAAGGCTTAGGATTCTTAGTAGATCAAGATGAAGAGTATAGATTAAGAAAAAGAGAATGAATTCTTGTGAGTCCTCGCATGGAGGTCTTCTTGGAGTTTTTAGTATAGCTAGGAAGCGCTCCTAGCTAGCTCCAAAGCTTGGTCCTACACATAAGAGAGAGAATAAAATAACCTTCACAACATAATATCTTGATAATCGAAACTATCAGAAACATATAAATATTATTGAATAAATAAATACAAACCAAAATTCCATACATCCATTATTTAAATAGAAGAAGTAAAGAATGAATAGAAACATATGGAAGGAAGAACAACTAATCTATATGAATAAAGGAGTTGGAGGAAAGTTACAACAATCAAATGTAGTTGCAACAACACCTCCCCCAACTCATAGCTCCAAAACTCTCCCTCTCAAGATAGATCTCAGCAGCATGACAATACAAGAATTCCCATCATTTTTTCAATGGCCAAGCCTCCAATATATAGGAAAGTGAAGGCTATGAAGATTTCCCAAATTCCTCATTAGTTCAATTTGGGAAAAATCTTTTGGGTGAATAATGTTTCCTCATATAAAAATGGCCTTTTCCACTTTTTAGATGCTTTTGTGCTTAGGAAAAAGCTTCCCGGTGCTTTATGGCTCTTTCCCGCTTTTGTATGCTTTTATTTTTTAGGAAAAAGCTAAAGATGAGGATAAAGAGATCACATTCCACCATATGAGTTTCTAAAAGTGAACAAGAGTGTCAAATTCAAATTCTAGTTTGCTTATGTTTTAGTTTTTTTTAATATATATTTAGTTTTAGTATTTTTTTTATTTTCTAAAAAAATATATTTAGTTTTTGGTATTTTTTTTCTATAAGAAAAATTATATTTTGTTTTTATAAAAATGGATTTTAAACATTCCATTCATGCTAAATTTGTGATTTTATGATAGGAGTTTAAATTATATATAAAAAAGTAACTCAATACCATGTGTTGTGTCGTTGACATGGGTGTTATACATCTCTTCCTTGCTAAGTTATAGAATGTGCTTGGGTTTTCTTAATGTAATAAAACTAATTATGTTCTTCATGATATCTTGAAATTTTCATCTTGAACCAGGCTAATAAAACAATAAAGTTAAAATAGGTTTGCCTTTGTCCTTTGTAGATATTTGTCCCCATTAATCTTGATCTTAATAGATTAATTGTCTTATGGTGGCCTTGAGTGGTCACTTCCATTAGTTGCATGCTTTATAATTTTCTATTAGTGACATTTTTTAGGCTTGATAATATGTTATTTAATTTATCAAAATGTGTTATTGTCCATATTATTGTTAAATATGTTTGCTTTTGAGCATGTTTTAGCAAAACGCTCCCAAAATGTTTATAGATTGTATTTTATAATGCAATGATTCATTGCTTGATGAAATTGTTTTGGATATTTTTTTTAATGATTCATTGATTGATGAAATTGTTATGGATATTTTTTTAGTATATTAAATTGTATGTGATAAAGTCAAAAGTCACCTCTTTTTTAGATTTTCATTGGTCAATTTCCCTTAAGGCCATCAAGTTTAGCATTTGGTCCCAGGTTAAGGAAATATAGGAGTCATGAAGTGGAATTGTCCAAGCACTTAAATCTTGAGACATGTTTTTTTTTAGTCACATTATACTTCCTTTCTATGTAAATTCTCGATGAAAATAGTCTCATGGAACATGAGGGGCATCAATAGTAAAGGAAAACAAAGACTACTAAAAGAAAAATGGTACGCAAAGCACCCATCAATAATGTTGATATAAGAAGCAAAAATATTAAGTGAGGTTCTACCTCATATAATTGGAAAATGGGGGAGGAATTTCCAAGTAGTAGTGATTGATGCTTAGAGATACTTGGGTGGAATGGTTATTATTTGAAATGATCAAGACATCAAGGTTACCAATATGTTTACCTCTTTTTGCATTATGACAATACAATTTTAGTTAATTGACATCGAGGACTACTAGCATGTATCCAATGTCTATGACTCCAATATGGCAAATGGAAAACCTCTATTTCTCAATTCTATTTCTAGCACAAGTAATTTATACTCCCCATCTCCATGGATTATTGGGAGTGACTTCAATATTATCAAGTGTCTCGAGGAAAAGAAAGGATGAATCACAATGTTTAACAAGATATTTTGTAAGCTATACCATTAAAGCCATAAAGTAGTCTCTATTAAAGTTTTCAAGCAATGAGTCTCCAACCCACACATGTGGATCAATGAGATGTAATACATGTGTGTGTGGTGACTGACTTAATACACCACTCTAATAACTCCACAAACTTATGTATTTCACTTCGTCACATAAATTGACAATAGTGTGACATAAGTAAACCAAGAGTAGACATGAAAGCCTTAGGCAACGAACATTCCCTAGATCCTCAATTAGGTGCTTAAATGATGAAGTGAAAATGCAAGGAGAAAAGAGGAATTCATGATTTAACCATCACAAACATGTGATCAAGTGTGACTAGGAGTGTATATATTCATATATTTTCCAAAGAGGGAGTGAATACATGAGTTACCATTCATTGGCCCTTATTTTTCTTTCTTTTTCATTTTCTTAAATATAGGACTTAGGGAATAAGGTTTTCATAAGTTTGGCACAACTCGTAGATATAAGATTTACATGAATTTTCACTTCAACCTTAGAGTTTAGACTTAGATAAATCAATATAGTGTATCTTTAATGATTTTGGCTTTCACTTTTTGATTTTATTTCATCACAAATGACAAAAGGGGAAATATTTTGCCACAAATCTATGAATGCTTAATCATAAAGGCGTCATGTGATGAAAACAAATTAATGATGTTATTCTCTATGAAAATGATGGGTATTCTTGAGAAAATCTTATGCTTGTGGATGTCTCCTCTCTGGTTGAGAGGGAGTGAGGGTAGACACCATATTATCCATGTGTCATGTACTATGGCCAGGACTAACAATCGTAAGCCTAGTAAAGACACTAGTAGGGAGAATGGTGGATTGGATAAACATCTGGGACCAATATTCTTTGAGAATTTGGACTTTGACTAGGACTAATCGCCATAAGTCAAGTACATTAATCCAAGATAAGAATAGTCATGAGGATTGACATTTCCTGGTGTCAAATATTATGATAGTGGATTAGGAAATGATCATGTGAGGACATACCTGGTGAACATCCTGGTGGGGTAAGTGCCTAGAGAGGCAGTGGTGTCCAAATTTATGCGTCCCAACATTGTGCTCTGATCTAATGGAGAGATAAAATTGTTAGTCAAGGCCTTAATATTTTGAAAATGTTGGCTATGATGATGTAAATCATCATTGATGCTTATCAATCCGGATCCCTTCTTATATGAATATTTCAACTTGAGAGTACTTTTTTGTCTCATTATGAGTACCTCCCTAGTTTAGAGGGAGGGTCATCATCTTCATTATCGCCATCATCACCACCATCAATGTCATCATTATTGTCATCATTTCATTATCGTCATAATCACCATTCATGTCTTCATCATCATCATCATCATCATCATGATTATGGATATTGTCATCAATTGTTCATAATTATAGGCATCATAAGAAATATCATTAACCTAAAAAATGCTATGAGTGCTCGAAAAGGGTTGTTAGGACACATGATATATGCAAGAAAAATAACACCTTTATTTTTTAGAGATGATTGATGATCATCATCATTACTACCATTATCATCGTCATTATAATTGTCATCATCCCCATCATCATAACTAATATAATTTTTATCATAATTGTTGTCATCTTCATCATGAACATCATAATCATCATTCATGCCATTATTGTTCTTGATGATGACCAAGATGAAAATAATGATAATGATGATCAAATGATGATGACTTGGAAGATGACACCAAAGATAATTATTATGATTTTGACCATGACAACATTTAAAAATTGGGAAGAATGGCCAAGGTCATTAGCATCATCATCATCATTGTCATTGTAACTCTCATCATCTTTACCATCATTTTCGTTATCATAACAATCACAATTCATTTCATCGTCATCATCTTCATTATCATCATCGTTATAGTTATTGACATTGTCATCAGTTGTTCATAATTTTCAATGTCATAAGAAATATCATCAATGCAAAAAATATGATGTGTGTTTGAAAAGGGATGCAAATGTGAACAAAAAGAATGGGGGTAAAAATAGACATAAATTTGGATGAAGAGTGGACACAACATAAGTAGATGCAGAACAAGATAGAAAAATTGACACAAAAGTGGATGAAAAATTAGATGCAATAGTTGATGCAAACTTGAACACAAAATAGGATTCAAACATGGATGAAAAAGTGGAAGAAAACATGGGCACAATAGTAGGCATAAAACTTAGCATGAATTGTGATGAAACAAATGTGGATACTACAATGAATGTAAAAAAAAAAAGACACAAACTTGAATGCAAAAAGGACGAAAAATTGGATGAAAAAAGGGATATAAACATGGGCCAAACATGGGTGCAATACTGAACACAAAATTAGTTGCAAAATTGGACGAATCAAAAGTGGATGTAAAAGTAGATTCGAAATGGGATGCAAAAAACATAAACAATATTTGATGCAAACTTGGACACAAAAGAGGATACAAATGTGGATGCAATAGTGGAAGAAAATGTGGGTTGCAACGATAGGCATAAGATATGGCACAAATCATAGCACAAAAAAAGTGGATGTAATAATAGACAAAAAAAAGATGCAAACTTAGATGCAAGACAAGATGCTATAAGGGATGTAAAAGTGGATGCAAACACGGGTGCAACATGAGAAACAAAATTGGATGCAATGGAAGTACATGCAAAAGAAGATACAAAATGAGATGCAAAACCTAACACAAAAGTGGATGCAAAAATAGATGCAATGTTTTATGCAAAAGAGGATGTGAAGATAGATGCAAAATTGGAAGAAAACGTGGGTACAATAGTAAGTACAAAACATGGCACAAATTGTGTCACAACAAAAGTGGATGTAATGATAGATACAAAAAAAGAAGCAAATGAAGATGAAAAATAGGATGCAAAAAGGGATGTAAAAGTGGGCGTAAACATGGGTGCAACAATGGATGTAAAATATGATGCAAAAGTTGATGCAACAAAATTCTATGCAAAAGTAGATGCAATACAAGACACAAAACCTTATGCAAATATTGACACAAAAGTGGATATAAAAAGGGATTAAAAATAGATGTAAAAGTCGATGAAAACCTAGATGTATATGAGGATGCAATCGTGGATGCAAATTTAGAAACAAAAAAGGGTGCAAAGGGAGGTGTCAAACTAGGTGCAAATTATGGCACAAGAAAAATGGATGCAATAGTGGACACAATAACAGATGAAAAAGAGGATGTAAATATGGATGCAAAACAAGATGTAAAAGTCAATGCAACAAAAGTAGATGCAAAATTATATGCAAAAACTAGACACAAACCTCGATGCAAAACTTGGAACAAAGTGGATGCAAAAAATATGCAAAAATGGATGCAAAAAATGATTTAAAAAATGATGCAAAAGAGGATGCAAGAGATGATGCAAAAGTTGATGTAAGTGTAGGCGCAAAAAGTGGATGCAAAAGATGGTGAAACAAAATTAGGTGCCAAACTTGATGCAAAACATGGTGCAAAGGATGGCACAAAACTTGGCATAAAACTTGGTGTAAAACTTGGTGTAAAATCTGGTGCAAAACCTATTACAATACCGGGTGCTAAACTTGATGTAAGACTTGGTGCAAAACTCGGTGAAAACTTTGCATCAAGTTTTGCACCATATTTGATAAATGGACACAAATAGCACCAAAAATGAGCTCCAGACACAAAAAAGGAAGCAAAAAGGGTTGCTAATCACAGGGTTTTGTTGTAGTGATTGGAGATAAGGGCCTTTCATTACTACATTGTAATGGTATGGTACAAGGTACGTCTAATTTCTCTCTGGAATTTTGTGAACATTGTGTATATGGGAAACAAAATTGGGTGAGGTTTCCCTTTGGTGCTAAGATGGAAAAGGGAATATTAGATCTTGTGCACTGTTATCACTCCATAATTTTCCTAGGATGTGGAGAGAAACCAAGAGGTAACCACAAAACTACTTGTAAACCTGAGATCTAGACCTTCTAGCTTCAGAGAGGGATCTCTCTTTTTGATTTATATTTATGTTTTAAAATATTAGGCTATCTATTGAGATTTGAGGTTTGTTTTTCAAAGGTTTGGTTGAAAAATGTAGGGAAAGTCCATTGGGTATGGAGTCATGAACCTTTGGCAATCAATCACAAAACGATAGAGAAGATGTAACAGGGAAGAAAATGATTTTTTTGGGATCTTTTAGACTATTTGTGGAGTGAAAGGATGAATACAATTTAAGTTCAATTAATTATAGAGCATACTAAGATGAATTCTATACTTAACATTAGAATGAAAACATTAATATTGTTTAGAAGCCAGAGCATAGTACACCTAGGAAAATTCAGCCCTTAATCTTCTTGCAGCAATAAAGAAGGAAAACATATATAAAACTGAGAAAAGAAATAATTTTTACATAATAAAGTACATCACCAATTGTTTGACACGGGAATCCTGGAACAAAACTCTCTGTATTTATGTAAATTGATCACTTTCAGTACAATGCACAACTTACATCAATACACAACTCCTTTCTTCATACAAGTTCCAACCCTTGTTAAGTCTTATTACAATATACTTATAGAATTCTTGGTAAACTAACTTCGGATTCAAACAAATAATTCATTTCAAAATAATATCTAGCTAAAAACTACATGATTTTCTGAAACAGAACTAGAAAATAGAAACTTTGGACAAATTCGGCTGTCTATTGAAAATTTGAAGGAAATTTGTTGCTGACTGTGACTTTTTCTAGCTCCTGCTTTCTGTTTTTGTGCCAAAGTTGTAGGTATTATGTTCATCATTATTCGACCAACTCCAGTAATTGGTCCCAACGTTCTTCACCTGGGATAGAAAATTTTACCATGTTTCTAAACCTTTCATCTACCTTAGTGTAAGTTTGAAACATTGGTTTATTCAAAAATAAATGATTAATTTCATGCTGTATGTTTAAATCAAACTACATGCCTTCCATAAAGTCTTCTCCACTGATAGCTCCTTTTGCCTTTGTAAACTTAGACACATTTGCAACTATCTTGCGTAAATATTCTTGGTAATTTTCTAATGGAATCAATTTTCCATTAGAGTTTCCGAGACTGGGAAGTCATTTTTCCTGTAATAAAGAAAACTTTCTATGGAATCTCTTAACTTGTAGCTCAAGCTTTTTTCCGAAGAAGAGAATTCGTAATTTCCATTAATTTTAGAAAATTACATGCTGTAGATGCTGAACAGATATGCTGTAGTGTGGGTAAACCACTTACGAAACAATACTTCAAGAGAAGTATGCAGAAAAGCCCTCAAACAGGGCAACAAGAAGAATGGATCTGTAAACCCCAAACAGGAGGATACCCCTACCCATCTCAAGCTAAAATAACAGAAAAAAACAATAGCTCCTGAGGAAAGTGCAGAAAGTTCGAAATGGCCGCCAAGACAAAGAGGAGAGGCACGAAATGGAAGGGAGCAACCAAGGTAGCCACACCCCCCACCCCCTCAACTCTCCTCATGTGACCAAAGAAGCCAGAGGAAGACACCGCCCATATATCCAAAGAAGCCATAAGAAAACCAACCAGAAACAACCATTGATGAGACGACACGAATCGGTGCAGAGACAGACTCCACACCACAGATCCCTCAACGTATCCAATAACTGCCGAGGTAAGCCAACAAAAATCCAAAAAAAGAAAACCACACCTCTGCAAGGGAACCCATCAGGGCCCAACTAGAGCAGAGGCGTTTCGGGTCCGGGGCCAGAGGCGGCTAGGGCAGCCACCTCGCCCCCACGAGGCCCAACAAAGCCCCCGCCCCCGCACCACGGCTCAGCACAAACTAGGAAGGACCGCCAAAACAGAGAGTCTGGAGTAGTGCCGAAGTCCGCCGAAAACCAGAAGAGAATGGACACACTCTGCCGCCTCCCAAAACAGAGCACAATGCAAAACCGGAGCTCTGCATATGAAATAAGTAGAGCAGGCCACCAACCCGGGGTCGGCAGACGAAGATGATGTATCAGAGCCGCGCTGAGGAAAGCACGTCGCAAGGAAAGAGAACCGCCGGAGAGAAGGGAGCAGAGGCCGAAGTCGAATCCGCTCCACAGGCTACCAGAGCCGCTGAACTTCAAACCCCACCAGACGCCGCGAGCCCCGGCACGGAAAACTTTGCCGCACGACGATGAGTTGAAGCACCAAGCATAGGCGGTAGAAGGGCGGCCGGAAACCTCACCAGAGGCAAGCCCTGCTGCAGCAGGCGCGAAAGCAGCAACCAGAGCCGAATAGAAACCCTAGCTTCTCCCGCTCCGTTCCCTGAACTTGTAGCTCAAGATATTTACACTTGTTCTCCAATTGCACCATCAAATTATTCTTTGTCAAAACTCTTTTGACTTCCATCACTGTCTCTGTTCTGTCTTGAATATTGAGCTCTTCAAGTTCTTCTCTAGTTTTAGAGTTCAATATCTTGATGATATTTTGTGCTTCTTCTGGCCTATGCTCAATATCTGCTTTAGTTTTCTCTAGTGCTGCTTTGACTCTCTGCACCAACTCTTCCTGTTCAAAAATGATTTGGATGGAAGGCCATAAGTTTGTAACATTGGCATTGATGTTTGCGTCAAATGACGAATTTTTCCTCTGCCAACATTTGAATAATTATGGAATGGTCTTCATACTGAATAAGTTTGTAGTTCTTTTGTACTTTTTCCAAGTATGCATTATCTGCCTTTATCTTACTTTCCTCCATTTTGGTGAGGGCTGCTGACAGTTTCTCCACCTCCTTTTTTGTTAAATATAATTCCCCTAAAGGTTGATTTAACTTTTCTGAGGAATAAAAAACTAATACTTTTGTTGTAAGATGGGTTACAGTCCCTGCTGTTGATAGTCCTACTGGTGTACCTGTTGTTGTTCCTACTGGTGTCCTTGCTGCTGATGTTCCAATTGCCTCCCATTGCTCTTTTTATTTTAGTAGTGCTTCCATGTCTTGCTCCATTTTCTGTTCCACTACTAATGTAAACAACTTCTCTTTCTCCATCTCCAAACTAGTGACTTCTTCAGTTTGAGGGTATAACAATGTAAACTTTGAAACGGGAACTATAAACTCAAAACGAGAACTCTAGCCAAAAAACCCCATAAAAACATCAAAAACAATGCTAAAAACGAAAAGTGTTGATGCTGGAATAACACATTTTTTTTCTAGGATGATTTTTCAACATGTTTTAAAAATGGCGGTGAAAACCAATTTTTGTGCAAAAATTGTTCAAAAAACACCCTCAAAATGAAAAGTGTTGACGCTGGGATAACACTTTTTTTTTCAAGGGTCAAATTTCAACATTTCGAAATAATGGCGTAAAATATTTTATCATGACCCTGAAAAACATTAAAATTTTAAAAAATAATGGAAACATAAAATAAAATAAAAAATAAAAAAATTAAGATAATGAAAAAACATAAAACAAAAAAAAGTTAAAAAAAAACAACAAAACATAAATTAAAATATATACTAAAAACAAAACATAAAATAAAAATAAAAAGCAAAAAAAATCAAATATATAAAAAAGGCAAAAAAAAATCAAACATAAAAAAAATCAATCATATAAATGTAAAAAAAAAATAACAAAATTAATGGTAAGAATTAAAAAGCTAAAATAAAAAATAAAAATTATAAACAAATAAATAGTAAAGAAAACAAATTAAAAAAATGGCAAAAAAAGAAATCTTGTATACCATAAAAAAAAAGTGGCAAAAGAAAAAAAACAAAAATATGGAAAAGAAAAAAAAAAACATTAAAAAAAACTATAAAATTAAGTAGGTAGAAATAGAAAAATTTAAAAAACATCAACAAAAAACTAAAAAAAAAAAAAAAAAAAAAAAAACCTAAATTAAAAAAAGAGGAAAATTAACCAAAAAAATAAAAAATTACTAAAATTAAGATTAAAATGTTGATTACTCAAAAAAAACAAATATAAAAATATATATAAAATAGACCAAAAAAAATGTAAAAAAAAAAAACAAATTATCTCATAAACCATGAAAGAATTTGGAAAGAAAAAAAACAAAACTAAAAAATATATATATAAAATTAAGTAATTAAAAACAGAAAAAAAAAAACACTAACAAAAACTAGGGAAAAAAATAAATTAAAAGCAAACTAGATTAAAAAAATATAAAATTAACAAAAAATATTTAAAAACTAGTAAAATTAATATTAAAAACATTTAAAAAAATAAAAATAAACTCAAATTATAAAAAAAACCAAAAAAATATGAAAATGGTGTAAAATATATGTCTTTTCAAATTAAAAAATAAAATAAAAAACATTTACAATTTATAAAGAAATATCTATATCTATATATATATATATATATATATATATTTTTTTTTTTCTAAGTAAAACTGATCTATTAATAAAGACATAATGTACAAAGAGGCTCCGACCTCAGCGGTATTGGGTCAGTTGTGTGACCATTTTGAACATCAAGCCTTGATATCGCGACTGCCACAGTTGGGGAAACCAGTCCGAGAACGTGATAAGGAAAGTTCATGCTACCCTCGCAGGGGCTACAATTCCAAAATTCAAAAGTTGTAACCAAAAGATTGTAAATTTCAGTAATACATCCACAGTTTAACTCGAAATTTTCCACAAGATCTTGTATTTTGGTGTTTGACCTCTCCGGAAAGTTGAGTTGGGAAACATATGAGTTTTAGGTCAGTGTGTAAATCTAATAAAAGTGGTATTTATCAACAAAGCGTCCCACAATAAGAAGAGATTTTCTTCTAGATTTTAAATTGATGTTTGACCGGTCTGGGAGTTGAGGAAGAAGATGAGCTTAAAGTCATCAGACTTTTTGAGATCCCAAGCTTTTTCAGATTGTGGTAAGCACATACCCTGCCCTTCGTCCTTTGTCCTTCTGTTGATTTAAGTTGTCCTTCTGTTGATTTAAGTTGAACCTTCTCTTTTGTCCTTCGTCCTTCTGTTGATTTAAGTTGACTTTTTGAGATCCCAAGCTTGTTCAGTTTGTGAACTACCCATACCCTTCCTTTTGTCCTTCGTCCTTCTGTTGATTTAAGTCAACCTTCTGTGGCTTTATCATGAACCTTTTTTCACTACCCTAAAGGGTGTGGAACATGTAACGAAATTCAAAATTGAGCTGGAAACGAAAATAATCAAAATCGGACTCAGGTCCCGACACGTAACCTGGCATGCATCTGCAAGGTGGCTTCTGTTGGCTCTTCCTGCACGATTGGACACTAGCCAAATTCTTCTGAACCAGTGTCCTCTGCAAGCTCGCCACCTGTAGTGTCTTCCACTTGAATTCCTTTGTCCTTGCGGGTGGCTTCACCTCCCAGAGTCTTCTGTTTGTTGCTAGACGGGTTGTCCATGTCTCTTGGTGGGTGGCTGGAGCTCAGCTTCCCTTGAAAGATGCCAAGCATAGGAGGATCCTGGTTAATCTCCCAGTTGATCTTTGGTTCGGGACAGGAGTCAGGGACCTCTATGAAATCCACCGTGACAGTGGCATTATGAGCAGCTTGTCCATGGAGCAACGAAACTGGAATTGCGCTTGCTGGGAGGAAGCAGTGGTAGTGGTGTGCTGGGCAAATCCCCCTGAACACCTGATCTCATTGGTGCCCAATCTTCCTTGGCCACTGCGAGTGTCCGGGTACCTGCCAAGGAAGCAGGAATTAGAGGGGCTTAGGGGAGGGGAGGCAGACGGGGAAGTAGAGACAAAAGGGGGTAGGGACGAAGGGCGAGTGGCGCCTCCTTAACTACCACCTCGCCTGCTCCTCATTCTATGACGATGGCATATGATTCTTTGACTAGAAAGCTGCAGTGAGCAGAGAATTGCAGGGTCAGGAGGCGGGCCAAGGGCGACAGAAGGGATGATGTGGGGAGCAGGGGAATTCAAATCCGGACTAGAGGAAGGGTCCCAGACTTCAAAACGCAAGTGGTAGAGTAAGGACTGAGAAAAAATGGTGACCATTGCCCAGGTCGACGAAGCAGAGGAGACTGCAATGTATTCTCGTGGCAGTGCGAAGGCTCGGCTCTACTGCAGAGGGATGGCAAGAGCAATTGAGAGGCCGAATAGGGGAATGCGGGGGGCTCTGATCCATATTTCTGAATTTGCATAGAATTTCTCGATTTTCCAAATTGGTTAATGGTGTTGGCTTGAGATCCAGGACTTGCCATAATTCCCCATAGGGGAAGGCGCAGGTTGCCATACAGATTAGCCACCCGCTTGTCCGGCGACCCATGCGCATTAATGACTTATCTCCCACCCGCATCCGGGGGTTTATAAAGAAATATTTATTTTTGATTTAAAAAAAATTAATTATTTTTTTATTAAATTTACATTTTTTATTTAAAAGCAAGAAAATAAAAAATTTTAATTTTTTTTTTTAATTATCTATATATATATATATATATATTATTATTATTATTTAAAAAAAATTATGAAAAAATTTTAATTTTTTTAAACAACTCATTAAAAAATGTTTTTTTTTTTTTAAACAAATTTAAATTTTTTATTTAAATTAAAAAAAGTTCGTTAAAATAATCTAGTTTTTATTTTATTTTAAAAGAAAAAAAAATACTGTGGCCCATCCGCTCGCCCGCCGCCCGTGGTGGAGCGGCCCTGGGTGGAGGGCCTGCACGTAGACCCTCCATCCAGAGCCGCGTCACCACGAGCAGCGGGTGGGCGGAGGGGTGATTCACGGGTGGCGGGCGAGCGGAGGGGTGATTCACGGGTGGCGGGCGAGCGGAGGGGCATGGGATTTTTAATTTTTTTTTTTTTTTTTTTTTTTTTTTTTTCGGTTTTAAATAAAAAAATACGTTAAAAAAATCATTTTTTTTTTTAATTTTAAAGTTTTAAATTTTAATAAAAAAAAATTGTTTAAAAAAATGTGTTTAATTTTTTTTTTAATAATTTTTTTTTTAATAATTTTTTTTTATAAATAAAAAAAATTGTTTAAATATATTTTTTTTTAAATAAAAATAATTTAAATTTTTTTAATTTTTTTGTTTTTAAATAAAAAATGTAAACTTAATAAATTTTTTTGTTTTAAATGTTATATATATATATATATGAAAACAAATATATATTGTGAACAAGCTGTGGGCAGTTGGAGAATAAGGGAGGAAACCAACGGAGAAAGCTACGTCTCGGACCAGCATCCATATGCACAAAATCTCTAACAAGAAACAGTGGAACAACATACTTTTTTTGGTTTTGTTCTTATAAAATATTGCTGAAATAGTATCCTGGTTTTACACTTGTTTATGGATGCGAGGTATATGTTTTCTTTTTGGACGCTTTTTGATTCGGTAAGCTCAAAAAATGAAACAGGACAGACTCATGATAATCAAAAGAAGAAAATGACAGTTTGTTGGGGGAACTGATCTCTTCTCAGGAAGAGAAGTTTTACTTTTTTTGAGCAAATTTTGTGCAAGCAAAACTGTTATAACAGCAATAGAGCTGTGTATGTACATGCAACTTTTTATAGCAATAAAAAGTTAGTTTTTTTTCTTTGGAAAAAAACAAATATATATTTTTAAAATTTTCATATTTTTTTTGTTTTGTTTTATTTTATTTTATTTTTTTAAAATGTTTTAAATATTAATTTTACTAGTTTTTTTTTTGGTTTTCTATATATTTTTTTAATCTAGTTTGTTTTTAAATGTTGTTGTTGTTTTCTTTAAAAGTTTTTGTTAATGTTTTTATTTAATTTTTCTATTTTTACTTAATTTTATATATATTTTTTTAAATTTTGTTTTGTTTTTGTTTTTATTTTTCCAAATTCTTTTATTTATTTTATTTTTTAACTTTCAAAATAAAAAATAAAAAATTGGACATAATAAATTTTAAAGTGTGAAAAATAAGTCCTCTAAAAAAAAGGTATGCTGCATCAACACGTTTCAAAATCAGCATGAAAATCACTAACATTTAAAAACAAATATTTATATTTGATACATAAGAAAATTTAAAGTGTCAAAAATATGTTCCCAAAAAAAAGAATTGTATTATGCATTACCACTTTTCAAAATCAGGTCACGTTTTTACTACCCCTACAAAACGGGTAATCGTATCGGTTATTTAAAGTGCCAAAAACTATGCTCTAAAAAAATTATGTGTGTTTTGCATCACCCCTTTTCAAAATCGGGTCAATTTTTTGCTATCTCTACGAAACGGGTAACAGTATCAATTCTCGTTTCAAAGTTTTCGTTGTTGTGTTCTATAGTTGGGAGTTTGATGTGTTTTCTAAGAGCTCGAATGTCTGCATTCTTTCTTTTGGTCACCTCCTCTGCTTCCTTGACATCACCATGATCATATCCTAGTTCGATAACTAATTATTCCAATGTTCTAATTCTGGTGTCTTTGGCCATAGAGGACATCCTCTCAATCTTAAGCTATGAGTGCATGTTGTTCAGTGAAGTATGCAATTTTGAAGCAACCATGGGTGACATGGTTAGAGTTGAATAAATCATCTCACCTGCCTACTTATGCAAATTGATTTGATCGATTGCATGAACTTGTTTAGTATCCACTGAAAAAATGGAGGCCTTATAATCTTCAACACCTCTGGGGGTTGAAACTTTGGGTTCCAAAAAGGCCATTTGAAACTGCCCCTTCTCTGAATCAAAAGCAGACAATAACTTGTGTTGAGTGGTGGTAGTTTGTTTCCAGAATTCTGAGTATGTTGAAGCTTTGAGAGCTTCATTCTTTAACTTAATCTCTCTATACCTTGTGAAAATACTTGGCTGTGGTGGATCCTGAGAAGTAGAAGAGATAGGAGACTCAGTTGACTCTTCTACATAAGGGAGAGAGGTGGTAGGAGTGCCTGTCAAAACCAAAGTAGTTTTCTCTTATGCATCCCTTTATTCTAAATATTCTTCCTAAATTGTGATCACCTTAGGACTAGCTCTACTATCAATTTTGGTTGTGGTCTATGGGTCTTTCTTCCTTCTCTTGAAAACAAGAAAATCTGCAGCTTGTGTTTCTGAGTCGGTGGGAGACATGCTTTCCCTTGGCCTCTTGCTTTCTTTGTCTTTAGGAATGGGAGTTTGTAATGAAGTCTGACTAACCAACTGCTCTATGATCTCTTGCAATGAGTTCTCTGTCCATTCTTCCTGGTTATCGTACTTTTCTATCTATGGCCTTGTTGTATGAGGATATGAAGTAATTTTTTGTTCAACTCTCAGTTAGAGATTACTCCTAAGGTGTCATAGGACCATGTAAAAATGGGTTTGAACTTCATCTACTTTAGGACTTCTTCCACCTCCTTTGCTACTTCTATGGTGTTTACAATGTAAGGTCCTACATGTGCCTTTAGCTTGAACTGTGATTTCTTCTTGTTGGACACAAACTACAACTCATCCATATTGAGCATCTATCTAGCATACTAGCAAAGCAAATATTATCACTGATACAAAAACTGGTAGTCCATAAGGAGGGAGCTCACATCCATAAATCTCGATCTCTGTGTATTTCTAGTATAAATACCAATCTCCTACCTTTGATTGTTCTAGGAGGTGTAGGATTTTCTTGATTTCTGGAGATATACTAGGTATAATGTCACTGCATAATAAACACAAAGAAGTTTGAAGAAACTGGTCCAAAAAATATATATAGTTATACTCCTCTGAATTCCTTATGATCAGTGAAGTCCAATGGATAACTGACAATGGGTTACCCTGCTCGTCCATATTCTGTAGTTGAAACTTGAATCTGTCTGCCTGGTAATATAACATGGGATATACTAACATTGACAGATATTTAAACACATCTTCAGCTTTAAATTTCATAAATTGATCACAAATGGCATCAAACAAGAATTGACTATAATTAAATAAAACTGAAGGCTTTTGTCCCATTGAGAATACTAACAAGAATTCTAAAACTAATTCATCAATCCACTAGTCTACATAATACCCTAGAAAGCTATTCACCATGGTAATTAGTTATTTTTACATCTTTGGGAAAATGGAAACAGGTTATGGGGGATTTGTTCTTGGTAATTCAACATTTTCAGGGAGAAAACATTCTAGATATGGGCTCTCTGGGGAAATGTAAGTTTTTTGTAAAACTCCATTAATGAGTCAGTGGAAAATGTATGGAGGGAATCTTGGGGATTTATTTGCAAGGCTTGGCAAATGCTCTATGGGGAAATAGAAAAGATGATTTCATCGTTTTGGGCAATCACTGCTTTCTTGCTAGGAAGGTATCTGAGGTGACACCAGGTGGAAAATTCAAGGAAGAAATGGGTTTGAGGGAAGATTAATTGAGGGAGAAAGGACTCCTAGATACTCAAGTCATCACTCTAGTTAGGGTATTTCTTCTTTGCCTAATTGTTAAGTTTGTATAGACCAAACTCATAGTCAGTCTCAACAATTTTATATTCGGTGTCGATCATGGGGGTTTTATCAAGGTCCGAGAAATGGGGAATCATGGGGTCTTCCTCAATCATCTTTCCCTTACCCTTTTGCGTTGACATTTTCAATTAAAAATGAGCATAATAGGTTACCAGAATACTCAAGTTGTTGAATTATGCAGAGAAATGACTGATAGACAATGCCTGATCAGTTTGATTGGCTTGCTAACGACCTGCACAAACTGAAAAATGTGGAAGGAAACGAATGTAGGCTCCTAGGGTGGATTTATAATGGATATGATAGGGGATTGTAACGAAACAATTACTATTTCAGGATCAGGAACAATAAATTTGAAACGGGTCGATTTAGCAGGAGGAATATTGAATGGTTGGATGAGGTGGAGGGGTGACGTAGAAAAGGGATGGGGTGGACAGTGTGAAATGGAAGGTGGAAGGGAGGAAATGTGGCGCGAGTGGATGGGCGGAAATGACAGGCGTAAGGGATAGGTAGAAGTGAAGAGGAGATGGCAATTTTCGGGGGGGGGGGGGGGGGGGTGTGGGTGTGGTGTGAGTGGTAAGAGGTTTTGGGAGGGGACCCCTCGAAAATATTTTTGAGTTGACACGTCGCCTCCAGCGGTTTGGGTGCAAACTATTTTTCGGGACCCCCCCGTTAACCGTCAATAGTGCGGGGGTTCCAAAATCCTCCTTTTGTCATTGATCAGGGTGGGAGTGATCTCCACCATTGATTGGTGCATAATGTTTATTTAAAAACGACAAATAATCATGTCATATCATGTGGAAAATATAACATATCACCTATAGTTTTATGGATAATACATACAAATCAAACTTTATTATAAATTTGAAAGTGGCATTTTGACTGACGCGCTATAAGGGTCTCATTTTTTTTTATTCTTTTATTTAACACATAATTTGTATCCCATTTTATTTATTTTATTTTTCTATTTTTTCTATTTTTCTTTTATTTCTTTTGAGCTAAATAAAATTGAAATGAAAAATGATGTTTTACAATATCCCACTGGGATGAAAACTTATTAAAAATTTAGGACTCCTATGTTTATAGGACCCTAACATGTACAATGATGTGTTTGGACCTATGTCGGTTCCATCACTAGGTAAATATGGTACTATGTCTTATTTATAGATGTCTTTTCAAGGAATACATGGATATATTTCCTTAGGAAGAAGTCTAAAGTATTTACAAGTTTAAATAAGTTAAGGCTTTTGGGTGAAAAATAGACAAGGAAGAAGATTAAGGTGTTGAGGATAGGTAATAATGGAGATTTATGTAGAAATTCCTTGTAGATTCAAACTGCTAATTTGGATATGCTAAAACAATTGACTTAAATATACTCTACTCATTGACAGAAACAATAAATGATCGATGAAACCACGAAGCATACAAGAGAAAGAATTCAATCACACATAACATAATTATTTTTGGGGAAATCCATAGCTAAAAACCCCTACTATCCATATATTTCATTAGTCAGAAAATATGAGAATATTACAATGATTTTCTCAAGCACAAGAAACCTCTACACTATCTCTATCTATCTCACTACTTCCTAGACGAGCTCAAGCCAATACTTAGCCAATATCTTGCTTGCCCAAGTCCCTATTTCCTTCCGCCGTTCCTCAAGGAATTAGCCCCTATTTAATTGGGAAATTCCTCAATTATGAATTGTGCAATCCTCATAGGCCTAACTTAGTTAACTATTACAAGTTGTTATGAGATGTGGAATTACAATTTTATTCCTAATTTAATTCAAGGACGAAATTAAATTAGGATTTTCTTGTTGCATTTTCAACACTCTCTCTCAACAAGAAAGGGATTATCTGCTACCCTGATCCTGCCTCTGTGAAACTCGAATTTGCATCTTGATAATGCCTTATTCAAAATATTTGCATCCCGTTCCTCTGTAGGAATGTACCCCAACAACATGATTCTCCTTTACACACAATCTCGTAGATGGTGATACCAGATGTTGATATGCTTAGGCCAATCATGAAAAACTAGATTCTCAAAGAGTTTGATATAACTCTGATTGTCACAGTAAATCACTGTAGGATCCATCTGTTGACCAAATAACCCAAAAAGGATCTTCCTCATCCATATATTCTCACAAACTTCTTGAATAACAACCATGTACTTTGCTTCTGCTGAAATGAGTGTAAATGATATCTTCTTCATGCTGTACCAAGAAATTGCTATTGACCCAATATTGAAGATTCCCTCTGATGTGCTCTTCCTATTGGATGGACCCCCTACACAATCTGCATCTGTGAATCCTTGAAGCTTCACTCCCTCTGCCTGTCTGTACCAAAGACCAAACTAAGTGGTGCCTCTAAGGTATCTCAACACATGTTTAATTGCCTTCTGATAGAGTTTGGTTGGATTAACCATTGCTTGACTAAGCTGGTTAACTAAAAAACATATGTTCGATCGTGTCTTCACCAAATGCATAAGTGAACCCACAAGCTGTCTATAAATAGTAGCCTCCACTACTTCACCTGAAGTAGCATCTTCCTTCCTCCAATTATCTGCTAGATGAGTCTGCATGGGTTTTCTACTCTCCATGTGGAACTTATTCCATATATCATTGGCATACTTTCATTGAGTAAAAAATAATTCCCCATCTCCTTGCTACTGGTGTCCCAAATTGCCCTATTTTCTACCCCATTTAACCTCTGTTTTATCTCAACACAAACCTCTCTTTCCTGCACTAGTCCAAGATAACTACCTACTCTTGCACATACTCGTATTTTACATTAAGATTTATTAAAGTGCTTTATTAATCATTTTTATATGGATTTCATGCCTATTAAGTACCTCTTGTAACTTATGTTAATTTCCTAGAATTAATTGATAAACTTAGTACTAATTATAAGTAAGTATGACTAGTGCAGGTAGATTCCTGCACTGCCACGAGGACTGTCCGAGACTTTCGTGAGCCAAATCTTTCCACGAGGATGGGTTTTGATCCTTGACTCTGAGTTTGGTTGCTGATGAATTGAAGAAGGATATCAGTGGCATGCAATCACGGAATGTTTTCCGAAGTTAGTCTATGACCAAGCGAGATACATGTTCCATTATAACTGCTGGACGATTCTGTAATTTCGGTTGTTAGTCTGTCCGACCGAAAAGCGCGAATAAGAAAATGATTGTAATTAGTGGAAAACAGCTAAGGCCTAGAGGATGTATAAGATATAGATCATAGGTAGGACTAGCTAGCGAACCATCGATTGTAGTTTCATTTTCATGTAATTTGGGTATCGCCTCAGCTCTGTGGTTGGACTTGCACTGTTATGTACATTTGCCGAATCAAGTAATATAAGAAATCTGCCATGATTTTCATACACAATGTTTAATTTATCTTTGATGCATATTTGAGTGCTGAGCCTTTTCGTTTCTTAGACGGGAAACGAGCTGGTTGGCTAGGGCCCAACCAACCCAACTCATTTACCCCTTGTACTTTCGTTATTCAGAAAGACAATGTGAATATTTCCTTTTGCAGTTGCGTGGTGTGACAGTTCTGATATTTATTTTTGAAATTTTGATTTAAATCTCTTTTGTAGTTAAAGTGTGAAACAGATCTGGCTTTGGGAGTTAGCTGAGTTTATTTCGTTTATGAAATTCCTTTCTCGCATTTTCTTTACTCTCAATCCTTGTCTCAATTCGCTTTTGCTCGGATCGTGCAGGAAGCTCTTTCTTGCACCAGTGCATGTGGTTGCCTGCACTTTGGTTCAGTTCTTCATTTTGCAGCAAACATTGAATTACTTTCCTGCATATTATTTCTAGTTGTTTTGCAAGCGAATGAATTGTTAACTTCAGTAATTCTCTTCAACATTAAAATTATATCTTCAGAAGATCTGAGAACAGTTGCATGAGTTATCATAAACATTTTATACTTGCATTTTATGTGTTATGAACAAAGAACAGAAACACTTCTAGTGGATTACTAAAGTTAGTTGACACATGCAGATCACTTAGACTACTGTCTTGATTCTGTAGGTTTTAACCCTGTACAGAAATCACCTGCATACGAATTCTAAAGAACATAAAATAAACAATGCGAGAGCATAACACATAAAACACATATACACAAAGATTTTCCCCTGGATCCCAAAACCGGGACTACCAGCTTGATTTTTCATTATGTTCCTTTCAATTTTATAATACATATTTATACATGCCAAAGCATCCAATACCATGGACCAAAAACCATCCCGTCCAATACCACAGACCGAAAACCATCGCGTCCAAAAACATGTGCGAAAAACATGCACAAAACCATAGGTGGGTCCTCCCAACCTAACATATGTTCCAAAACCAAAATTTTTCTGGGGTGCTGCCCTGGACCCCATAGAGTAGGGTTACCTGTGCCCCTTAAACCCCCTATGACCGCCCTCACTATGCAATTAGTGCAATAAAAGGGGGGCTCCGTCCCCCCTCTAACCCCCTGGTTAACTACGTGGGCTAGTCGTGTAAAGAATATAACACAACCCCACATTCTCCCACCTGTTGTTTTCTTTCCACAGGGGGCCACAAGAGAGATTAGTCATTTATCCAGCCCTAAAACGCCCATTGTTTCTCTACACCAAGAGAACTTCTTAGAGCTCACAGATTTTGTCAATGCATTTGCAGTATTCTTCAAAGTGTCCACCTTTACCAGCAACACCTTTTTGTCTTCTATCATATCCCTCACAAAGTGATACAGAACATCAATGTGCTTTGTCTTTGAATGATATGCAGGGTTCTTTGCCAAGAAAATTTCACTTTGGATGTCACAGTCTATCCTTATAGCTCCCTGTACTAACCCCATACTTGAACAGAATCTCTGCAACCAAACTGCTTCCTTGCTTGCATGAGTGGCTGCCATGTATTTTGCCTCTGTAGTTGATAGTGCCACTATAGATTGTTTCTTACTTATCCAACTCATTGCACCTCCAAATAGGTTAAACACATACCCACTTGTAGATCTTCTCTGATCTAGATCTCCAACCCAGTCTGCATCAACAAAGCCGCGAATATCCAACACTTTGTCCAATCATGGTCTTCCTTAGTAGCACAAACCATAATCACTAGTGCCACACAAATACCTGAAAACCCACTTCACTGCTGTCCAATGCTCCTTTCTTGGTTTTGACATAAACCTGCTCAATACTCCCACTGCATGTGCAATTTCCGGTCTAGTACAGACCATTGCATACATCAGGCTACCGACTGCACTTGCATATGGAACACGGGACATGTCCTCTTCCTCTTCTTGTGTCTTGGGACACCGTTCAACAGATAACTTTACACCTACAGGAATAGGAACCTTCACCGATTTACTATCCTGCATATTAAATCTCTGTAGTATTGTCTCGACATAATTCCTCTGGTTTAACCAGAGCTTCCTCTTTGCCCAATCTCTTTTAATTTCCATGCCCAAAATATAGTTTGCAGTACCAAGATATTTCATGTCCAATTTGGAGGATAATTGGGTCTTCAAACCCTGCATAATTTCTTTGTCATTTCCAACCAGCAACATATCTTTTTCCACTGGAAAAATCAGTAACTTTCATTAATATTAGAAAATTACATAAGCAGATGCCTTGGCATTACTGTCTTGTTCATACAAAATTCACCTCTTCAGGTGTTGATCAGTGAGTAGTTACAAAAAGTGTTGTATGCATTCATTTGTTCTGGCTTTTCAGCCTATTCGATATCACAAAAGGGTTCTGTTTTATAAACATAGTGGCAATGTTCCCAAATATTTAGTCAAGATAGTCTCCATTCTCTGTCAGCTATCGGGACTGTTGTCCCTCTGTTGTCTCTGATCTATAAATGACCTGTGGTAAAATTGGTGCTCTTCTGTTCCATTCTGCTCCACTATTTGCCCATTGCCTCTGGGAAGTGTCGAGGCCTCTTTGGATAATTTGTTAGCCTCACTATTGTGTTCTCTATAAATATGTAAACAAGAGAAATGATCAAAAGCTGCTTTGAGAGTGAGTGTATCATGTAATAAATTGCTGATTGTGTGTGAATGACAAGTAGTGACATTGTTAATCCAGTTAACAACCACCATAGAATCCCTAAATACATTGATCTTTGTGTGATGATGCGATAAAGCAAAATGTAGTAGATTGTGTAAAGCAGAAAGCTCAGCGAAATTGTTTGATCCATTTCCGAAACCCAATTTTGCAAGATATCTATGATGCTCGTTAATGTGCAGGACAAATCCTCCTCCACACCCGGCTTGATTGGCTACCCCATCGAAAAAGGCCCACGGGGTGGATCTGTCGATATCGGGCATAGGCTGTATGGTTCTGGGTCTGGGCGGTGGCGGATCAGGTAGCTCCTGATATGCAGCAATGATAGCGATTTCAATCCGGCTCCATGATATCGGTCGGTCCTCGAAAATAGCCCAATTTCGGGCGAGCCAGATATACCAGGTGGCCACAGGGGGGAGGTTTTGTAACTTTGTGCCCGGGTGACTATGTGACCAGGTATCCCATGCGCTCTGTAATTCAGGTCCAGTCCATTGGCCCGCTATGCCCAATTGATTACATATATTGCTCCATAGGTTGTGTATAGAAGGGCAGAGTAGGAAAATGTGATCTGTGTTTTCAGACGCATTCTTGCAGAACGAACACCATGTAGGGCCATATATGGCTCTGTGGGTAAGATGATCTCCCGTGGGGACAATGCCATTGAGGGCGCACCAGAAGAAGAGTTTAGAATGGGAGGGGCCTTGAGCTTCCAGATTGATTGCCACCACGAGTGGATCTGCTCCGGAGTTCTGTGGGATATGAGGGCCTTGTACCCATGTTTTGGAGCATATATACCATGATCCGCAAGGCACCAAATAAGTTCATCCGGCCCTTGTTTGATGCAGATGTGTGATTCAGTTAATGCCATGGTATATCGTTCCCATTCCTGATGGCATTGTAGAGGGAGATCCAGCTGCTGGGCAGTTTTCCAAGCTTGGGAAAAGATGTCCGTGTGTTGCTGATCAACAATCTGAGCGAAATGTCGAACGTCCCGGGATTGAAGATGAGTGATAAGCTCTTGATTTAAGACGTGTTTGCCCCCAATGTTTATCCATGGGTCCAAGCCAATCCTGCCCGTCATCCCATCGTTAATTCGCCAAGCAAGATTGTCCCGAATGAGAGGAAGGGAATCTATCAAAGCCTTCCAGACTGATGAGCATCCTTTAGTTGACCAGGATGGTAGCCGGGCCCAATCCAAAATATTTTGAGGCCATATGTATTTGTGATAGGTTACCTGTGTCCACAGATTTTGACTAGTGAGAAAAGTCCATCCCATCTTGGTGGCCAGTGCCTTGGCGAAATCAGGGAGGTCTTTGAGGCCCCATCCTCCCCATTTTTTGGGTAGAGAGATTTTCTTCCAGCTGATCCAAGCAAAGATTCTTTTCTCCTGACTCCCGTTCCAGAGGTATCGATTACACAGCTGCTGTAACCTTCCCAGGATATTCCTTGGAATCCAGGCTAGTGCCATCTAGAAGACCGGGGTAGCCTCTAGCACAGATTTAATGAGCACCAATCTGCCTGCCCTAGAAAGATATCTGTAGCTCCATCCCATGAGCCTTTTTTCCAATTTGGCCACCAACCAGACCTAATCAGCTATCCTTTGGCAGGTTGGCTTCAGATTGAAACCCAGGTATTTAAGGCCTCTATCCAGAGGGTGAACCGAGTAGGGAAATGCCTATAGGGCTGTCCGAGTCTCTTGTACAGAAGTGCGAGAGCAGGTGATGGTAGATTTCATCTGATTTGGCTGCATACCAGTAGTTGCAGAAAATAGTTGCAGGATTTTTGTGAAGGTCCGGGTATCTCTAACACTGCCATCTAGTAGAATAAGGACATCGTCCACAAAAAGTAAGTGAGTAAGATAGCAAAGGTCAGATATGCCAAGCCCTCCAATGTCTCCATCCCTCTTTGCAGCTTCCATGAGGCGGCTGAGGCCTTCCATGACCAAGAGGAAGAGAAGGGGTGATAGGGGGCACCCCTGTCTCAGACCTCTTTCAGAGTGGAAAAAATTAGAGGCCGAGCCGTTGATGAGGATACTGAAGGAAGGAGAGGTGATGCAGGCCATGATCCAAGAGATGAAAGCATGAGGGAACCCTAGATGAATGAGGATCATCTTAAGATAGAGCCAGCTGACTCGATCGAAAGCTTTGGAAAGGTCGATCTTGAGAAGGATGGCTTTAAGATTCTTTGACCAAATGGAGTGAAGGGCTTCTTGAGCAAGTCCAATGGCCTCGTGGATCTGCCTGGATTCTAGGAAAGCAAATTGCTGCGGGGCAATGGACCTGGAAAGGATGGGTCTAAGACGGTTTGCAATGGTCTTAGAGATGATTTTATATAGGAAGTTACACAATGAGATGGGTCGGTAGTCCTCAAAGGATGCCGGGGAGTCAGATTTGGGGATGAGGGCAATCAAAGTAGCATTGATAGCATGATATATGGTTCCAGTAGACCGGCTCTCCTCGACCACCCTCAGCAGATCCTGCCCCAATACTTCAAAGAAGGCTAAATAGAATTCGATGGTCCAACCATATGGGCCGGGGCTTTTGTCTTTCTTGAACCATTTCAGCACTCCTTCGAGTTCCTCAGCTGTTACTGGGTCAGTTAATGCCTCCACATCATCTTCCTCCACGAATCTCGGGAAGTGGTTTGCCAAATTAATGATATCCAGTAGATTTGCTTCCTGGGGGCTCTTGTATAAATTCCTGAAATGGGTGGTACCCAGGTGTGCAAGCTTGTTAAAATTGTCTGCGATATCGCCATCTGGGGAGGGGAGCTTCCAGATTGTATTAGACACTTTCCTGCTCTTTGCAAAGTTATGGAAAAACTTTGTGTTGTCATCCCCAGCTTGTATCCATAAAGCTCTACTCCTTAATCTGATGGATTCCTCTCTTTCTTTGAGGATCTTGGCTTTTTGATTTTCTAAGTCAATTAGCCTGCATTTGTCAGCAGCTGAAATGAACCCCAATCCTCGATCGTCGGTGAGAGAGCATAGATCAGCCTCAATTTGGGTGAGCTGAGATGTTTCCCGCTCCAATTTCTCCTTGGCCCACTGAATAGAAATATGCTTTATTTCTTAAAGGTTCCTGCAGAATCCTTTGGCAAGAGATTCATTGTCATTGATAGGGTGAGCCATCCAGTAATCCTTTATCAGCTTGATGTATGAGGGGTCCTTCAGCCAGGTGTGATTAAATTTGAAGGGTGCCTTGGGTTTTTTGGAAGGACCCTGAATCTCCAGATAAATAGGATTATGATCTGATAGCCCCCCCAAGCCAACCCATTGTCTGTAGAGATGCATACACTGAAGGAGAGTCCCCTTTAGGAGAAATCTGTCAAGTCTGCGAGCAAGAGTAGCATCCCCCACTCGTCGATTCCTCCAGGTAGGAAGGAGGCGCTACAAGGGGATATCCATGAAGTTTGATTGCTCCAGCAGATTGGTCATGAAATCAGTAATGGGGTCGATTTGTGCTTCCGAGCCCCAAGACTCCCTGAAGCCCAGAGAGAAATTTAAGTCTCCTCCGATAATGACATGGTCTTCATTCAGTATTGGAAGGTGAATGATGTGCTGCCAGAACGCTTCTCTCTGGGAACAGGGAGCATAAACATTGACAATTCTGAGATCCATGCCGAGATCAGCTGTGAAAACATCCAAACCAATGAACCCTGCTCCCCCCCAGGTCGAAATCAGTTTGATGGAGCGAGGGTTGATTCCAATGGCTAACCCCCCAGATCGACCTACTGCATCATTAGCATAAAAGCTCCAACCAGGGACCAAGGCCTGTAAGGCTCGAGTACTCTGATCAGCTGAGCAGAGGGTTTCTTGTAGCATGATAATATCTATAGGCTCAGATTCAATGAGCCGCTTCATGGCTAGTTTCTTGGAGGAACTAGCCAGTCCTCTGCAGTTAAAGGATAGGCACTTCATGGGGGAACACCTCTCGGGGTATGTCCTGCTCTAAGAACCCTGTCAATGGTCGATTGTCGGCCAGAGACCACCTCTGCCCCAGCAATTTTAATGGCCTTTGAGAGATGGGATTTTCTCCCTCTGGTGTTCGGTACTCCCCCTTCTGGAATAACAATGCCCAGTCCAGAATGTCCGGCTGGGGTCTCTTTGGCAGGATTGCTAGATCGAAGAAAATATGGGTGAGGAGGGGAAGTCGGCCGCGGAGAGGTGCAAGCCTCAGGGGATGAAGTGGATATGATGGGATCGGTGTTGCAGATTAATGGAGATGATGTTAAAGTGAATTGAATCATGGAGGGATGAGAAGAGGGACCAATGACATGGTTACCATCAAACGAAGAAAGAAAATGAGAGGTAAAATAACTTGAGATCATACCCGCTTCTGCCGCCGAGCGTGCCCTGGTAATTGGGGGCGATGGATTCCGGAGTCCAGATTCGTCCGCGGGAGCTGAAGCCGAAGGGGGCGGGCCAGCAGAGGGAGGACGAGCAGTGCTGGGAGATGCCATCCTGGAAGGTGTCGGGGTATTCTTCGGAGTGTCTTCAGCTTTCTTGTTGAGAGGGCAGTCCTTGGCAAGGTGACCGACTTTATGGCATCGTCTACAACGGAAGGGGACTCCTTCATAATCCAGTAGCTGCACTCTGATACACCTTCCCCACTGAAGCGTGATCTGCTCCTCAAGCCCTTCCCTGGTGTCCAGGTGAACCAAAATCCGCGCAAGTGTTCGACTCCCAGATTCCACAAATGTGCGATCGTAGTCCAAATAAGTCCCCAGGGCATTGCCAACCTGAATGAAAACTTCTTCAGCCCAGAATGGTAATGGAAGACCAGGGAGACGTACCCAGATTGGTCCTGCACCGAGCTGCTCCCTCTTAGGGTCGAAAAGGGGATTATAGCGCTTGAGGAGGACCGGGGCCATTTCAATATGCCAGTACCGGCCCAATACCAGGTTTGTCTGACTTTCCTTGGAAAATTTAAGGGAGAACCATCCTCTGGGGAGGACATGGACCTCTGGTAGGTCAAAAAGCACTCCGCCTCAGATCTTCTTCACCCATAGATTGAGCCTCTGTCTCGAGTATGTTCTACCCCTGACGTGCCCTACTAACACAGTATTTGCAATGTCCATATATTCTCCGAGCGGCTTCGATTCGTCAAATTTGATGGAGATGTCCCTTGTCGTAGATCTAACACATTTTGCCTTCTTTTTTCCGGATCGAGGGGCCGACGGATGATCCACCAGAGGATTTGTAATACCTTCCCGGGAAGGGGGATGTGAGGGGTGAATAACGACTGCAGGAGTTTCAAAGCAACCAGAGGGGCGGAATCCCGAGATAGAGGGATGAGATGCAGGTGTAGCGGCTGGTGGTGGGAATGGTACCGATAGGAGGGGCGGAGCCTGTGGATCGAAAGAGGGCGAGGGAGGAGTATGCGAGGCCAAAAACTGCAGAGAACCGGCGAGAGCGGGGGGACTTCGAAAGGCGGAGATTCAATGGGGTGTGCTCCTGCGGATGATGGAATGGCGTGATAAACAACGAGCGCAGCGGAGGATGGGTAAGGTGAGCGCGCAGGGACAGTAGAAGATGAGGAAGGACGCGAATTGCGAACGAGGAGAAAAACAGGGATTCCCGAAAATAACTTTGTCCGGCGAGGGATCCGCCGAGTAGTCCACCGCTTCATGCTCTGAGTCATCCATAACTGTCACTTTGTCGGCGACCGAAAATGACAGGTGAAGAAATTGATGGGGATGCTGTAGCTGGAGGTTCCCTGGCCTCGACCGCAGCGGTAGTATTCTAGACGTAGAAAGCTATCGAACCCTAGCCTCTACGGACCGCAGTAAGATGTGCGAAAGGAAACCCTGGCCCAATCCTTTGCGCGTGCGATCCATCTCCCCCCAGTCCGTCTGAATTTTTTTCATCACCATCTTCAATGATAATAGTTCCATTGTAAACCACCAAACTCCAACCAGCAACATATCATCCACATACAAGACCAAATAAATAACATGGTCACCAATTAATTTAAATTACACACAGTGATCTGTTTTGCTTCTGGTGAAGCCAAGTCCCCGTATAAATGTATCAAATTTATGATACCACATCCTTGGTGATTATATTTAACCCATACAGAGACTTCTTTAACTTGCATACCGATTCTTTCTTACCCTTCACTGCAAAGCCTTCAAGTTGCTTCATGTAGATTTCCTCTTCTATATCCCCGTGAAGAAATGCTATCTTCACATCCATTTGTTCTACCTCAAAATCAAAATGCAGCAACAACAGATAAAATTAATTTAATAGAAGTTACCTTGGCAACATGAGAAAAAATATCACCAAAATCAATTCCCGACACCTTGATATAACCTTTTTCTACCAACCGAGCTTTGTATTTCTGCGCCTTTCCTTCTGCATTTGTCTTCTTCTTAAACACCCATTTGCTGCCAATGGGTTTCCTTCTAGCTGACAAATCCACGAGATCCCAAGCCTCATTTTGTGAAAAGATGCCATTTCATCAACCATGGCCTCTTTCCAGAGTTTTCAATCCTCTTAATCTATTGCTTCCTTCACAGTTCTGGGATCATCATTAGTAATAGATAAAACACAATTTGAATAGAAAGCAGATGGACTATACCTTTTTGCCTGCCTTCTTTCTCGAACTGATCTTCTCACACCCCGAGTTTGTGGCTCTTCATCTTCTAATTCCTCCTCTGTTGTAGATTCTGATTCTTCCTCCTTTAGCTAAAACTCTATCTTCTCAGGTTCCTTTCGTTGGACTTCATGTTTAATAACATCTTTCACCTCTCTGAACACCACATCTCGGCTGTACACAACCTTCCTTGTTACTGGGTTCCAAAGCTTATAACCCTATAAACCATCCTTATACCCAATAAAGATGCACTTTTCAGATTTACTATCCAACTTGGTTCGTTTCTCCTTTGGAACATGTACATATGCATCACATCCAAATACCCTCAGATGTGAAAGAGAGGGTTTCTTACCAGTCCATACCTCTTATGGAGTTTTATTCTCCAACATTGATGAAGGTGATTTGTTGACCAGGTAACATGCTGTCTCTACTTCCTCTGCCCAGAATTCATGTCCTAACTCAGCACCACTGAGCATGCTTCTTTCCCTTTCCATCAACGTCTTGTTCATTCTTTCTGCAACTCCATTTTTCTCATGTGTATATGGAGTAGTCTTCTGCCGTGCTATACCACAATTATTATAGAATTATTCAAATTCCTTACTGCAAAACTCTCCACCGTTATCTGTCCTCAGCACCTTTATCTTCTCTCTGTCTGGTTTTCCACCAGAGCCTTGAATTCTTTAAACCTATCAAAGACTTTAGATTTATTCTTAAGGAAATATATCCATGTATTCCTTGAGAAGTCATCTATAAATGATACATAGTACATAGACTTACCCAATGATGGAACCTTCACAAGTCCAAACACATCACTATGAACAAGCTGTAATATATGTTTTTCCCTCTTACCACCAGAGGGGAAACTCATCCGATTCTGCTTCCCATATACACAATTTTCACAGAAATCAAAATCCAGAGAGCTATTACTCATACCTTCTACCATATATTTACCATGAAGTATTCGAAGGCCCTTCTCTCCAATATGTCCAAGCCTTTGATGCCACAACATGGTATTCTCTCCAGAGACCACTAGATTTTCTACTCTACTTTTAGGAACCACAGAAATGTTGCACCCATCAACAACCGCCCTACCTTGTAGCTTGTACAGAGTTCCAATCCAAACTCCCCACATCAATATAAGTTCTCCCCGAACCATCTTGCAGGTATCCTTATCAAACACTGTTTTTACCCCTGCATCATCCAACTTGCTTACAGAAATCAAATTTCTAGCCAATGCAGGAATATGCAGAACACCCGAAGTGTTCTAACCCTTCCACCTTGCAACTTCAACTTTAGTTTTCCGTGACCAATGATTCTGGCCTTCCTATCATCCCCTAAGAAGACATCACCACCATCGTATTTCTCATACTCGCAAAACCACTCTCTATGGGGAGTGAAGTGAAAGGATGCACCTGAGTCAATCAACCATTCCTCATGATCTACATGTGTACTTGAAGAAGCCAAGTACACATCCCCACCTTCATCTGAGTTGTTTTTTGCCTCTGCAGAAGGAGCATCATCAGATCCCTTTCCTTTACCAGGAGCTTTAGATTTATAGTCCCTTTTGTAGTGCCCTTCCTTTCCGCATTTCCAGCACACCACCTTTACAGGTTTTCCTGGATATTTAGATCTCCCACTTGACGAATTATTTTTGTTTCTGTCCTGGGACCGTCCTCGTACAGACAAGGCATCACCATTCTGGCTCTCCATATTTTTCCGTCTCATCCCCTCCGTCAGCAAGGATGAGACTATTTCATCAAACTGCAAGGCAGTTGCATTGCCACCTATTGGAATAACCAGACTATCCCATGAATCTGGTAGAGAACACAAAAAACTGATGCACTTATCTTCATATGAAATTTTAATATCAACAGATGCTAACTGACTTACCATAGTATTAAATGCGTTCAGATGCTCAATCACCGAGTCTCCATCTTTCATCCTCAGGTTACACAAATTTTTCCGCAGGAACAATTTATTCACTAGAGACTTAGACTGGTACAAAGTACCTAACTTGTCCCACAAAGTCCTCACTGTAGCTTCCCCTGATACATTCAACAATACTGAATTTGTGATACACAATCATATTATGCTCTTTGCCTTTCGATCCAACTTCTTCCATTCTTCAATGGACACTCGCATTAGTTTAGTACCTAGATTTACCACGATCCACTAATCTTTATCCACCAATAGATCCTCCATCTTGAGTTTCCACAACTCAAAACTTTGACCATTAAATTTCTTGATCTCTATCTTCCACTGCTCTCCATCTTCTTTCACCACTAGAAACGATCTTGCAGATCTCCCACTGAATAGGGTCTACCACAGGCCCGAGCGAAACCCCTCAACAACAAAGGCGTCCCCTTGAAGCCAAAACAACTCTGATACCAAATGTAGGTTTTAACCCTGTATAGAAATCACCTGCATACGAATTCTAAAACACATAAAATAAACAATGCGAGAGCATAACACATAAACCACATATACACAGAGATTTTCCCCTGGATCCCAAAACCGGGACTACCAGCTTGATTTTTCATTATGTTCCTTTCAATGTTACAATACATATTTATACATGCCGAACCATCCAATACCATGGACCAAAAACCATTGCATCCAATACGATGGACCGAAAACCATTGTGTCCAAAAACATGTGTGAAAAACATGCACAAAACTATAGGTGGGTCCGCCCAACCTAACATAGGTTCCAAAACCATAGAGTGGGGTTACCTGCACCCCTCAAACCCCCTGTGACCCCCCTCTCTACGCAATCAGTGCAACGAAGGGGGGGCTCCACCCCCATTCTAACCCCCTGATTAACTATGTGGGCTAGTCATGGAAAGAATATAACACAACCCAATAGATTCCTCTGAGTTGCTTTCATTTAATGAAGTTTAATTCCTTTGCAGGATATAATTAATTAAAGCAATTTATTTTCCAAAGATAATTTACTTCAGGATTTCATTAGGAGTTGCAATTCCTTTTTAGAACATCTTTCAGTCCTTTCGAAAGTAATTTGGAAACTGGGTGAAGGAAACTCTGCCTCAGTGCAAGAGCTGGTCTCTTGTCATAGAAACAGAGTGCTCTAAGCCCTGAAGCTTAGAGCACCTTCACTAAGACATAAATCTTCAGTAAGGGAGGTCAAATATACTTTTACATAGAGACACTGTACCTACACTAATGCAAGCAAATTGCAACAATGTAAGGATAGGTTGTTTGTGTAGAAGGAAGATCAAGAGGAAAACAGATCTCTACAAGGGCCCACTTGTCAGACTGTTAGCCATCCATCTGAAGATGAACATAGCATTTCATTCCAGCATTTAAGATTGTTTCAGTTGTGTGAAAACTCCTTTACTTGATTTACTTGCAAATTGTTCTTTTACATTCCAGCACTAGAGTTTCTTTGGTGTCAATTGCCTTTAAGATTGTTTTCTTTCTGGTTCTGCAAGCATTTACTTTAAGAAGTAGGATTAGGAACAGGAAAAGTTCATACCACTTCTGGCATTGCCTGTGCTTCATCTCTAAGTTTACGAAACCCTCGGGTTGACAATTAAGTGTTGAGGAGTTTGCTTAAGCGCAATTCCTGCACCCAACATTTTGGCGCCGTTGCCGGGGAGGTGATTTGAATTGGTAAGAATTTTCCATTTTTTGCAATAGGGGTAAGTCTGCTATTATTTTTTCCCTATAATGTGATTCTATTTTTTGAAGGAATTTATAGGTGCTGATTTATTTTTTGAAAATTGCAGTTTTTATTTGAATTTCGTTTTGTCATTTTTGAAATGAATGCTTAAAAGAGGTAGGGGTTCGAAGCCCACTAGGGGCCAAAGAAATACTGAAAAATCTGAAACCAAAATTCATATTGGGCCTTCTTCTATAGGCATAAAGTCCAAACAAACTCAGACTCATCACGCAGGAACAATCCACCTAGGCTCTGGTAGCAGTGGTCCAGGTGTGACACAACCCATAAAGGGGAAGAAGGGGACTATTGGAATCCATAGTTATCCTTCTCAGCCTATTGAGAGTGGTTCGTGTGGAAGATAAACAATGGAAGATATGGAAGACCATACAGAAGGAAGTGGTTAAAATCAGGTAAATGAGGAGCAATCCACTTTTGGATCTTGATACACAAGTACAAATGAAAAACATTTCACCATCAGCTCTTCCTCATTTTTATGGTAAGGTACATGAAGAACCAG